>JAOUWY010000046.1:11562186-11574729 GCA_025728095.1 Prietella phreatophila | reverse complement strand
TGGTCTCATCAGACCACAGGACATGGTTCCAGTAATCCATGTCCTTAGTCTGCTTGTCTTCAGCAAACTGTTTGCGGCTTTCTTGTGCATCATCTTTAGAAGATGATTCCTTCTGGGACGACAGCCATGCAGAACAATTTGATGCAGTGTGCGGCGTTTGGTCTGAGCACTGACAGGCTGACCCCACCCCTTCAACCTCTGCATCAACACTGGCAGCACTCATACATCTATTTCCAAAACACAACCTCTGGAAATGACTCAACTTATTTAGTCGACCATGGCGAGGCCTGTTCTGAGTGGAACCTGTCCAGTTAAATCACTGTATGGTCTTGGCCACCGTGCTGCAGCTCGGTGTCAGGGTCTTGGTAATCTTCTTATAGCCTCGGCCATCTTTACGTAGAGCAACAACTCTTTTTTTTTTTTTTTTAGCTCTTTGCCATGAGGTGCCATGTTGAACTTCCAGTAACCAGTAGGAGGGACTGTGAGAGAAATGACACCAAACATTGTAACACTAGCAAGTCGCATGATACCGGGGAGGGAAAATGGCTAATTGGACCCAATTTGGACATTTTCACTTAGGGGTGTACTCACTTTTGTTGCCAGCGGTTTAAATATTAATGGCTGTGTGTTGAGTTATTTTAAGGGACAGCAAATTTACACTGTTACACAAGCTGTACACTCACTACTTTACATTGTAGCAAAGTGTCATTTCTACACAAGCTGTACACTCACTACTTTACATTGTAGCAAAGTGTCATTTCTACACAAGCTGTACACTCACTACTTTACATTGTAGCAAAGTGTCATTTCTTCAGTGTTGTCACATGAAAAGATATAATCAAAAATGTACAAAAATGTGAGGGGTGTACTCACTTTTGTGAGATACTATAAGTTCTGCATTATCTCTGTTGAGTTTCTTAGCTTCTGCTGCCTGTAGCTTGTGGCTTTATGCAACATTTCCTTAGCTCTTATTTTGTTCAACTCATGATTCCTGTTTGACATTTTTTGTTCCTTTTTTGGTTAATAAAATGCATGTACTTGCATCTGTCTCAACCATTACCTGACACTTATATACATGATATTCTCTCTTTGAAACAATTAAAAATATATATTTTTTTAAATATCTGAGCACTTTTGAATAAGGTTTTCCAAATGTTATGAAAAAGCAGGTTTTAAAGTGGATCCCTGTACTTCATGTGGAAAGTCACTATACATTAATTAATTCATCTTCATTAACAGCTTTATCTTGATCTGGATTGTGATGATTATGGAGTTTATTCTGAGAAAAGTGGGTGTAAGGCAGAAATACAATGGTGATTGGGCTTCAGTTGATCACAGTTCAGCATACACGCGCTCATTCATATCTAGGGGCATTTTTGCACATCATACTCCTACACTTACTGACACATTTATGGGGGGGTGGGAGGAAACTGGAGAAACCAGAGGAAACTGTCATGGCAATACACCAGGAGATTACACAAACCTGCACACAGGCAATAACCTGAGCTCAGGTTTGAACCAGGGATCATGGAGCTGTGAGGCAGAAAATCTACTTACTGTACCCCTGTTCCAACTAATAGAAAGTTATATAAATCAGTATAAATCTGGGAACATGTGAATCACATGCTCCTGCTAAGTGGGATAGATTATACAGTATATTTCCGTGGTCCTGGCAGATGGACAGATGGACAGATGATGATGGTTCCATTAGTTTAAGCAGGATATCTTCAAGAGGTGTGAATCAAATATCATTTTTTTCTTGCTTTTGAAAGAGATCTAAATTGGGCCCATGTGAGGGAAACAACTCAGTTTGATCATCTTCATTGTATGGATTAAACATTATTGCCTTTGCCAACCACCATTTTTGATCATATGTGACAGTATGACAGTCTCCCCTCTGAAAGTTATTTGGGGCTGGATCTGTCATTATTCCATAAGATCTCATAGGATCCTGTTCAAAGATCTCCATTAGAGTTGGCAAACTGACTGTTGCCTTAGTGGTGGTATTGTGGCACTCATCAAGATGACAGGTGTTGCCAGCCACATTAAGTTTTTGGACTAAAGTATTACAGTATGTGGCTCAGTACAGAAGCATTATAGCTCTCAGCAGTGAAGGATAGTCCTATTTGATATTAGTTATTGAGTATTCCTCATTACTGCAATTGATTTTAATGGATGTAGGAGGAGCATGTCACATGTGAGATGCTTTGCTTCAGTTATATAGTGTTGTTGGACACCATGAAGGTTGTCTGATACTTTCTCATGAACGATTTAGACATCCACAATATTGTTTGCAAAATTGTTTTCAGCCGTTCCTCACAAGAGCAGCACTTCGAAGTCACTGCTATGGAACAGGCCGAAAACAGACATGCTCAAGATGCTGCTGCAACTAAATGCTCCTCCAGCTGGAGCTCCTCCATCTGTGGCTGCTCCAGTCAGCCTGTCTATGATGCTCACAAGATGTCTTCAATGGGCAATCCAGAGGCCTTTGCAAAGCCATTTGAGCATGCAGCAACTGCACGGCCTGAGTATGAGTAGGCTTTACGCCTTCTCCCCTTATTGTTGGGGGAAGACCAGTTGCTGCTCAGCAGCTGCTGTCATAGATGTAGCTGGTATACTAGAGTGTAAAGAAAAAAAGGCAGGGCTGCAGAGGGTTGAGCGGTCCATGGAAGAACATCTCCAGTGCTTTGGGACCCTGATGGTCATGGAGTTTGGCAACCCATCTAGTGACATCCTCGATTTAGCAATATTGGAGCACTCAACTACTTGCAGGAACAGTGGAGTGGGTCCAGTGCCACCAGCCCACGTCCCTCAACAAGGGGGTGGAAGAAAATGTGGCAGCATCCACAGAAATGGGAATGCTGGAAGTGGTAATGGACTTCAAGCGGGTACACTGGTCTGGATCCCTGACTCACCTCAAGCTTCCCCGGATCGAGCAGGAATGTACCGTGTACTAGTGAGCATCCAAGGGAGTACATATCAGAAGTTGGTGGACCTGTGTTGGAACCAGACCTCAATTCAGTGTGGGGCATTGGGAATGATTGTTGAAGGTGAGGTTTGTGCACAGGGATGTTCACAAAGATCCTCTGGTGTCACTGTTAATACATTTCCAGGGCCAACCATATAGTGTTGAGGTGGCATTCAGTCATGTAAGGGATGAATTGCTGAGTTTTAGGAAAATATTAAAAACTATGATGGTGGATGTGTCCTGCTGCAGAGTAGTGAAGTGTGTGTGTGTGTGCGTGGGGGGGTCACTCTTGCTGGGGAAGTGGTACAAGTAGCATGAACATTGGTTCATGCCATCAGGACCATTTCTGAACAGTTAGGGACTCTAAGTGACAACTTCCTCAATGTGACATCCCCTACCACCTATCATATTATTTTATACACAAGATAATTTAAACAGAATTAACAATTCAGTATCTTAGATATTGTTGTCATAGCTAGTAGTAACGAGCTAGCAATTTGACAGTCTCTGAATCTGCCTGGCTGTGGCATATTTGCTCTCTTGCGTATTGTGTCGGGTGGTGGGGGTGTGTGGCAGAGGGGTCAAGCATCGCCTGTGGACAGAGAGAGCAGATGTTCTTACGCATGTATTTTTAAGGGCAGCCTACTTATAGTATATCTGGATGTGTGTTTTCTTTTCAGTAGTGGCTTTGAGCCAGAGAAAGATGGCACTAAGGGAGCTGACACAACACACTTGCCTCAAATTTGAACTTGGACATGACAAGCCCTGAACAGCTTATTGTTTTGGTTTATTTTTATTTTCTTATTAATTAGAAGAGGTGCTCTTGCTATATATAAAATATATTAAATAAGAAAGAATAAGGAAAACAGGTGCAAGTACAAATTTGAATAGGAGGTTCATTATTTGTTTTTTTTAGAAAGCTTGTCAGAACAGTTCACAAAGCATCTGGTTGAGACTACAGTGGGATTGATCCCACAGGACAAAACAGGAGATTTTTAATGTTATGTGGACATCAGTGAGCTGCCAGATGTGAAGCTTGAAGGACAAATAAGACCATGCTCATAACATGAACATGTGACAGTTCTGTTGCAGGGTTACAGTGGTTTAAATTAGGCGTGAACATGTTAGGCAAATTATGCAGAACATGTGACAGTTCTGGTCAGGGTTACAGTGGTTTAAATTAGGTTACTAATATGTTTATATTTTAGGAAATGAATTTTTTAAATATATTTTCATGAGCTCTGCAAGTTTGTCACTGTGTTCAAGTCAGTTTCATAAGCTGTTTCTTCACACCTTTCCATTGTTTCGACTAAACATGGGTTTTAAGTTTGTCTGTGGTAAGAACTGTAATTTCTAGAGCATGTTGCTCAAAAAGAGAACACAGGCTCCTGGAGAGTGCATCGGAGAGAGCATTTCCTCCAACCTCACCAAAATTATTATGGTCCAAGTCTATTTTCCACAAACCTTCATTGATTTGCTGAGCCTCAGCAAACAGTTTGAACTTTGGTTTCAAAGATTGTTCTCACCTAGAATGATGTGGGTTAGTTTATTGTTTACCTTCAGACTTTCAAAATAGGCGTAACAGTCCTCCATGCTAGAGCAATATATTGAAGCTAGGAGTGATACCTTATGAAAGTGCCTAATACTCTCAGTCCCTCAGTGCCAATTCCATTTCCACCCAAGTCCAGCTCTATGAGTGTGAAGTTTGGCTTTTTGATTGACAGAACAAGCATTTTCTTTGATGAAGTCATTTCATTGCATCTATTAGAATCAGCCTTTGATATTTTACTTTTGTCATGATTAATGGGTTTCTGAGCTTGCTTCCCTGTAACATTTTCTCAGTCTGTGTATGGGGTGAATCTTGTAGGGATGTTTATTTGGAGATTTTTTTCCCCACCATATTTGCTTCCTCAGAAAATTGTTCCTGTGTGCTCTTCCTGCATTCATTTGATCTTTTCTGGGACAATTTCCATGACTTTCTGTTATGTGTCTTTTCTCTTCATTTCATGTATTGATGCATTATATTTTGCCCTCGTCTACCTCTTTTTCTTTGTCTCTAGTTCCTTAAGGATTGCTGTCAACTCAGGCTCTCTTCATTATCTTTCACTCTTCTTTATTTTTGGTAGTCTCTATTAATTTTTCTTTCCAATGACAACGTCTGTCTAACTGTAACTGGCTGAAACCTACATTTGGAGCTATATATTTTTTATGATTTAATTCTTATTTTATTAAATCACGACATTTGTCCAATAAATTGTATTGCTCCATCAGAAACAGAACAGTTCTCCCCCAACAGAGGTCATTCTTCTCAACAAGTCATCTGTAACCAATAAGTAGAACTGACATTCTCTTAACCAGATACCACTGAATGTATATTTTGTATTTGCATTATGGTTATTATATTCATTTTATTGTATGTGGACTTTCTGTTGTATTTATCGTTTATTGTATTGCATTTAATGTGTGTCCTTTTGTAGTACAAGGGCAGGTTCATTGGCAAGCCATCAAAACCCTCTCTAAAACTGGTGAGAAGAGCAGCCAGTGAACAGGAAGGATCCCTTTTGGGACTGGGACTCCAGGTCTCACTGCTGAACTCTCTGGATATTTATTTGGCTCATCAGCAAAAGCTGATGGAATGGTGGAGTAGTGGATCCACACAATGAAAGATCTGGTAATGCTGACACTTTACAGCTGGACTCTATACCAAGAAAACTTGGCATTGGGTAGGAATACACCCTTGATGAGACACCAGTCCATCACAAGGCACCAGGCACACAAGACATTCACATCCTCATTCACATATAGAGGCAAATTGGAGTAGTCAATTCACCTACTAGTATGCTTTTGGGAGGATAGGGTCAAAACACAATATTACATTATGTAATATTCCTCAATAATCATTGACTAAACAGAATCACATTTAACAACACTGCTACCTTAAAATGCTTTGCATCTTAATATTTAATATATGTAATATTTATATATGCATAATTCTTGCAAATTGCTTTATTATTAGTGCAATGTCTATGTCAGCTTTAGGTCTGGGCAATTTCATTCTCTAAGAATAAGTACAATTTGGAAAAGAGACTAAATACACATCAAATAATCCATGTGGCCTCCCTAATAAAAACATAAAGACCATGATGATCACAAAGCCAGTATTTGTATTCATGTCAGGGACTGTAAAATAAATATCAACCTCAGTGAACGGGGTCTCTGAATCACAACTATTTATTTATTTTTTAAATAAAATTTCACTGTTGTAGGATTACAGACAAGTTTTTGACTTCAAAGATATGTTAATATGAGCTTCCCACAGAGCGGGATTCAAGAACCCCACTCAAGAGTAGAGGCAAATATTTGTATTGAACAACCAAGCAGATGGAACTCTGAATAAAGCAATTCATTTGGAATTATTGGAAGCCACCCACACACAGGTCACAAAGTTTCCCTTTTTGGTGATGCTCGGAATACAATTATTTTACAGTTTGCCTTCTGGCGTTAAGAGTACAATTTCCACGTCTAAGCTTTTAAAGTAGTTTGTACACCACTAGTTTTAACCACGTCCTGAAATTTGCTCATCAGTGCTGTACTGATGTAATTCGCTTCCAAGCTTAAGTGCTCAAGAGAACACTGGCTCCTGGAGAGTGCATTGAAGAGAGCATTTCCTCCAACCTCACCAAAATTATTACGGTCCAAGTCTATTTTCCGCAAGCCTTCATTAATTTGCAGAGCCTCAGCAAATAGTTTGACCCCATGGTCTCCCAAGTTGTTCTCATCTAGAATGATGTGGGTTAGTTTATTGTTTACCGTCAGACTTTCAAAAAAGATGTACCAGGCCTCCATACTAGAGCAACACGTTTGGGCCAGGCCCAGATATTGCAGCTGGGACTGATACCTTATGAAGGTGCCTAATACTCTCAGTCCCTCACTGCCAATTCCATTTCCACCCAAGTCCAGCTCTATGAGTGTGAAGCTTGATTCACAAAGGTAAAATTGTCTTGGATATACTGGCATTCGTGGTGATGCTGCTGTTTTCTCTTGAAGATCAGCAACTCCACTAAGCAGGATCTGAACACCAATATCACCTAGATGATTTCCAAACAACCTAGCCAGAAAAGAAAATTTATTAATAATTACAGGATGATTCAGAAGACTGAATCTATAATCTATAAACTCTCTATAACATTGTCTAAATTATTTCTAGTGAGTTTGACAGTGTAGGCCAATTTATTTGCTGTCTTACAGTAGTCCCCTGATCTCTGATTTGGCCTGTAGAAGGTCCAGTAGTAAATGAACTCCTGGAGGTCCGATATGGTTAAGATTGAGGTTGACCAACGTGACCTCAGATAGGCTGTTCTTCAATGCTGGCACAAAACTCATTAGCAGTTCATCTGTCATGCCTGTATTTCTCAGCACCAGCTCCACCTCATCTGATGTATTCAACACCTCCATCATAGCATCCAGCTGCAGTAAATGTATAAAGGCACATTTATGACATTCTCTGTCATATGCTGCTCTGATATTCTCTGAAAATATACAGCACTGCTGAAATATATTACATAAGAACATTAGAGGTTCAGGCCTACCAAATATTGCAAAGATCAATTAAAGTAATATCTTGATGCAAGATGGTTATGGTACATATGATTTTTTAAAATAAATTCTCTAAATAGTGCACACAAATTTAAAAGGTATCGCTATCTTTCTTTGTATAATCAAAAGCACTGGGTTACCTGATAGTTAATAGATTTATAACTATAGGGAATGTCAGAGGAAAATGGTCAGACTGGTTAACAGGAAGGCTACAAAGATTGTGATAACTCAAATATCTACACTGTACAACCATGGTGAGCAGAAAAGCATGTCAGAATGTATAACCCACTGTGGCAGATGGGATGTTGCAGCAACAACTCCACTGTCAAAATTACTGAGATCACATTATTTTCCCATTCTGATGTTCGATGTGAACGTAAGCTGAAGGTCTTGACAGGTATCTGCATGATTCTATGCATTGTGCTTCTGCAACATTACTGGATGTTTTACCCGGATGTCCAAGCATGACTTGGATGGATTTGATAGTTGCATGAATGAGCAAGTGTGCAGGTGTTCCTATTAAAGTGATTGGTGAGTGAATGTACATTTTGTGGGTAAATCAGTGTAGCCTATTTTTTTCTATTCAATTGTCAGACATTCTACATCATCTATTAATTGAAAGGGATCATTATTGGACTATTGCTGGCTACTTGCATATTATACATAATTTTTTTCAAGTCAGAGTAAACCATAATTGGCGTGGTTGCAGTGATGGTTTAGTGTGGTCAGCTTTGCTTGTGCAGCACTAAACTGTACTCAAGTCTTTCTACAAAACAACGTCATTGGGTCTACTTAATTTAGCCAGCTGATCAGGAAAATGGGCATTGGTTTATTTCATTCAAAAGTAGACCTGCTTGATGCCAGGAAACTTTGCCTCTGAGCTCTATCCATGTTCGTCATTTTCATTTTGGCCACAGACGCCATGTTTTCTATTAATAATTTTGGAGTAATAAAGCTTGGTTTAACAAAGCAAAAAGTGTTTGTAATGACTTCAGTGAAACAAGCTGTATTCCAGATAAGGGATTTTTCTTTTACATGCTTTTACATGCAGAATCTTGTTTTGTCTCATATGCATATTGTTTCACATAAGGATTTATACCTCCAGTATTGTTTTCTAATATAATCTCCCTTATATTTAATCTCTTTCAGTATTCAATTCAGTATTCAGATTGAGTATTTTAACTAGCACCAAGAGACATGTACTTACACTATGCTGCATCATCTTAAAGGTGTTCAAACAAAGACATCATTTGATTTGCCTGTTTTCTTTACTAACGCTGACCCTTGCTTTTATTTGGACTCACTCCTGACCAGTCTTTGATTTAGTTTAACTCAAAATTGATCAAAAGCTTTGTGCATATTATTTAACCTTGTAATGTAAGATTTATGCATGCTTTGGTCATCGAACCAACCTTTTTTTGCAATTCTTGTTTGTTCTCAAATGCATCCTTCTCTGGGATCTCTGAAAAGAGAGTTTGTGGTTAAATAATCACACTGGTGTAGCATACAAATGTACAAATGGCAATTGTTCTTCTTTTGTTTTTACACAGGAGATTTATGTGTATTGAGTTTGCCATACTAACCTTGGCTTTTCATATCAGTCCTGGTCTTCCCTGACTTTGAATAGACGTTATTGTTATCACTCTCTCCACTAAGTTCCAGCTCGGTAGATGATTCTTTTGGATGAAGACCCAAAGTAAGCTGCTCTCTGAGCTTATTTCTCTCAAATTCTAAGAATGGGGGGGGGAAATCATGTTACAGCACAATTAAAATACCATGTTTCATTCTCTATGATCTAAAACTAATGTCTTGAACTACCTTATAACTATGGTCTTAAAATCCTCCAGTATTTTCTGTTTCTATAGATTACAGTAGTCCATATTTGACAATAAACCTTACTGGGTTTGAGTGATGAGGAAGATTCAGAAGATCCATAACTTTTAAACATCTTTCTGGCATATTTTCAAGGTACCTTAAGTATATTGTTGCATTAAAAAAAAACAAAAAACCTTTTTGCAGTATTGAACTATTTTGTAAAAGTGAGTCAGTGGGAATCAAATTATATGACTCAATGGGAACCTTGTCTGTGTCTCATAAGCCACAGTTCTTTACTTACTGTTTGCTTTGAACCACTTGTGTTGTTCTAGGCCTGACTCCAGACCAGTGCTCATTTCAACACATTCTTCATAGAAGTCTCTCAGTCTATCCCTGTTTCTGCTTTTGCCATTTGTTTCCCAAGGATCTATCTTTTTCTTTTCAATCTGCTTACTCGGGGCTTCTCTGTCCTGTAATAAATCTTCAAGAAGTACAACTGCCCATAACTCCTCTGTTGTTTGAAGGGTTTTATAAAATGAAATATAGCATTTATGCTTAGACCGGTTGTAAGTTTTAAGACATACAATAAGGTGCCAAAGTGACCCTGTCCAATCCTTTAATAAGCAAAATTAACTTTCAAAAAAGTAAAATATTCACCTTGGGCTTTGTCTTTATTGCTGCTATTTGGCTTCTCTTTGTCATGTTCCTTCATATTCTTTGATATTTCCAGAGGAAGTATAGGGCTATTCAAGACAGTTGATTTGGTTTTATCCTCTATAGTGTCTCTTTTGTCTTGAGCTACCTCAGAGCCCTTGCTGACTCTTTGCTGGCCATAACGCCTCTTCTGACGCTTATATCGCTTCCTGTCTGTCATGATGTCATTCATATCTTCACTATCTGTTAGCACCTTGCTGGTATCTTTGGGAAGCTTTCTTGTTGTCTGTACAGAAGTCTCCATTCCAGTAGGGATGAACAAAGGTGAGGAAGGGCAAGACTCCATATTACCTAGAAAGTATATAAAATATGATCCAATATAATGCAGGCATTAGGTACGCACTGACCCTTTTGATAATAGATGGGAAACTGGTACTATTCATTGATGTGCAGTTCATCCAACCTTCATGCGATTTGAGGGTGTGGATATTGTGATGACTAATAGCTTCTGGTTCATTGCCAATACCATGTCTAGAATTCACACATCTGGAATAAAAGGAAACATGAGAAGAAATGTGTTGTTCCATATCATACTTCAACCTATCTCTATTAATTTCAACATCAAATTCAAATCAATTTTAAGATCAATTGAACTCAATTAAAGCATCATGTTCAACTTTAATTGCACTAAAATTCAGTTTAAAATAAATTCAACTCAACTTCAATTCAGCTCAAACTCACAGCAACTCAACTTCAACTTCCACGCAATTCTAAATGAAACTAAGTCAAATTCAACTCAATTTAATTTTAACTTCAATTCAACTTCAAGTTCATTTATTTAAACTCAAAATTAGCTAAATATTGAAATGTAACTCAATTTAAATTCAAGCGAACCTAAACTCAATTTCAACTTTACCCCTTACCATCAGCTCAGCAATACTCAGCTCTACTCAACTCAACATACTGTAATTTCAACTCAACTCAACTCAACTTCAACTTCAACTAAACTCAATTTGATTCAATTTAACAACTCAATGTCAAGTAATTCTAATTCACCTTCAATGTGAACTAATTAATCTCAACTCAACTCAATTTAACTCAACATAATTCCAGTTGTTGTTGTTACTACTATTACTATTACTTCTTCTACTACTACTACTACTACTACTACTACTACTACTACTACTACTATTATTATTAATAATAATAATAATAATAATAATAATAATAATAATAATAAGTGGTTAGTGCTTAGTGGTTAGTGCGTTTGCCTCACACCTCCAGGATTGGGGGTTCAATTCCCGCCGCAGCCCTGTGTGTGCAGCGCTTGCATGTTCTCCCCATGCTTTGGGGGTTTCCTCTGGGTACTCCAGTTTCCTCTCCCAGTGCCATGACATGCATTGTAGGCTGATTGCCATGTCCAAAACAGTGTCTGTAGTGTATGAATAGGTGTGTAAATGTGTATGTGATTGTACCCTGTGATGGACCAGCCTTGTTCCCCATACCCAGTAAGGATAAGTGGTACAGAAAATGGATGGTTGGATGGATAATAATAATAATAATAAAATTAATCATGGTCCTATTGACGTACACACAATAACCCAAAATTTCAACACATAGAAAAGAAATACTAGAGGGCAGGACAAGAACAATCACTTTATAGTAGTAGTGCAAGAATGTTCTCAAATAGCAGAACATTATGTTCAAAGTGTATTATACCAAAATCACAGTAAATCAAAAGCATTACAGAGTATACTTACTTATAGCAGGGTTTCCCGCCACTCAGTCGGAACAGTCTGAAACAGCTCTTGCGGCCTTGCTGAAAGCCAGGGGTGTAACGATACTCACAGCATGAGCTTATTCTACCGGCCATTATTCCATTGACAAAGAAGGTGGCACTGAATGGGTAGCCAAGGTGTCTCTGAGAAATAAACTGGAACTGCTCTGTAGATGACATTGTAAATTATGGTTAATCACAATTATGGTGATTATTTCCTACTCAGCTGAAGAACATTAGGAAAAATGGGCCATCATTTTGGTCCTCCATGCCAGGTATGAAATTAAGCTACAGTATGTCTCAGAACTCTTTGAATTACTGAATTTTTACTTCCTGGCTCCATGGTGTGCAGAGTCTGTAGTTATTACCTCCAGGCTGAACAGATCCTTTAAAAGCACAGACATTCTCCCCTCCACATTTCTGTTGGAGCACTTTCATGTCATCCTGGGTGGTCCCAGGCTTTCCCCGGCCCAGGTACAGCATTGTCACTAAGACATTAGACTTCCTTGACTCTTTTTGTTCCTTTAGATAGTTCTGATTAGGAAGTGAAACATAAAAATAATTGAAGATATTTGAACATGAAAGCAAAACTCTTTGAATCTTTGAAAGGTACATCACTTTGCAGTCTTTCATATGGGGAAACTCCAGAACTTAAATATTAGATTAACTTATTAACTTATTAACTTGATAAATATTAACTTAAATAATATATAGAACTTAAAAACTTTAATTT
>JAOUWY010000046.1:11477998-11491838 GCA_025728095.1 Prietella phreatophila | reverse complement strand
ACTATGACTGTGGACATGAACAAGAACTATGAACATGGCATGGAACGAAGACTCTCTATATCTCTAAGCTAGTTCTACTTCTAAGTCTATCTAGTTTTATCTAGTCTCTAATTACCCGCGCCGTGTGTAGCACGGCTCCCTGTATATATGCACACACAAACACAGGTAGCATTAGCAATACAATAACACACGTGACCTGATGACCCATGACAAGATGGGGAGGCGACATGACGTCAACCCAAGACACGTGGTTATACACGTGTTGGAATGTCAACACTAAAGAAGCAGGCTCATGCACAGCAGTGCTTAAAGTGCGCTGCTTCACAGGGGAATCATGACATCTTTACCTGGTGGGTAATTTCATTGGTCCGATGTGACGAGTTTAAATGTTTTGGTTAGCCCGTAAAAAATCCATAAATTAGCCGCATCATTGTTTAAGCCGCAGTGTTCAAAGTCTGTGAAAAAAGTAGTGGCTTATAGTCCGGAAATTACGGTAGTTCCAGCTGCAAGGCAAATTACAGGTTTATATTGCACACATTGTAATATGGTATTGTTTCTGTAGTAACAGCTGCACAGGGACTTGTAAGGCTGATTGTGAACATAATCTAAGGCTAAAATGAAATGGATGTGTTACTTACTCAGGGTGAAAAGTACTTGAGTATACTTTAGTACATTGTTACTATACTTAAGTATTATTTTGGCATATTTTTAATGGCACACTTATATAGTGCTTTACACTGTGTCTCATTCACCCATTCACACACACCAGTGGTAGCAGAGCTGCCATGCAAGGCACTAACTTTCCATTGGGAGCACCTTGAGATTCAGTGTCTTGCCCAAGGACACTTCGGCACGTGGAGTCATCCAGGCCAGGAATCGAACCTCCAACCTTATGATTAGTGGACAACCCGCTCTACCACATGTGCCACAGCCGCCTAGTATTTATACTGAATACTTTTACTTTTACATTTGTAAAGTGTAAAAAGCTACACTTTACTCCATAGATATTTCATTTAGGGATATGCTGCACATCAATGGCATGGGCTCATTTTAGCATCCAATTGTTTCAATTTAGGAACTAATCTGGTCCATCAGTGAAGAAAAATATATCAATAATTGTGCCACTTCATAATCAGCAATGCTACACAACATAGTGCATGCTATAGCTATACATGCGCGTTTGAACATGGATAAGCAAAATGCTCTAGTAAGTGAGATCTCTTTTTCCTCTCTAGAATGCATGAACTCCATCTAATTTGAAAAAGTATGTTAAAGTAAGTTTTGAAATTCGCTAACATTTATTAGCTATATATAACTAAGGTAGCATGTTTTCTTTGCTAATACCAGGTTAGACTAGCATCAGTAGCTAGTGTAACTGACTTGGCAGTATGTCAAAATATAGCTAATGGTAAATATTGCAACCTTACAGCAACAGTTTTCAGGCATCATTCAATTGGAGTAGTTGCTTTAAAGAAATTATCTTTTAAACATTTTAGATAAAAAAAAACTAATAAAGTAATATAAGTAATAAAGTTGTCACTTGGGGAGGCACAGTATCTTAGTGGTTAGCACATTTGCTCGATTCCCGCCTCCGCCTTGTGTGCACGGAGTTTGCATGTTCT
The DNA here is from genome assembly GCA_025728095.1 of Prietella phreatophila. NCBI lineage: Eukaryota > Metazoa > Chordata > Actinopteri > Siluriformes > Ictaluridae > Prietella > Prietella phreatophila. The sequence continues at coordinate 11,490,216 of JAOUWY010000046.1, read as the reverse complement.
CCCCATGCCTCGAGGGATTCCTCCGTGTACTTAATTTCCTCCCTGAGCCCAAAGACATGCGTTGTTGTCTGACTGCCATGTTTAAATTGTCTGTAGTGTGTGAGTGCGTGTGTGATTGTGCACTGCGATGGATGGGTTGGGACCCCATTCAGGGTGTCCCTTGTGCACAGTCCTCTGGGATAGACTCCAGGCTCTCCGTGAGGATAAGCAGTACAGTAAAAACATGACACTAACTTAAATTTCATCAGTTAAAACAGTTTCTATTTACTTTTTAATACATCGAAGGGTAGCAACTTTTCGACTTTCACTTGAGCACATTTTTGAGTGGATATTTCCACTTTTAATTGAGTAAGATTTTGACACATTAAAAAATAATCACTGGCAAGCTGGTTAAAGTAATCCACTTTGTGGCGGTAATGATGACTCTGCTTTGCATTGTGCCGTATAACCACCTTGTTGTTGATTATTTTCCCATAACAGCATGCCCAAACATCTTCCATTCTTTACATAAACAAGAAAGGTTCAGAAAACAACAAAACTCTACCATATGTCTCCTGTCATATACCAGTCATGTACTGTCATATTTGACATAGAAGTATTTTTGAAAGGGTCTCATTTATTAAGTACTATTAAATTATTCTATTAAATTTAGCACCCTGAATTGTCCTGCATGTAAACCTCTTTAAGATCAAGGAACTTCTTAACTGTCCAAAGAACCCTTGAGGAACTTGCTCAGTAACTCAAAATATAGTCACAAGTTTCTATGAGTGAGGTATACAGCATGCCTGTACCCTTGTCCTTCAGTTTTATTATAATTGGCTGGTGTTATTGTAAACTCTGAGTGTGTTTTAAATGCCTGTGACAGTGGGAGAGCACAGTGGATTACACGTGCAGGGCAGAGTTTAGCTGGAGGACACGTGTGGAGCAGTGGAGCCTGAGAATCGAAGAAAGCACAAAACATTAGGGAAAAAATTCTTTCTTTCTTTCCTTTTTCTTTCTTCCATCCATCCTTCCATCCATCCATCCATGGTATTTATCCAGGGTGTGTATCCTCTCATAAAAAAAATACAGAATTTGCCAGAGAACTCTTTACCTTTCAGCCTTGAATACTTTAAGTATTAATGAAGATTTCCATCTTGTTAAATCATACTTCAATTTTTAATAGTATTTAATTATAAATCTTTAGGTAATATCTGGGTTTGTTACTTCTGTTCATTCCTGTTTCTTACTCTTTGCAGACATTAAATTCTTCAAATCTGTCTTCTTTGAAATATAGCCCATTGTTTTAAACACGAACTTTGGGTAAGTGGATAAGTTGTGGATGGTTATGTGGACATCTGCATAAAGAACTGTGTAGAAAGACAGAGCTTGTTCAGCGTGGGTAAAATATGGATGAATTCTTCTTCCAGTCAACATAAATGAAAATAGAAAACAGGGAGGTGAGGAAACTACAGAAATGCTCTGTGACATGGCAGTAACATTATGTGTAACGTGACACAAGGACAGTGTTACTCACACACGTTCTGATTAGTGTCTTTCACTTTCATTTCTTTGAGAAACAGCTGTAGACATACATACACATACATGCGATTTCATGATTTCCTGCCACAGCTTACACGCCCCCGCAAGCAGAAAGCCATATCGTACATCTAGATCCTCATAAAGGCTTCCTGTCTTTCTAGAATAGTGTGCTTATTTGTGTGCAATGTCACACTTAAACACCATTTCACAGGATGCTTATGGTATCCTAAATAAAGCTTCAAAGTGACAAGGAACCTAACTAGAGTCTAAAGTCTGCGGTTTCTCTTACCACAAAATCTAATGATCATTACACAACTAAGATATAAACTGAGCACACCTTTGAGATCTTAAGAGCTTTTTGACAGAATTGTGTTTATTCATTCAACCATTTAAACAAGACAGGAGGTACTCATTCACTCCATAAGTTTCAATGAATATTCTACACTCACTGACCACTTTAATAGGAACATCAATAAACCTGCTCATTCATGCAATGATTTAATCTGCCAATCAGGTGATAACAGTGCAATGAATAAAATCATGCAGTTACAGGTCAAGAGTTTCCGGTAATGTTCACATCACACATGAGATGGTGGACAAATGTGATCTTAGTGACTGGGCCGTGTTTGCTGGTGTCAGATGAGCTGATTTGGGTATTTCAAAAACTGCAGATTTGACCAAAACTGGACAGTGGAATCTGATCTGGACTTCTGCTGTTGTAGCCTGTCTGCCTGAAGTAAATGGTTGTAAAGCGCAGTGGGAACTCAGTGGTTAAGATGTTGGACGACTGTTCAGAAGGCTGCAAGTTCAAAGCCATCGAGCAAGGCCCTTAAGCTTCAAGTGCTCAGCTGTATAAATGAGATAAATGTAAGCCGTTCTGCATAAGGGTCTCTTCAAAATGCCATAAATGTAAATGTAAAGAGTGGCTATTAGAGTTACCTTCATGCAGGCTTGAAAACAGTCTTGTCATTCTCTTCTCTCATCAACAAGATATTTACACCTGCAGAATTGCTGCTCACTGGATGTTGTTTTTTTGCACCGTTATGTGTAAACTCTAGAGACTGTTGCATGTGAAAATCCCAAGAGATTTTTGGAGCAGTTTCTGAAATACTTAAACCAACTCTTCTGACACCAACAACCTTGCCACTGTCAAAGTCATGTTCAATGTGAACATCAACTGATGCTCTTAACCTGTATCTGCTTGATTTTATGCTGCTATGAGCAGGGGTGCAGGTGTTCCTACTAAAATGGGCGGTGACTGTATGTTATTTGAAGAACCCATACTGTAACAATATAACATTAATTGACAGTCAGAAAGTGTAGTTTACAGAAATTTTACTCTCAGAGATAGTAACTGTGTTTCACTGTCTTTCTATATCCATAACCACATCATCACAGGCTGAAGTCCTTACATAGTGCACCAAACACAAATTGTTCTTTTAAATGTGAAAGACCTGGCCTGAGGTTCTTCAAACATCCTATCAAGGAGTTCTCATCAAGGAGATATTTTCAGCCTTGGATCTAGGACCCCTACACTGCAGTTTTGTGTTTTCCGTTTTTGAAAGCACCTGATTCAACATATCAGCTAATTAAGAAGCCTTGTGTGTGTTGAATCAGATGTTAGGGCAGAGAAAACAAACAGCAAACTGTGCAGGGGTTCTTCTGGTCGAAGATGAAGACCGCTGCTCTACGTGTTGAACTCTGAGAAGTAAAAACAGGGAATGGTGTGAGCTCTGTTACTCATGGGTTCTTCAGGAATTCAAGGTGGTCATGCCATTCAATGGGAAGACTGTAATCTAGTATCCATCAGTAGCTTGGGAATTAAACTAACAGGGTTAAGCAATGCATTATGTTTTCAGTCTCATTGATGCCATAATAAGTGTACATACACACACACACACTTAAAAGAAAGCAGACAGCTGTAGTCTACGCCATCACAGGTTTAGATTTTATTTCCTCTGAATAGCAAAAGGGATAACCATTCTGTTTGTCACTCACTAAACATTAAACGTACAGTTCTGTTATATCTCTTGTGCAACTTTGATTGGACAATCAAAGACTAGACTAGTAGACTGTCAACTTTGATTTCTCCTCCAAAAGTATTCTGGGGGAAAAGGATGATTGAATGAATAATCCACCTGGAAAATTAAGATCATAGTGTATATAGGGGGTGTTTCACTCTATGTAATAACCTGACATGACTTTCACTGTGTGTATCTACAGGCTGGGTTATGGAGCCTCAGGTCTTCATACCATTCTGTGTATTTGTTTTATGACCATTGGTGGTGCTGTTGCATTTGCTCCCACAAAAATCCCAAATAATCTGTGTTAAGACTATTTTTTAAACAGCAGATAATCTGATGTGGGTGCCAAAAATTAAATCTTATATTGATGTCTTTTTATCTTTAAAAGACAGCCATTTTATACTAGACATGAAAGATCAGATTTCTATTCAGTTTGCATTTGAAAGTTTTTCTTGTACTTTATTAATTGCACAGAAATCCACTTATTATGTGCTATTACATAGAATAAAACAACCTGTTTTTGTTACTGTGTATGTAAGACTAATATGTGTAAATGCCCTCTGTCCCGATGGTAATCTATTCACATCACTTCAACATCTACAGCTTTATTCACTAATTCAGCCATAACATTAAACCCACCTACCTAATATTGTGTAGGTCCCCTTGTGCCACTAAAACAACTCTGACCCGTGGAGGCATATACTCCAGAAAAGGTCTGCTGTGGTATCTGGACACCAAGATGTTAGATCCTTTTTTAAGTCCTTTAAATTGTGAGGTGGGGCCTCTAATCTGTGTTTGTCAAACACATCCCAACAGACGCTCAAATGGATTGAGATCTGGGGAATTTGGAGGCCAAGTGTACTCTTAGTCATGTTCCTCAAACCATTCCTGAACAATTTGTGCAGTGTGGCAGGATGTATTATCCTGTTTCGAAGAGGCCACTGCCATTATAGAATACCATTGCCATGAAGGAGTGTACTTGGTGTACGACAATATTTAGATAGGTAATATGTGTCAAAGTAATGTCCACGTGAATGCCCAAGACCAAACAGGCTACCCTTCACTTCCCGCACCCATTGAGCCCTGGGTGCCCATGACCCTGTTGCTGGTTCACCGGTTGTCCTTCCTTGGACCACTTTTGGTAGATACTAACCACTGCATTCTGGGAACACCTCACAAGACCTGCTGTTTTGGTGATGCTCTGACCCAGTCATCTAGCCATCACAATTTGCCCCTTGTCAAAGTCTCTCAGATCTTTACACTTAGATCCTTATCCATATCTGCTGCTTTAAGAACTGACTGTTCACTTGCTGCCTAATATATCCCACCCCTTGACAGATTCTGAATGTAAGAAGGTGTCGCAATATTTATTGAGAGGCTTTTGAATAAAGGATGAACTCAAGAAACCTTGTAACACTTATTGTTTTCCCACCTAGTCTCTGACTGTTCATTTAGATTTCGGGGAAATGGACTATATATCGAAATCTATTATGTGTTTGGCATTTTAAAAAAAAGTTTGTTTATAGACCCCATAATTGTTATTTAGACCCTGGTAAATAAAAGGATAGAAGTGGAGGAGGGTGTAGATTTTTCCATGACTGTACTGTATGTTAAGGTGAATGAAAACTTTCTCAGAGTAACTATTGTAATGCTGTTGTCACTAGACGTGCAAATGTGCAACAGTTATCTAATATGAAACGTGACACTTTTTCTAATTTGAAAAATACAGTCCTCCTCCTTTAGTAAATGCAAATATGCAAATTTGCATATTGTTTGCGGTGTTACCAAGTTTGGATATGTTTTTATACAAGCAAACTTTTAGTAACTCGGGGCCTGAGTATTTGTATCCAACATTTTGTCAGACCTGTTTAAAATGAACACGTCAGTGTATCTGCATAAAATGTAAGTGTCCTTGAATTTAATGGTTCTAAATGTGGGCCGTTACAGACAGTAATTGAAGTTTGATGACATCTCGACATCTCTTCATTAAACTAACTGCATTAGCAAATGACTTTAATCTATAATATATATTATGATATGTCAGTTTAACTGATTTCTATAGCTTTCTTTGTTTAATTTAACTGGTTGCATTATATATCTGACATGCTTCGTCACACCGTGGAGATTGATAGGACTTCTTCATCATCAACTGATTGCTGTTTTCTGTTTCCTTACAAAGTGTTTTGAATATTCATAAAGCATATAAGACCTGTGTAAGAGGTGTAAAGGTAGCTGTAGTTTTGCTCCAAGAAAGGCAAATAAAATAATTTTGTAGATTCAAGGTCTCTGCATAAAGCCTCACTATTTTTTAAGCTCCTGGTTTCAGATTAAATGTAGTGCCTGTGTCAAACTGAGGGACACTGTATAGGGGTGAGTTGACAAGGAGTTGAGCAACTGTAAATCATGTTATCCTTGAATTTTCTTATTTTGCATTTTAGACTTGTGTGACCGATGTCTCCCCATCCTTCTGCTGTTATTGTAAATGTTTCCTCAAATATTGAAAAAGAGCAATAGTCTTCAGAAGGTTAGGGTGTCTTACATGTATTTTTAATGAATGTCCCTGATTTTTTCCATGGCAGTGAACATTTTCATATGTAAGAGGGAAACTTTTTATCGATATCTAGTGTTCGAGTGTCCGAGTCCACCTTTGTCGAGTAACCAACTGAGTCCGAGTCCAAAAGAGGCCGAGTTGGACTCAAGTCCGAGTCCTCAAATGGCCGAGTCCGAGTCGAGACTGGCTGAGTCCAGAAAATAATTAAATTGAAAAAAGATTTGAATTTTAAACTCAACACTGAGCTGTTAAATTAATATTTTAACCTTCACATACCAATGGCAACATAAATGTAATAAAATGTACCACTACTACATCTCACTTGCATCATACTTTTTTCCTGTGTCATTCCACTTTATTACACATAACTTTATTTATGGACTTTAATTTTGTGAATTCTCTATATCTACGGATTTTTGAGTTAACACCGATGTCTGGTGAAAATTTTGTGCGAAAAACATCATTGAAAATATATTTACTGAAAAAAATGCTGACACATTCAATACTTATTTCCCCCTCTGTATAATCATAAATACAATGGTCATGTATTGCACTTTTAACAAATCCCTTTTAATTAGTGACGGCTGGGTATCCGAGTCTGAGTATCTTCTTTGGTTTAGCCATTTTCATTTCCTTCTGGCTTCATTAGCTTTTACCCTTCAATCTTATCTTCAGTGAGTGAAAGGCATGACCATTCATCAGCAATCATATCAATAAAGATAAATGAACCCAATGCACTGTGCAAGCCACCATATTTCACAGATGAGGAGGTGTTCATTCAATCATCAGCAGTTGCATTTTTCTCCATACTTCCCTCATTTTCACACATTTTGTTTCAGTCATTTCCAGCGTTTTGCATCATGCTGTCATGTTCTTTCTCTATAGCAGTTTTTTACATTTCTAGAATGTGCTGTTTTTTTAAACTCATCAAACACTTTTAATGTACTTGCTGTTTTGGCTGTCTCCATATTTGATTAGTGATGAGTTTCCAGCCCTCTGATATCTTGCATGGGAGAGGAGTGGAGGAAAAGCTTGAATTTTTGCTGGTAATTCTTAGTAGAATTACCATGTTCAGTATGCAGAAAATAATCACGCTGTATTATTTCACTGCCAGTCTCAAAGGATTCCAATGTGAAGAATACAGCGCACATTTATAATATAAGAAACCATTAGTACCCTTAGCACTTAATGACTTTTGTTACACAAAAGGTTTAGGGTTAGGGTTAAGGTTAGAGTAACCTGACTTATATGTGGTTCTTCCTCAAACTGCTGCCACAAAGTTTGAAGAGTACAGTTGTATAGGATACCTTTGTATGCTGTAGCACAGGCTACTCAACCCCACTGAACAATTTGGGATAAACTGGAACTCTTCTGGAACTCTTCTCACTTGACATCAATGCCCGACCTCACTAATACTCTTGTAGCTGAATGATAACAAATCCCCACAGCCACGTTCCAAAATCTAGTGTAAAGCCTTCCCAGAAGAGTGGAGATTATTATAACAGCAAAGGGGGGACAGCCCCCATTAATGCCCATGGTTTTGGAATGGGCACATGTGGGTGTGATGGTCAGGCATCCACATACGTTTGGCCATATTGTGTGTCTCAAGCTTCTTTCAAATAGTTGTATAGACAGATTCTGGTTACTTCACTAAAACCAATGTAATTGCTTTGGGCCACTGAGATAGGTCTTGATTAAAATAAACCTACTGTTGATCAGTGGGAATAATTATTGCAGTCCCTCAAAGCATGCTGAGAGAAAGTTTATGACAGCTCATGCAGAGGGACTATTTAGTTCACACTGCATTGAGGGAATTTATATCCTATCCAGGGAATCTTTAATTGCCAAGCGGTGAATAAAGTTATAGGCAGAGGTTTCGGATAAATAACTGAGTGTAGCTTATTTTTAACCAGACTCAAATCAGAAAAACAAATTAAAAAACAAATCAGTCCATCTCTTCACTGTTCTCGCCAAAGCTCTAACCCCAAAACACAGCTACACTAGAACTAATGCTAGTGCAAATAGGGTAGCATGCAATACGACTGACAGGAAAGTAGAGATATGTTTTTGTCCTGATTAGTTTAATGTTGGTTTTTGACGTAGTTTAAAGGGTTTGGAGCATCCATAGACACTGGAGAATTGGACTGAGAATTCTCGAATTTTACTCATTTTACTTATTCTGACTTTAAAATAATTGGCCCGACTTGTAAAGGTTGTGTAATAGTCACTTGGACAACTCAAGAAGTACTTGTTTTGTGTTCATTTTACCTGAAAACAGCAAATTAAATGCCTATTATTGCTTTTATCTCCAGTGTCCTGTGCACTCAGCATACAGTTTCTATTACGTGCCTGCCCCGAATTACAATTCAGCCTGCAGGAATCACTTGTATTCTGTTTGTTTTATTCAAATCTTATACCTGAAACTTATCTGATTCTTCCAGCAATCATAAACAGAAATGTGCTATGTATCCATGCGACGTTCATTTCAAAAGTATTGGAATATATGGACAGATGTATTGTAACTTCCCTGGCTTGCCGCATGCTTGCACTGTGCCTGAATCTGCATGAATCCCGCCCTGTAGCCATGTGTACCTTTATCTCAGTATGTTTATGTATGTGCTCTTCTCAGGTATTCAGAAGAGTACAGCATGGATTCCACTAATGCACAGTAAGTTCAGAAAGCACAGAGCTGTGTCCATTATGGGGCAATTGTTCTGAACTCTAATGCCCTGAGTTTGCTTCTCACCAAATTGAGTGACATTTTGTGACATTGTGCTGCTTTGTCATGCAGAGTAATAAATTCCTCTGCATTCTGCTGATCTCGAGTGGTTTCTACCAATTAATGTATCATTGCTTACTGACTTATTGTCTCTCGTCTGATTTTGTTGTTGTTGTTGTTGTGTGTGTGTGTGTGTGTGTGTGTGTGTGTGTGCGTGCGCGTGTGTGCGTGTGTGTGTGTGTGTGTGAGTGAGTCAGGATGTAGAGAAAGTAAGTAGAGAAAGAGAGAGCAAAGAGTGGGAAAGAGTGTATATAAGTGTATTCCTAGCGTGTTGGTGGTTTACATCAAGGAAATGGGACGTGACTAAGTCTTTTGCTGTTGCTGTTACATAGTGATTGATGTGCTGTGGAATTGCCACTGTTCTACAGTATTCTGCAGTACACTCTGATTTCATACATGATACCAATCCAGTTTTCGTCATTTTGCCTCTGGAAATCTGAAAAAAATCAGGGATAGAAAAGATGAACCAAGGAAGGAAATGTTTGGGGGGGTTTTTTTGTGGTTGATGTTTGTTTTTTGTTTAGTTTTTTTGCTGCCAAATATAATATGATGTAACATAAAATCAAGAGATATTTCAAAAATGAAAACATAAAAAAAGACTAATATGATGATATATGAACGAGAAGATGGCAAGCACTCAAATAAACAACTAATGGACGTGAAGTATATTGCCAAAATATTTCTTCATAAATAGTCCGATTTGTCGTCTGTGTAATCATCACATTATGATATGGCTTTCACAATCATTATTTGGAAGTTTATAAAATAGCAATTGATCCAGCACATCCAATATTTGGGGGGGTTACATTTTTATCAATTAATATTTTGGGGGTTTCTTTTTGTCTATTTACAGCACAAAACATATATTTCATTGCGACATTGTGGTTACATAAAAGTGTCAGACAGTGTCGCTGGACATGTTTCTCACTTGAGCCTAAATTTAAGGTCAGAATTGTGCGTAACTGAAACACCTCTGTTCTGATTGCCACCTTGTGTATAACTCTCTCATGACTTATGAATAGAGCTTAACTCATAGTTACATATGAGGTCTGAATACTGATGTTTTTTTTCCATTTTTTTTTTTTTTTTTTGTGAATACAGCCCCAGGATCTGTGAGGGATCATGCACTTTCACCGTGGGAAATAATTCGCTTTCTTTTGAAACTTTGACATTACAGAAGACATCAAGATGATTGTTTACGTTTGCTAGCAGTGTTGTGAGCAGTACTTCAGTTTCATGCTTAGGTTTTAAATAACATGGGCAGCATTGATAGTAACCAAATATACAAATCTCTTACATATTCTTGTGCATTTTTAAGTGGCTGTCATGGTTTCCTTGTGGATATAAACTGTATCCCCGCATACCGTATTACTCATTTACATCATGGTTTTACTCGTAGAGAATGATAACCTGAGGAATAATTTAAGACGAGGAAGATGTTTGTTTGAATTAAATCTGCTTTCTGAAAGGTTTTCCTTCTTTCCTACAATAATAAACTGTATATTGAGCATATGACCTAATCCACGTACTGTTCCTGCTGTGTGATTTTTCAGACTGCATTTTTCTCACCATGGAGGCTAAAACGAGCTTGATAACAGGCAAATGTTCAACAGTTATATATTCATGTCTCTAATACTATTTATAGCTTTTGCATAGTGCCTGGATGATGATGTGCAGACACGTGTGGGTTAGGATCAATATATATATATATATATATATATATATAAGAAGACTTTACAGAAGCAGAGCTTTTTACGGATAGAGCTCTAAGTGTAGGCAACACATTGAGGGTCAAATGGTTTGATTGCTTTTGACCCTCTCTGAGTCTGGTCCTGTTTATTTATTTGTATTATTTACAATATATAAAAACTGGCTACAACATTTGTACTTGATTATGTATATTATAAAACTAAAAGAAGTTTAGTAATTATTTCAGTTTTATTTATTTGTTTCAAGTATTTATTTGGTTCTGTAGTTGTCCTTCTCCTTATATACTGTACTGTATGCCCCATTTTAATGCTATCACCATAGAGACGTGGGAGCAGGGAAGCGGGAAACAATAGCTGACAGATCTTTCTCTTTCCCTCACTGTCTCCTACTCTCCCTCTCTGTCTTTCTCTTCCACACATTCTCTCCTCCCCCTGTTCTTCCATCTCTACATCTTCCACACTCAACTGCTTGTGGTACAAGCAATGTATAGTTCAAAGATCTCCATTAACAAATACCGATTCCCATAGCACCTCATTCTCAAACCATCTGGCTTTTAAGAGGAAATGAATGCCAGAATGGCAATCACATGTATTATTCATTGGCTCATCTTCAGTCTTTAATCGAGACCACTTTATCTTCATTCAATTTTGCTGTCAGTATAACTGTAATATTGGGAAAACTTGCAACATTTTCCTGGAGTGTATTTTTGTAGCCAAACAGTGTCACACCAAGAGGATCTCAAAGTATTTTATCATGGCACTTATTTGCCAACGCTTACATTATTTATTTAATAAAGAGCAACATGTTGTATATTTGATCTGTTTATACGTTGCGCTTAATGTTGTCTGTGAAACAAGTTCCTGTTAACACTTACATTATATTTACTGTTTCAGAAGTTGTTCCCTTACCAGACTTTCTTCTTTCTCTCTCTCGGAGTTAATAAAACAAAAGTGCAGCTTGCCATGCTTCCGAGAAACTGCAAAAAGGCATCCATGCTGAAGACTTAAAGGAACACCTTTAGCTCTGACTGTTACAATGTGTGACTGGAGAGAAGAATCCCTTCCAAAAATGCTAAATAAACGTTTCTTCACAGAAAACTTTGTTATGTAAACAAGTGCACATTTTTTAAATCCGGTTATGTAGAGCATGGGTGTGTTATCTGTAAAGGGCCAGTGTAGCTGCAGGTTTTCATTCCAGCCAAATACGAGGCACATCTTATAGATGACCGGAGACCAAGGTGAACTGATTAAACAAGGGAAATCGAGTGCTGCTGTTTGGTTGGCACGAAAACCTGCTGCTGCACTGACTGTAGACCATGAATGTAGAGCGTCTGCCACACAAGTCCCTTAGTGAGTTGTCACTATAGAAACGACAACTTGTTAGAACGAGGACATTAATATAAACCTCACAGTTGAAACTACAGTTAGGGCAATGCTGTTAAAGAGAGTTAATCAACACCTTCTTAACCAATCAGAATCAAGAAATCAACAGCACTGTGATATAAATTCGTGGAATCTATGTTCAGATTACAGTGAGGGAAAGAAATATTTGATCCCCTGCCTATGACCCCAAGAACACCGTCCCCACCGTCAAACATGGAGGTGGAAACATTATGCTTTGGGGGTGTTTTTCT
>JAOUWY010000046.1:11411299-11431078 GCA_025728095.1 Prietella phreatophila | reverse complement strand
ATTAAAATTATAGACTGATCATTTCTTTGTTAGTGGGCAAACGTACAAAATCAGCAGGGGATCAAATACTTCTTTCCTCCACTGTACACATTTTTAATTTAGTGCATCTGGGTGACTAAAAACAGGAAATTGTTCAACCATAACTTCCTGTTTCACAGGGGTATAAATATGAGGCAACACATGGGCCAAATTCCCTTAGTTATATATAACCAGAACTGGGTGTAACGTGTTACTTTGTAGCGTAACGCTACATTTAAAATTTATGTAATTTGATTACAGTTACTGATGTCAATAAAATTACATTATTTGCTTTACAGATTTATTGTTAAGAAAATAGTATTAAGTAAAATGCATTTCTAAAATAAATCACGTTTTACCCCGAAGATTTTTTCTTCAGCCCCAAATAATTCTACACTTGGTTTTCGGTTTGTCACTACGTAACTGAACGTCAATAAAAGACGACCGTAATTTTATATCTTCATTGAACGGAGGCGAGACCAATCAGACAGGGTTTACACTAAAATATGTGGAAATACTCGTGTCTTATTTGCTGACAGTCTCTCAATTCTGCCAAACACTAACTCACAGTCAGTTTGAGGAAAATTGATATATGCAGATTTTTTTTTTTAACCAGTAAAGGGGTTGAAACTGAAACACTAACATCCTCTCACACTGATTAGGAAAACAAGGTGTGTAAATGTCTATATGAGGTCCAGTTCACATGAACATGATATGAGCAGAGAATTTGGAAAGATAATGTACCCTGCATGGCACTGTAGCAGCTAAACTCATACAGTGATAACTTAGTAGTGCCTCCCCTTGGCTAGCGACACCAAACTAGAGAAGTTTTGTATTGTATTCATCTTGTAATTCTACAAACAGTGACAACAGCCGAGACACGTTTTATGCTAAAGTCAACTCTCATCATGTCAAACATTAACGCTCGCTAACATTACTGAAAGAAGTATGAATCACTTTGTAGTGTATTTTTTGAGGTTTGATTTTTTGAGGTTTTGAAAGTAATTAATAATCTGATCACTTTTTACTTGTAATCAGTAGTGTAACTAGTAATTAGTAATCTGTAGTGGATTACTTTTTTTTTTAGAAACTTAACCAACATTGTTCATAACAATAACAATGGGTAAGACCAAGGAATATAGCTGTGATGTGCAGCAAAATGTTGTTGAGTTTTACAAAAAGGGAATTGGCAATAAGAAAATAGCACAAGCATTAAAAATGCCCATTTCCACCATCAGGGCAATAATTAAGAAGTTCCAGTCAACTGGAAATGTTATGAATCAACCTGGAAGAGGACACGTGTCTATATCGTCTCAACGCACTGTGAAGAGGATGGCTCGAGTGGCCAAAAAATCTTCAAGGACCACAGCTGGAGAATTGAAGGATCTGGAGAGATTCTGGTCTCAGAGGAATGGTCTCAGATCTTTTGCCATGTATTCGTCAACCTCATCAGGCATTATATGAGAAGACTCAAAGCTCTTATCTGGGCAAAGGGAAGTAGCACAAAGTATTGACTAAAAGGGCAGCAATAATTGGTGCACATATTTAACAATTGTTTGATATCCATGAGAGCAGAGTATTTTTTAAACAAACAATCAAAATGTTAAACAATAAAGACAATTTTTCCCAGAAGGTTTGCCAAGGGTGCCAAAATAAGTGGCGGGCACTGTACTATCTGAGCTGTTTTAGAAAATTGATCCATACCTTCAGATTTGAGAATTCAAAAACACTGTGATATAAATTCATTTAGTAACTGACCTTATAGTTTATAAGAGCACATTATATTTTCCTGCTGCCCATTTATTTAATTAAAAGGTCCTTAAGTCATTAGTCTAAACTACTGTCATTTTTCTGGCTTGCCACAGTGGTTCCTCAAGGTTTAGTGACTTGTTTAGTTTTTTGCTTGCTCATATGACTTTGCCTCCACCTGTCTCGTGTCCAGCGGCCATGGTTCTCCACCACCTCCTGCAGAAGATCTATGAAGGTGTACTCATTATCCACTAGCAGGTTGTCATCACTAGGAGATCCTCCAGAAGGGTGTGCACCTGAGCCGGAGTGAGACTGAACCCTCTGTCCGTCTCTCAGCACTTTCTTTCCATCTCTTTCTGCTCTTCTCGGCTGTCTGCCCGATATTGCTCGTGTCGGTTCACCCTTTGGAGTTTGATTTGACTTTTTCTTCTTGCTGCTTCTCATCTTCACCTCAATGGCAGCTTCAGAGCTCATCCTTTCACATAGTGGTTCGATAGTGACCAAGTCAGAATGTGCCTCACTATTTACTGGAGGATGACCTTTGATCATTTCAGACTGCCCTTCGTTTATCTCAACATAATCTCTGGTCAAACTGGACACGTCTTGGGTGCAAGATCGATTGATGAACTCACCAATTTTCATAGAAGGTTCCGCAGACTGAATGTGTTTAAGGTCCTTCATTTGTAGTTGCTGTTCAGGAAACCCTGAACAGGATTGTGGGATATTTTCTGGAATAGCTGAAGAGATGCCAGAGGGAAACATGCCTACATGGTACTCATATTGCGTGACAAAAATGAGCTTTGGAGAAACATTGAGGAAATGCTGGGTTTGAGCCCATTGCTTTTTCCACTGAGCTGCAGTAGGAGGCCAGGACAATGTGCGCCTGATGGGTCTTAAATTCAACTGTCCAGTGGAAGCCTTAGTGCAAATCTGCTCTGGATTTGGGCTTTGTTTTTCTGGATCAGCTCCAATAGTGAGGTACGGCATGTTCTCAACATCTTCCACAGGTTGGAAGCCATCATAATGCTCCTGAGGACATTGAGATTGTGCTAAACTGGAGTTCGAATTCTCATCCTCATCAGAATCAAATTCTTTTTCACTGGACACAAAGTCTTCAATATGCGAAAATCCCTGATCTTGTACATTTCCCTCTAATTTCTGCTCATACTTTTCTCCTGTTTTCAAAGTAGTGATAAACTCATCATCTTGTCTCTCAACATGACTACATTTCTGCTCCATTTCAGTTTTTCCTGCTTGTTCCTCTTCTTCCTTGCTTCCATACTCGCATTCTTTTTCATTCAATTCAGTCTTTTTCCCATCTAACTCCTCAAGCTCCTGTTCTGTCCATCCAGAGTGTATTTCTTGATCCTTCACCACCCACACTCCTGGATCTTCCATTTCAGTGTCAGGACGTCTCCCAGAGCCATCAGTCCTAGAGAGTACAGGCCCTGCAGATTTGACTCGGCCAGTCATCGCTCTTGTTCGGTATATTCCTGCGCTGTAAATCTGGTAAATTTGTGACTCCAGTGCTGTCTGATCCGGCCTTAATAAAAGTCTGTTATCCATTTGTTTACTTTTCTGATCACAGGAAACAGATTTCACCTCGTTAGAGGTTTCTGGCATTGCTCTGTAGTCTAGTTGGGCTCGTCTTGTGCTTTCTTGTTCTTCTGGAAAAGGCTGGATCACTCGATGTTTTTTCTCTTGTTTTCTGTGGTACAAAGCTGACAAAACACAGATAACAAGTACCAGGGCACAAAGTACCACTGGCAGATGATATTTATTAGATTTTCTGGTATTCTATAATATAATCTATGTGTAATCTAGAGGAGTGATTGGTCGTTTGACACACAGTAGAAAGTTGCCAATTGGCAGAAATTAAAGAAACATTTCTACTGCAGCTGAGATAAATAACAAGGGCAACTCATGTTCGGTCCAAACTTCAATTGTGGCGATTTTTCCAAAAGGGTCATATGATGATTTTAAAAGTTCATTATTTTATTTATTGGGTGTAATAGAATAGGTTAACATGCTTTAATGTTAAAAAAAAAATCCCACATTTTTCACATACTGTACATTATTGCAATACCTCTATTCCCAGTCTGTCTGAAACGCTCTGAGTTCAGGTTTCTACAAAGCCCCTCCTTCCAAAAAGCCCAGAGTGCTCTGATTGGCCAGCTGGCCCAGTGAGTTGCGATTGGCCAAAAACTTCAAGTGTGTGTGGGAAATGTAACACCCTTTACCATAATCGTAAGCTTCAGTTTCCAAGGCTTCTAAAGCAATTATAAACACAGTCAATAATGTCTTCGGTTTTACCGTATCTGTTCGAGCCCGAGTCAGATTCTGAAAATGCAGCTGATCAAGCAGATCAATCAGAACCAACTTTGCAAGCACGACTTGAGCAGAACGTTTCACAGAGGAAAGTTTTTATTTTGTAACCCTCTTTCATTTCAGATACGATGTTATAACGGTTTCATTTGTCTTCTTCACTGTAACAACTTTGTCATGAAGCGACAGCATAAAATACAGTTATAAAAAACATTAATTAAAAATTTAAAAATCAATGGTGGAATTATGCTGCTATTGCAACCTAGACGTTTGCGGAAGCAATATCTGGACTTTGATCGAGGCGTTTTAGGCAGGTCTGGAGCAGTGTTCGCTGTTAGATAGAATAAAACTCTTTGTGGGAGACGATGAGCTTTGTAACTTTGCAGATCTTCTACATGCACAGATACATTACACACTAAAGGAAAGGGAAAACATTAAAAAGCATCATATGACCCCTTTAATGAAGAACATCTAGTCATTAGTTGTTCTTAGACATACAGGCTACATGATTATGTAAAGGCCCGTCATGTTTTGTTGTTGCATATAGACAATCTTAAATATCCGATATTAAAGCTCTTGAATGCAAAACCATTTTGCATATGTTTCAATTAAACTATGCATAATTAAATAGAGCACAAACACATACTTCTACACTAATACGGGAATAAAACATGTTCATGTAAATGACACATTTGTATAGTGCTTTTATCCAAAGCGATTTACACTGTCTCATTCACCCACACACTCTCTCACACCAATGGTAGCAGAGCTGCCATGTAAGGCGCGAACTTGCCATCTGGAGCAACTTGGGGTTCAGTGTCTTGCCCAAGGACACTTTGGCATGTGGAGTCATGTGGGCAGGGAATCGAACCACCAACCCTACGATTAGTGGACAACCCGCTCTACCACCTGAACCACAGCCGCCATGTCAATCCAGTGTTTAGGAAAACCTACCTACTAAGCTGATAATAGTAGACAGATTAGTGCTTCCTGGTGTGAGGGATTGGCTAGTTCCAGTTGTAAGGGTTATATAGGTTACAGGATTCACACATTTGGACACATTCCACACAGGTCTTCCTCGCTGATGAGCTGGGCTCTCACAGAGCACCTCCATCCCATTCTGCAGCAGGGAGGCCTTTTGTAGATCTGCAGATGACAACACACAAGTTAGAACTGAAAGAACAGTGCTGAGACATAAACTATTGGCCATACTATGTGGGTCGCATGCTGCAGACTTGAGATATTTGTGATAGTAGTTGTGACATTGTAATCCACATATACAGTTCATACAGTACGTCATCTATACGTCAATGAACATACGTGCAGTTTTAATTCAGCGTTATTGTATTTGTATAATTCTATCCAAATAAAAAAATTTAAATTGTCACAACACAGACTTCAAGAAATCCAGATGTAGATTTATATTTAGATCTTTAATGAGCAAGCAAAAGGTCACAGTGGCAAGGAAAACTCACGGAGATGAAACTAGGAACTGGAGTCTTCTGGGTAAAACCAGCTAGTAGGATTATATATCACTACTCCATAATTGTACAGTATAAAGTCAAACAGTACTGTGTGCTGAAAGGATGTTCAGCTTGAGCATATTGTGAATAAAAGTCTGGGAATGAGCACAGGACCGTCTTTATAAATTACAGCAGCGATTCTTTTGAGATTATCCACTGAAACAAGGGTGAGACATTTTAGAGGTACAAATCTATTCAGTATCCATGTCTGGGACTGTAAGAACTGTTTTATACCACAATATTTCTTAAAAGAATAGCCAGCTCTCATTATGTCTCACTTCACGAATCACATGAAAGGATAATTAGAACATTTTGAAACATGCCAACACTGGGCTTCATTTATCAAAACTGGTTACACATTAATTTATTCATAAATTGTTTGAAAATCTAGTTAGTTGGGGAAAATGTTCACATCCTATGAGCTCCTGTGTAAATGTATTGATAAGGAGACACCAACGTGAACCTACACTGATATGCTTCCAATGATATAAATGGCATTTACTGCAATTCTATATACAAACTACAGTCATCTTTAAATAGTTTAATTTCATTGCCACACATGAATTTAATGAACATGCTGTGAAAAATTCATTCAGTAAATACAAAATTGGGACAAAAGAAATGGCTCCAATAGCACAATAACTGATGGATTAAACACAAGTGCCCTTTACGAAGCGCTCATTCACCGTTAGCTCTGTGAGCTTTGCCTTTTATAGTTTTCTAGGCGTCACCAAATGCAAATCAGCTGTGCCATGAAAGCTGAGAGCTGAGAGCTGTACAAGAAAATCTTACATAAAAATTGAGAACAAAAAAATTGATAAAGTAGGCAATATGAGAAATGTTGATTAACACATATCGCATTACATATTTTCAATACCTCAGGCAAGCACAATCATTGCTCATTTTGCTCCAGAAACCTCTTTTCTACCAGCCAATGGTTTAAACAGGCGTCCAAACACCATTTGTAGATAAATTGTTCACTCACCTCTTAGATGGAGAGAGAACTCGTACTCACTGCAGGAGCAGTCCCAGGGGTTTCCATGCATTCCATACTTTTTAGTGTTGTTTAACGGAAGGAAGGTATCCACACTTAAATGTCTTAGCTTATTGTGGGACAGGTCCAGAGAACTTAACCTAGTCAGGAAGTGAAAGCTATCTGATGTAATAGTGTGAACTTGGTTCTGGGCCAGGTCCAGGATTAAGAGTCCCACAAGGCCAGCAAAGGAATTTTCATTCAAAGCCGTAATGCTATTATTTGTCAAGTTGAGGATCTCTAGTACCGCTTTATGGATAAACCAGTCTGAGGAAATTTGGGAGAGCTCATTATTGTGTAAAGTGAGCATCTTGAGACTTTGGAACTGGGAAAATGCCCCGGGTGCTATAGCTGTAATTCCGCTCTGGGTCATCGTGAGGCGGGTGACCGAGGACAGATTTGTGTGGTTAAAAACGGTCGAGTTGATCTCGCCCATGTTTCTCAGAAAAAACACCACAGAAGACAGACCAGTTGGATAGCCTAGAAGGATGATACACATTAACAGGTAGAAATATGATTGAAGCCAAGATCAGATAGCCTTCAGTATCTGACCGACCTACTGCATAATGTAATAGATTACCTTCATTTTGTTTGTTTTTTTGTTCTACAAAAATAAAGTTATCCGTGTGTACAAAATTACTTACCTGTTGGGATTTGGTTGCAAACATAGTCCTGTGCCTGCACACAGCTCTCAGAACATACAGAGTCCAAACTTTGGAAAAGTCCCCAGACCAGAAAAAAAGCTAAACAGAGAATAGAAATGAAAAAAAAAATAATAATAATAAAAAAATTTTAAAAAAACAACCCACCACGAACAGACGAGTTTATTTTGGCTCGTCTATTTTGCACTAGATAAAATTGTCATGGCTCTATATACCTACCTTTCATGTTGCAAATGTTTGTGTCCCTCTAAGTGCCGAGCCATCCAGCAAATACCTGAGATCATGAAACTCCCACTGGTGATAAACTAGATGTTGCTACGCTACATCTGTGACTTCAGTGGACTGTCAAGGATACAGTAGACACAGTCGGGTAACCATCTTACACACCATGTCAGACCCACAGATACTCCGAAAAATAATCAACAATACAACAGTCTGAAATGCTCATGAACAGATGCATGAAAAACAAAATGAAACAAACAATGTCAATGACATCACATGATGAACCAAAAATGACAAAAATGAATTTATTGAAAATTTATTCAATTCTCAGTGCCTACGTTTAAAATAAATAATGGTAAGGTGAAGACAGTAAAATGAGCAAAAGTACAGTGTTTTAAAAGAATGGTGAGTGAAATCAGTAAAATTTTTAGAGGATATATAAACAGACAATAATACAAAACTGTCATTTAAAAGTAAAGAAATGCAGCAACAAATTAGAGAACCAAAATCTGAAGTACACCTTCTGAAAAGCAGGAGTTTTAAAGAGCTTTCAAGGGGCCATTAGTTTTGCTCATCTAAATTAAATTAGTGTCTGTCTGAAGATTTTTAGTGTACTAAGCAGTTTAATGCCAATTCTTTTGAGCCCTTCGATCCCTAACTAATCACTTTTTCTAAAGAAATAAAGTGCATGTGCAACACTATTTTGTTCTTGACCTCCAACTCAAAACAAGAGTTTTAAATGTTTAAAACAAGGACATGGCAGTGTTGACACCTTTTTTTTTCTTCTCCTGTCTCCAAGGAATGTTTCAAACACGGGTAAATAATTAGACAGCGACTGCAAAGAAAGTAACCGATTATGAATATATTAAATACTGTCATTCAAACTACAGCGACACTCCAGAAAAGAGCATGCTGCTCTTTTGCATTGAGAAACAAAGCTTCAGAGACGACATCACTTGTGGTTACATTGCATGAATAAAGCACTAAAACAATCATGAGTGCACCGTTGTAAAGGACGCAGCTGTCCAGTGGAGAAATCACTACCTGTGGGGTTAGAGTAGCAAAACAAAAGAGCATCTGAGACATGTACCAAAGCTTATTTCATTCTCTATTTAAAAAAAAAAGTCCACCTTAGTTCTATACAGCAGTGCTACAGCTGATTTGCTTTTTAAGCGCTGAATAAATAGACAATAGTACCACGACGATGTGTGAAGGCCAACAACATGTATGACTGGGATTGTCATACAGTGATGGATACAGAAGACAGTTCAAAGCAGCATGATTTGGGAGGGGGTGGATAGAAAGAGAAAGAGAGAAAAAAAATGTCAGCCAACTCTGCAAATACTTTTCTACATGAATTTGAGTCATGATCTTCATAAGCAGAAGACCTTATTTCGATGCAGATGTCTCAGTCTGTATTTTACAGAAAAGAGACTAAACATCTGCCGATCAGAAAGGAAAGCTCTGCTGTGCGTGAGCTTGCCAAACTGAAAATGTACTTCAAGTAACAAGAACTCAAACAATAAAAATGCCACAGGCTTCAGGTACAGAACAAAGCCTCCACCATGTACAGATCAAACAAAGAGCATGTTGACTGTCCAGACATTCACTCGTACACAGCCACTCTTGGTGCAGCACACATCTTTCCAAACATACAGTAGGTACAAGAGCGTCCCTCGATTACAGTTCCCAAAAGTTTCATTTTGCACTCTTTTTTGGCACAGCAGGCCGCTTGGCCTGCCAGAGGTGATTGTGAATGGTCAGGGCGTCCACGCTCACCGACACGGTCTTGGCAGGTATGACCGTGAACTGCTTGCGGTCTGAGCTGTACTTATAAAGCTTATCAATCATCTTCTTGGTGATGCTTTTAGGCCCTGTGCCAGTGAGCTTGTGAATCTCCTCGGTATCAGGAAAATATGAGTAGAGTGCCCGGAACTGGCAACCACCATCACGGAAGAGAATCATCAAGTGGTTCAACTCGCACTTCTCGATTTCCTGCAGATCAGTGTGCAATCGTAATTATCGTTAAAGTCGACTTCAACTAAACTGGTTCACTGTGACCCATCTAAATATGTTAGTTTTAATGAATAATATAATTAGTTTTAATATATATAAAGTGGTGTGATTAATCTGATTTTGGATGAAAACAAACCTCAAGAATGGCGTTCTTCTGAGGTTCATTTACTTTTCCGGCCAAGCAGCAGTGAGAAATAGCATTGTGGATTATCGGCTTGTTAGACTTTGCACTTGGCTCCTTGAAAAGTTTAGGCCCTGCAGAGAATTTAAAAAAAACAAAAAAAAAAAAACAAAGAAAAGTCTGAAATCGTACGCAAAATAATAATTTTAAAAAGCTATTATAAGAATGAATTATGTTTTTTTTAAAATGCGGGTCAGATCCTGCTAACCATGGATAGCAGGTTGTAGTTTTAATAAATTACAGGTTTTTTTAAATACAGATTCATTTTTTTCCACCGCTTCTACAAGTAAAGGTGAAATACTTTACCGGTATATTCTGCCATAGACGTCGATGTAATGGAAGACGCAGTAGAACCGTTGTCCCAGTCGCGCTCGGTTGTCCGACTGAGGACTGAAAACGACTCCACGGATTCCCCCCTGTTCGTGGAAACAGCACGCCAATAAGAGCAGTAGTGCATGACAACATCGAGAGGTCACAGACTGGATTAGTTCAAAGTCGAATTGCTTCTGAAAGCATGATTAAAGGCAGGCACACAACTTACCGCTGAGATCCTGCACCTCCCGAGTTCACACTGTCTGCTTCGGTAGTAGCCACAGAGGCCAGAGAGAGATTAGAGCCAGACTGGGCACTCATCAGGTTCTCATCTTGAAATCGAAAACAATTTTTAAATAATATGCATCACTACTAATGTTAAAACATAAGAAACTCAACACAAGTCGCTACAAAGTGTCTAAGTATTGTCAAGTTAAAATGACTTTATTAAAGCCACGTCAAGTAAACTGTTGTAAAATGAGAAGGAGGAGCCAAGATGGTGGAGAATAAGTTGAGATCATGTATAAATGAAAACTTTCAGCGGACCCCACCAGACACCGCACACCTGTATAACCCCTAGGTTCACAAGACCAAGGGACAAGTCACTCGGGTTGCTCGTAGTTTGTTTCTTGTGGGTGTGGCAGCAACTGCTACTGTTGTCCAGTACTGTACTCTTGAATGCACAAAGATCTCTGCTACTTCCTTCTAATTTTTCCGTAATGACTCGATACACATTAAACGAAAGGTCGCATGTGATGGCATTAGAAGAAACCATGGTTATATATTTTTCTCCCATATTTTTTTTTTTTTCTTGTTGTTGTTGTCAAACAGTAAATGGAAACCTCTTGCAGATACAAATTAAAGTTGTGAGTGCGGAACTGTAAAAACATTGGACCACCTGCACCATAAGATCAGTCTGAGAAATCATTTGAGCCAATCCTCTGGGTTAAGGCTCTGGGTTACTGATCGGAAGGTTGGGGGTTCAGGCCCCAAGCACTACCAAGCTGCCACTGTTGGGCCCTTGAGCAAGGCCCTTAACCCTCTCCGCTCCAGGGGCGCCATATCATGGCTGACCCTGCGCTCTGACCCCAACCTCCTAACATGCTGGGACATGCGAAGAAAATTTCACTGTGCTCTACTGTATATGTGACCAATAAAGACTCATTAACTCATTAGCAGAAAGGGTCCAGTAAAGGCTCTCATACATGTTTCAAACATATAAAGAAAGAAAGCACAAAGAAAAACAAAACTTACTAGCAGGAGTGCACTTTGGAAGTGTCTCTGTGGAAAGCTCTTCCTTCATCACAGACTTTGGTCTCTGCTTCCTGGGCTTGGGTTTGGGTTTAGACTTAGGCTGTTCCTGCTCTTCAGACAACTCTTGCTGTTTCCTTTTCAGGTACTCTTGTTTTATTAGCTCTCGTCTGATTTTCTCTTCCTCTTTTCTCATCCGCTCTTCTTCAGCTTTCCTCCTGGAAAGCAAAGATATTTTTAACAATCAGATTCAATGAGTTTTTACCATGGTGAATAAGAAATCAGTCTTTATTATAGGTTATACTTTAATATACATGTATACATTATAGGTTATACTTTAACATACATGTAACATGTAAATGAAAGCTAGTGACATTATAATACTGACTTGCCCTAGGCAACTTTTCATTAATAACCATATCAACATCTCTAGATTAAGCATTCATGTTCATACACATTTACATGTATTCATTTGGCAGACGCTTTTATCCAAAGCGACTAGAACACAAGTGTTCTAGGACACTATGGAGGTTGGGAACTACCTGGCTTCATCCCTCTTAAGATCACTTTCTGCCTCTAGCTGCTGCTTGCGCAGCCGAGCCTCCTCTGCCTTCTTCTGTTGTTTCAGGAGAAATGCTGCACGCTTTTTGGCCATTTCATCCTCTGCCTTCTGCTCATCCTGAAGAAAAATAAATAAATCAAAAGGTAACAAGTGAGTAAGTAGCTATCTTTATCACTGCATGTATCTGAAGTGAACCAAGCCAATACCTTGAAGAAAAAGCCCATGCCAGTTTTCTTTTCTCCATCCACTGCATCAGTAGGTACTTCTAATACATTAGAACTGTGCTCATCTGACTGGGATATGTCTGACAAGTCCACATCGACCAGATTGGCCTTGTTGCACGAGCTGTTCTCGATCCCAGGACCAATGTCAAAGGACTCCTCAGGGTTCTGTAACGTACTAGGCATACCTTCATCGAAAGTCACTCCGAGTGCAACAGAGCTCGGTTCCCTTGAGACTGTACGCAAGTTAGCTTCGTCATGGAGATGGAATGTGGTCTTAGTTAGTGTCGCATCACTTTGACTGACTGTCTCAGGCTCTGCTTTTGGGGTCCTGCCTCCTGGACTCAGTCTAGCATTGGGACTGTCAACGGGAGTGGGCGTGGATAGTTTCTGCCCTTTGCTGTAGTCCTTGGATAGCTTCAGCTCAGAGGGTTTAGAGCGGAACCGTGCGGAGGTCAGCTTGGGGGGCTTCCGGACTGCAGGGCTGCCGCTCGGCTCTACAAAATGAACAGCTGCTCGGACCTTTGGTTCATGTATATTTCCTCGGTCATCGACAGGGTGTGGGGCAGCACCTGGAGGAGACTGGACGTTTTGCTTCATAAGTAGGTCCTGCTGGAGAGACAACTGCATCATCTGCTGCTGAATGCTGCTGATGGCCTCGTTAAGCATTTCTATGGAGCGGTTACACTCATTAAGGTCTATTTCCTCATCTACGCCTAAGGCACTAGATGGTGTAGCAGCTGCACTCCCCCACTCAAGGGATGCCTTCTCTGGCTCCTCAGTGCCTTTCTCTGTATCCCTCACTGCATCAAGACAGGAGTCGTCTTTCGATGACTGCTCTTTTTCACCATTAAGCTTTTGGCCATTTTTCAAGTGGTCTAATCTGAAGGACTGAGGGAGAGTGTCACTCTTGCCTTTTTTTACTATGTGCAGGAAGGCAGCTTTTCCGAGCTTGAGCCTTTGCCTAGCATATAAGAACTCCATCTTCTTCTTCTGAGTCTCAATGGCACGGCGCTTTTCTTCGAGCTGCATGTGTAACTGTACAAGCTCTGAAGCCAGCATATTGTTGCTGTCCTTGCCCTGCTGTGTAGGACTCTGGTCCCTTTTCACCCTCCATGAGGTGAGGGGAAAAGGGAAGATCTCAGAACCATCTGGTGTAGTCCTTTGTGAGCTGCTGGTGCTGGAGCGAATGTCTTGATTGCTGCCAAACTTCTGCATCTTTCGCTCTGCAAAGCTAGTCATTCTCACACTACCACTAGCCACACTACTGACCTGTGACTGAACACTGAGAGCAGGGCTGGAGCACCTACTTCCTTCATCCTTATCCTCATGCTCCTTCACACTCAGGTCCTCTTGAAGCTTTGCAGATTCCTGATCCTCTTCACAAAACGGTCTCTTAGGTGGATGAAGTTCCTTGGTTAGTTCTGCATCCTGGTCTTCAATCGTCTCCACAGTCTCCGTGTTGTCATCAGGCAGTACACCCCAAGCTTGAACGGGCCTCTTGTCTTCAGCCACTGATGAGTGCAGGTAGAACCCAGGGGAATGTTCAGCAGACGACTCGACACTGTTTGGGGCTGCGTGTCTGAAGGCATGAGTTTGTCCAGCAGAGGGAGGCACAGATTCAGTGGATTTGAGTTCGGAAGCCATCTCAAGATCTGAGATGGAGCTGGCGTTGAAGGTCCGATTAAGGTTGTGTGCAGGTCTTCGCTTAGCTGAGGAGCTGGGACCCTCTCCAGCACCACCCCTCCGTGCTGACCCATGCTGACGTCCCTCTCCTGACTCTTCCTCTTTATTTAAGCATATAGACTTTTCTTTTGCTGGTTTAAGGACAGCAGGCATCAGTGGTTCCAGGTAGAAACTGGCTGTTCTGGAATCTGAAGGAGATTCCTCCTGTCTGCCCCGTGAGCTTGTTTTAGCACTAGGGGTAGCAGATCGGTGTTCTACATCCGATAAGTTTGACAAAGTAACCTCATTTTTAGATGGCTCCTCCCGAATAACAGTCATCGTATCATCTTCTTCATCAATGTTAACATTTAGAAGAAGTCCATGACCATTACCATTGACTCGTCGAGGACCACCCTGGCTTGGATGACCCTGGTGTATGGGCGTGACAGTAGATGCCAGGCTGTCCTCACTGATGGAGCATGTGAGGCTAGCACTGTCAGCTGAGGCCAAGTCTGCCTCACCGTCCACGGCACAGTGGAGAACATATCGATTCAGCTGGGAGAGTGGCCTGGTTAGGATTACAAGCGAAACAGGTCATACAATGGTGAAGTCATTAACAGTACAGAGTCAAGAATGTTAACTGATGCAAACATCAAAAGACAAAATTTGTTTTTCTTATACCTTTGTCTTTTTTCTGACCAGGCCACAGACCCTCGAGAGTGACTTTCCTGTGTCAGTGAATTAGAACGATTTCTACAGCCTGTAACAACAACAAACACAAAATAAGGCACATCAGATAAATATATCTTCTAGAATTCAGCATTTGACAAAACCACTGTGAAAAAGAATTTAAAAACCTCAAAAAATGTTGCTAATTCTAGTG
The DNA here is from genome assembly GCA_025728095.1 of Prietella phreatophila. NCBI lineage: Eukaryota > Metazoa > Chordata > Actinopteri > Siluriformes > Ictaluridae > Prietella > Prietella phreatophila. Next base: position 11,416,455 of record JAOUWY010000046.1, on the reverse strand, counting down.
TCCTACCTGATGCATCCTCTCCTTGCTGAGATTTTTGCTGCCTCTGTCTCAGTGGTAAAAGTGGATGTGAGGGGCTAAAGGTGGAATTCCCTTTATTACTGAAACAGACAGAATTGTTGCCATGTCAACAAAAATGAAATGAGGGCAAAGGATATCCAAGCCCACTTACACCCAATATCTAATCTTAACTGACACTACACATCTCTCTTGTGGCTGGACAACTAGTTTTTCATCTGCTTAAAATCCTTAATTAGGACAGAATGTACTCTCCCCCTAAATGTGACCAAAGCACTCCCCTGCCACAATTAGCCTAACTCAAGTTTGCGTGCTTAATACCGTATGGCACGTGTAATCAGGAACGATGTTTATGCACATGTAAGGAGTGATATTTAATGACTATATGGGAGATGTTTTTAATCACCTGTTTAAAATAGTGTACATTTATAACACGTCATAAATTATGCCAATGTTAGCACTTGTTGACCTAAAGGTGAGAAACAAAGGAGTTACTCTGCTTCACAATGTTAGTTGGAGATCCATCCCACTCTCCTCATTTGCATGTTGATTTGGATATAATCCTGATACTCAAGATACATGTATATATATATATAAAAAAAAAAAGCAGGTGTATAGAGGGTCACGGATAATCTAACAGAAAGCAACTGATAAAGAGGCTTCAATGACTGAACACAAAGAAGATTTGTAATCATCATATTTTAAACAGTTATTTGACTCCAGTTTATGAAAGTGAATTACAGCATGAACCTATTTAGGAGTTCAACAACACACAGTTATAATAAACTTGTGTTTTTTTTCGTACATACAGACACAATGTTTTGATGTTTAAACATTTTACATGAATAAGCTTTGTTTTTTGTATAAACAAAGAGCAACCTTTCTAAGAAAACATGACATGATTGTGTTTGACACCCCCCCCACCACACACACACACACACACACACACACACACACACACACACACACACACACACACACACACACATAATCAGATTATATTAGCCTATATCGAGATGAAAGGTTTATGCACGAGGAGATCAAGGATTTCAAGACTTACGACGGATCAGATTCCTCAGTGTGCAGGAGGTACCTGTTACAAACTTCAGGGCTGTTTGGGACAGGATGAGCTGAATCGGTTCCAGGTGAGAGCAGGAAGCTTCGTTTGGTAGCGTTGGAGATGGGCACGGAGGGCCGGGAGCTCTTCGACTGTGTCACTGCTCTTGCTGTAAAGAGATGCGTCAGATGCAGAGACAAGTAGTCATTTTAAACCTATGAAACAAACCATGCTAAATACATTCACACATTATAAACACTGCACAGAAACAATGGATGAGCACATAGAAAAACAGCTTTAAAAACATCCACAAATTATGCATTTCTCACCATCTTTCAATTCCTGCACATCCCTTGGGTGGACAAACTCAGGCTTCACAATCTCAAACCACCAAAAAAGTTCTGCGATGAACACCATCACATTGTGCTGAAAAATAGGGGGGGAATAACAGTGGATAAGCGGTACAAAATGGACTATAGCGGAGAGAAAGAAAATGACCATATATAAAGCAAGTATATCTAGTCAAATTTCTTACTTTCAGCACCAGAGGTGAATATAGCATGTCTTCTAGTGTTAAATAGAAACTTTTATTTAGGTACTCATTGGCAAACTCCTTCAGTAGCTGGATATTATACAGGCTGTCTGCTATTGAGGTGACTTCCTTCAAGCAAATGTCTGTATGGCAGAAAAGATAAAGTAACCAAACGGGTGCTGATGTAGTTAGCGTCACTTTCAAATCACACTTGCCAGCACTTATACACCTGACTGGCCACTTTGATAGGAACACCTGTACACCTGCCAATCAGCCAATCTGCATAAAATCATACAGATACAGGCCAAGCGCTTCAGCTAATGTTCACATCAAACATGAGAATAGGAGGAAAAATGTAATCTCACCAAAATAGCCCAGATGACATTGGAAAAACTATGTCTGGGCTTTTCCCAATCGACAGTCCAATTTGTTAGTCTTTGCCCAAGGTACCCTCAGATTCCTGTTCATGAATATCCGTGGAATCCAATGTGTACATTGGCTGTAGTAGCCTACGGTGTTGCTTGAAAGTTTGTGAATTGTAGAATTTTCTAATATCTGCATAAATATGACCTAAAACATCATATTTTCAGACCTAAAAGTAGATAAACAGAACCCAATTAAACAAATGAGACAAAAATATTATACTTGGTCATTTACTTAGTTAGGAAAATGATCCAGTGTTACATACTGGACAGTGGCAAAAGTATGGGAACTTAAGCTTTCAGTATCTGGTGTGACCCATTTATGCAGCAATAACTGCAACTTAACATTTATCAGTCCTGCACATAGGTTTGGAGGAATTTTAGCCCATTCCTCAGTACAGAACAGCTTCATCTCTGGGATGCTGGGTTTCATCACATGAACTACTTGCTTAGCGACCTTCCACAACATTTCTATTGAATTTACTTCAGGACACTGACTTGGCCATTCCAAAACATTAACTGTATTTTTCTTTAACCATTCGTTAGTAGAACAACATGTGTGCTTAGGGTCATCGTCTTGCTGCATGACCCACTTTCCCTTGAGATTCAGTTCACGGACAGATGTCCTGACATTTTCCGAAAGAATTCAATGGAATAATTCAGAATTCATTGTTCCATCAATGATGGCAAGCCGTCTAGGCCCAGATGCAGCAAAACAGGCCCAAACCATGATGCTACCATTACTAGGTTTCACAGATGGGATAAGGTTCTTCTGCTGGAATGCAGTGTATTCCTTTCTCCAAACAGGACCCTTTACATTGAAACCAAAAATTATACTTTGGTCTCATACAACCACAAAACACTTTTCCAACAGCCTTCTGATTTGTTCATGTGGTCTTTAGCCAGTCCTGTATGAAGAGCAGTGGCTTTCACCTTGCAACCCTGCCATGCACACCATTGTTGTTCAGTACTCTGCTGATGGTGCACTCATGAACATTAGATGGGACCAAGGCCTTTAGTTGCTTACAAGTTACCCTGGATTCCTTTGTGACCTTATGGACTATTGCATGTCTTGCTCTTGGAGTGATCTTTGTTGGTCGACCACTCCTTGAATTTCCTCCATTTGTACACAATCTGTCTGACTGTGGATTAGAGGAGTCCAAACACTTTAGACATGGTTTTGTTCCAACCTGATGATCATCAAAAACTCATTTTCTGAGGTCCTCAAATATCTCCTATATTCATGTTATAATACCCTTTCAGAAACATGCGTTGTGAAGATCAGACTTTGAGTGCCCTGTTTTATTTAAAGAACAGGAATCTATCACTCACTCCTTATTGTCATCTTAGTGTTTAAAAACACCTGACTCCAATTTCAACTACAAATTAAATGGTAATCCTAGAGGTTCACATACTTTTGCCACTAACATATATGTAATATAGGATCATCTTCCTCAATAAATAAATGTTATGCACTGCAGCCATATGACTGATCGGATAACTGCATGAATGAGCAGGTGTAAAAGTGTTCATATTATATTGTCCAATGAATATACAGAGTCAATAGATGTTTCCAAAAAACCACACATGCCCAAAGAAAGGTATCTAGACCAAAAAAAAAGAGAAGAAAAAAAAAAGACCAGTAGCATGAAAAGACAGAAAAAGTTGCAGTAAACAAACTAAATGTAATCTACATCCTGGACCAAAGCATATTTAAATCTCTATTTGGACAGTTTACCATCAAGCTTCATAAGGTCTGGGCAGTAGTAGTGGACTACAGTCAGTAGGGCAGCACCATCACACACATCCCTCATCAGATCCTCCAGCAGGGGAAAGTGGGGAAGCGGACGACCTGAGGCGTGTTCCCGTCTATAGCGTACCTGAACAGGCAAGAGAAGAGACCGGAACAGGGCGGCTTGGCCAACAAGTTCTAACTAGAATTAACAACGCATATAAGAAAAATCTTTCAAATCGTACCAAATAAAACTTTTAAGAAGAACCAACTCACTTCCATTAAATAAACTCTTAATAATTAGAATTTTATTCACACCAGGTATACATTTAGCTGCATATATAGCTGCATAACTGTAACAGGACTTTCTAATCTAAGCTTGTATGGAGAGTATACCCCTTAGGAAGTTATATATTGTATATATTATACAGTCTCAACCAAAAGTATTAGAATGGCAAGTTCTGATTTAATTTGTTTTGTTTTTTTTAGCCAGTACACTGAAGACATTTGGATTTCAAGATGAATGAGAACGTAGACTAGAATTTCAGCTTTACATCTTTATGTCTAACTTAGAACATGGCACTGTTTGTTAGAAACCACCTGTTTTTCAAGTGCTCAAATACACTGTGAAAATGTGATTGACAGGTGTTTCTTGTTGCCCAGGTGTGCCTTGTTAGACTGAGTGGTTAAACAATTAAAATGCTCTTGATTGTCTACTCATGGTTTGGGCTCTGGGTTTTGGCTGTGAAGACTGCAATTGTTGTTAAAAATGATAAACCAACTTGAAGAGCAGAGAGCTGTCTATGGGATAAAAGCAAGCCATCTTCAGACACATCGCACAAGCACTGCGCATAGCCAATACAACAATTTGGAATGCCCTGGGGGGGTATTGGTGTACTAACAGACAGACATCAAACAGGCCAGCCAAGGAAAATGGCAGCAGTTGATAGGGGCAGGGATAAAAAGGTACCACAATCCACCATTTGGACTTTGGGAACAGAATTACAGAGGCCACACCACAGGATGGTGTGAGTAGGTCTCCAGCTTGATGTGGCTATTGCAACCAAATATTAAGTGTCATTTACTTTAAGACTAGCTGTTCCTATACTTTGCTCACCTAAAAATTGGGTGGTCTGCCACCAAAGCTGCCATGTTCTAAGTTCTATTAAACGCATCTAGATGTAAACACCAGGAAGCGAAAGCTGAAGAACTGATCTATCGACTCATTCATCTTTTGACCTCAATCCCAAATGTCTTCAGTGTATACCATACACAAAATTATTGGCCTTGCTGTTCAAATACTTTCAGATGAGACCGTACATTGATCCCCTGCTGATTTTGTACGTTTGCCCACTGACAAAGAAATGATCAGTCTATAATTTTAATGGTAGGTTTATT
>JAOUWY010000046.1:11392166-11403969 GCA_025728095.1 Prietella phreatophila | reverse complement strand
AAGGGAAGCTCTTTAGAGGCGCTGAATGTAGAGAAGCGCTTCACACAGGTCACCACTTTCTCAATGCTGATCATCTCCACTGTGTAGGCCATCATCAGGGCATCAATCACAGGCATGTGTGAGCTCTACCACACAGTTAAGAAACCAACGGTCAGCACAGCAACATTTTTGGCAAATACAAAAAATAAAATAAAAAAATGAAAAATAAAAAAGGCAAACAAACCACGGCACTATTGAAACTTTACTGAAATGGCTGGCACATATTACAGCACACTGGCAAGCATTCATAATGACATCATGCATCCAAAAAGCCTAGGACACTGCGGATGATATGCAATGGCTTTTGAATGAAACTAGTCAGGTCCAGAAGTGCATCCCTGAACAAACCACCTATGACTTCTTTGCAAGCTGAAGCTAAAAGTAGATAGCTGGTGCACCGAGCATTCTGTCCCAAGTTGCAACAATCCTAATTATGTCAATTAAAGTCCGCTCATCATTTATCAGATTATCGTAAACAAAAGAAAGTGACTAAAAGCCAGGAAACAAATCTTGGCCATTAGTCTGTACAGAACGCAAATATACACCTACTGCCTAGTTATACAACAAGACACTGAAGTCAATATCAAATTAATGAGCTACTTTTTAATTAGAAGGTCATACGGCCAAGTGCAATAAAGCATAAATATTATAAATGACAGATATGCAGACAGAATAACATTTTCCTTTGTGCCATTAAGTGTTCAAATTAAATCTGTAATTCTGCAGTAAATAACTAAAGGCTACAGGATGCAAAATCACAAGACTGGCCTTTTATTCCACACAAATCTATCAGCTCAGTTATACACAGCATTTCTGGGAGATAACATCCTCCTTCATCCAATGGAAATCTGTCTGCCGAGGTAAGAGAGTAAAAGGTAATCTATGCCAGAAGACGTATGTATATACATTCTGACTAAAAAATTTTTAAAAAGCAGCAAATTTGTTTATGTTCATTGACTGGATTTTTTCCACAGGCGTTTGAGTCTCTAGACTGGTCAGAGTGCCAAATCTCTACCACATTCCATCAAGAAACAAGACAAGATAAAATAATAATAATATCATGCAATGTCACACTGAAAGCTGGAACACATAACAGGCGAATACACAAAAGAGCTCAATTTCTTGTGTTCAAAGATGCAAATGTAGGCCATGTAGCACCAGTGCACAGGGAAATTGTGTTGGGAACATGGGCATGCTGGAGGAAATCTGGAGCATAATGTCCAAGTGCTTCTAATACTGTGTGTATGCGAGTTTGTGTGTGTGAGAGAAACTGCCATGTCAAAATTTAAACGAATAAAACATTCATAATTATAATATGGGATGTTATCACGGTCATAAACAAAACAGCAGTGTTTTATCACCTTACCAGACCAGCTTAGACCACAGTCAGATCCAAAAGAAAGCACTTTTCGTGGTTGGGATTTTACAGCGAAATGGGCAGCCTATGTTTTGTAAGAGAAATCAGTCGCACTTTTGTGCTCGTTAAAGAAGTGGTTAAATGACATGCATGTGCCTGCTGTCCCTACGGAGACTGAAAATCAGCACAAAATCCAGTGGTATAATAGCCATGTCAAAAACAGACTAATCACAACACCAGAACATAACTGTTTATAACTATTTAATACAGTACAGTTCATACTTTCGACTTACTGCAGCTATATATTGCATCAACATGCTGTAAAAACCCAGCACTCGAACAGTTTATTCACTATACAGAACCCAACACTGAAAGTACACTCCTTACCACGTTTGTTTACAGCAGGGTTGTCATGGTAACTGGTCTCTCATTAATCATGCTTGTTTCCTGCTTTTTGTCCTGATCTCATCACATATCATAAGCTATTAATAAATGAAGTACTACTAAAATTCTTCAGACTAAATATGGCTAAATATCTCCCCGGCGTGCCATGATCGCATGTGATTGGTGGAAATACCCAGTCTGAGTACAAAGCAAAGACAAAAACAACACAGAACAACACAGCAAAATGATTCTAGCCTGCATGTCTTTTTCTTCTTCGGTTTGCAATCACTCTGTGCTGAATCTATCTAGGCTGCCTCTTACCTTCCCTAATTTATTTGTAACCAATCACCACATTCAGAATGCTGTACTTTCAGTAATCTGATGTAGGGATGTCACGAAATCCGATACTTCGGTACCAACATTCTTAAACGTGACGGTATTTGTTTTTTCTGCAGTGGCGTAGGTACCGTTGGTGATGAAGGTACCGTGGTTGCAATTCTTCTGGAACTGAAGGGGGCAGAAAATACGCACAAGTATTCAGCCCATGTCCTGTCAGCTAAATGTAGCCTAAAGTCACTAATAATTATTCAAATGTTCATGCTTTTAATAAATCTTTTTGGCCTGCCACCATATCAGTGAATTTAAACTCATTCAAAGTATAAGGGGTGTGTGTATGTATGTGTGTGTTTAGGAGTGCACCTTAGCACATGTAGCCTCCACTGTTTCTTGCCAGTATTAGCCAGAGAAGGATGTCCTCCAGGAGAGTTTTTAATTTTATTTTTAACCACACACTGGTATCGACTTTGGTATTGAGAATCGTGTACTTTTGGTGGTATTGAGCATCAACTACTAGATTTTTGGTATCGTGACAACCCTAATCTGCTGTTATTTTTCTTACCTATAGGACAAGTAATTGTACACAGAATTTTAAAATCGTGCTTAACGTTAGACTGTTTATAAAGTGGTACACCTCTCTGGTTTTCTATGCATGATCATTCCCAAAATAACAGATCAGGGTCAACAAATTGACACCAAATACATGTTCTCTCTACTTTGTTTGGGTTGCTTTAAGTGTGGTATTGAAAGTGCCGGTGCAATACTGGTCATGATAGATTCACACAATGCAAATATTAACTCAGTTATACAAACTCATAGCTAGTAACAATCAGGCTTTGTCAAACAGGTTCATGTGGTTTAAGCCACACAAAGCCTTGTACAGGGTGTGGACTCGATCAAAAACATTTGCATCTACAGGAATAAAGACACAGGTGGGTGGACAGTGCTGAATCACCAGCAGTTTCAATTTCTAATCACTGCAGACTTAAAGCATAATGACAGAAGTCAATGTAATCCATTCCTTTTCTAAGCTTTTAGTAGAAGCTCCTGCTTTAATGTTTGCACTTGTGAAAGAGATATTAACAACAGACAGCTAAAAAAACAAAAAACAAACACACGCTTTCTCCTTCCTGCCTTGTTGGTGTGGAGATAAGGCATGTTACTACAGGAAGACTTCCGCACACTAAAGAATAGACCCTGCCATATTTCCTTCCTCTCGGTGCATCTGTCACCGAAGATCACGGCTTGTAACCATCGTCACAAGCTATACTGCAGTGCAGAGACTTTCCGACATGTCGCATTTGGACCCTTTCTGGAACCCTCGTCCTAATTCTATCAGCTAAAGAAAGAAAGTCAGACAATGCAGGTAGACTCAACACTCACCATTTTGATTGGCTGACACGTGAGGTCGCCGTCTGTGACAGGTGTGTCGTCTCCCTCCATGACGTAGATACCTTTGCGAGACATGGCCTGGATGACTGCCTGGTGGGACTGAAGGGAGGCCGCCTGGTCCCCTTTGAGAATGAATCCGCACACACGACAGTAGAGCTCAGCAGACAACAGCATCCTGATCACAGGAGGCTTAATGTGCTCCTGCTCATACTGGTCTGTGTAGAAGGGGTCCCGCATGTCCTCTGGGATGTGATCTGAAAAATAGGTAAAAGGAAAATAAATGAGCAATAAAGACTAATGAAGTTATAACACTGAACTGGCAGCCTGATTTAAGCTAGTTAATAATTAGACCCAAGTGCCCATGAAGCACAGCCAGAATGTACAACACAACCCACCATTATCAAATTAAATGCTATATGGCCCCCATAAATAGTTTCAGCATATGGCCAATAATTTTGTGGATGCATGACCATTACCCCCAAATGTGGTTCTTCCCCAAATCTGTTGCCATAAACCTGGAAGCACACAATTGTCTACAATGACTTTGTATGTAGTAGCATTACAATTTCCCTTCACTGGAATGAAGGGACTCAAACCTGTTCCAGCATGACAATCCCCCCGTGCACAAAGTGAGGTTCATGAACACATGGTTTGCCAAGGTTGGAGCGGAAGAACTCGAGCGGACCGAGTTCCCCACTGACTTCAACTTCACTGAACAACTTTGGAAATAACGGGAACTCTATGCACTACTGACTATGCACCAGGCCTTTCATGCTCTTGTGGTTGAATGGACAAATCCCTACAGCCACACTCCAAAATCTAGTGGAAAGCCTTCCCAGAAGAGTTGAGCTTATTATAACAGCAAAGGGGAGACTAACTCCATATTAATACCCATAGTTTTGGAATGGGCAGAAGTGACCATGAAGATAGATGGAGTAAAACACTGTACACACAAACAATTTTTCAATGTTTACTTATGGTCATAAAATAAATCTAAACCTTGGTTAACCTTTATCGCTCATAGGAGATTCCCCAGCTAAACTGACAGTCAGACCTGTCTGTTATTGCCTGAAGTGCTGGGTCACCACTCCTGTAGACTGAAAAGTTCTGGGTCAAATGCCAGTTCGCCCTTGTTGCTCCAATGGGTCTGGTGCAAAGTGATTGTACATCCATCCATCTAAGCTTGGCTTTATTTAACTGCTTGGAAGGGAGTTTATCATGGGGAGAGTGTGAAAAAGCGGTGATGCTCTGTTTCACAGTTTAAGAGCTCCCACGCCAGCTGTATGACCTGTATCAGCCGAGGGCCGGTTGTAAACACGGCGCAGAAATGCTTAACAAAAGAAAGAGATGCTAGATCTGCCCTATGATTGGTAGCACCTTGTCCCTTCTTCCAACAAACACTCAGCAGCACAAGCATCATCCGGGGCTACTGTCCTGCTGGACGTCACATGGCACCAAGCAAAATCAGCCCTTGTGTGTCACCCCTCATTTTCTTTGTAACGTCCCCGCATCGGTCGACAAAAATCAGCAGTGAGGAGAAATTCTGATCTCTGTTACACCCTAGGCTTTGTAACGGGAATGAAAACAATTGTGGAGGACCCCCAGCATCCAACCAGTAATGATGAGGAGGCATGTCTGTAAATCCAGAAAGCCCTTCTTCTTGTGCAGGCACGAATGTGTGTAAAGAGGTGTGGTTTTAGAGGGAACACTGAAGGGACGGGCTGGATTTGTTTGAATTTTGAATTTTAAAACAGTTAGCTTCGTCGAACATAACGGGCCGTACTTTAAATAAAAATAAATAAAAACAGCACCACGGCTGAAAACAGACTATTGTTTACATCGCTCTTATCCCATGAGGATTGGAAATATAACGTGAGTACCTAATAAGTCTTGTAAAGGTGAGACCATTCTTAAAAGGCTTGGTTTCATCAGCAAACTCTTTCATACCACCCAGCTGATCAGACACTGACTCCAGCAACAAATCTCAGCAATATCAACCCGGATATTATATCGTTTCCATATCCACCAGTATTTTTTAAATACACTTCTCAATTACAACACAGAACGGGAGCATACAACGCACTGTCTTAAATAACACCTGCGCTAAACAGAAGCTTACATTACTTATCATTTTTTTTAAAGTATAATAAATCAGTGTGTTTTAGCAATGAGCCTGTGGTTAAATCGGACTGTTTGCTAGTATTTTGAAGAAGCAGACGATAAAGTAGACTAGGACAGCAACGCCATCGTGTATGGGTGCCAGTGATTGTTGCACGCCTTAAAAGACAAGGGTTACACCTGCATCACAGAACGTCCAGCATTTATGGATAATGACCTTTGAATAATTGATCATAATAAGGGGGGGGGTCACTACTTATTACTATGGCAACACCAAGACACACTGTTGAAGAAGTCAAAAGGAAAAAACGTCACAGCATGGCATGTGTGTGAAACCTGCAACACATCTTGGGAAAACAATACGCCGCCGCACGTAAACATCTAGAGAAAATAAAACACATTCATACAAACTGTCCTAATCACATGGCTGCTTGGATAACCATCACTACCTCATTAAAAATAAATCCTGAGTACTAGAGCAAGAGAGTCCTGAGTGGAAATTGCACAGTTGACAGGAATCCCGACCAGTTATGACAGGATCCATATACTGCATGACACCAAGCCGCTCCATCACATGCTCTCTTATACGGTAAGTAGTCTTCAAGAACTTTGCATGAACCCCGAGATATGAACAAAGGCAAATTTTGAGCTCAAAACCTGACCATAGGACCAGGACAATGTGCATTAAACTCATCCATACAAAGACCTTAAAACAATACTGAGCATTCAAAATAAGAGGAAGAACATTACAGGATAAAACGTCCTGACCGCACCACTAATTATGTAAATAGCAAGAAATTCAGTCTACAGCCTGTAGGGACATCTGCCCAAGCGCTTCACTGCCAGTGTAAAACAGACCTGGGCTGGCCAGTGCCAAGAAAAGCACTAACAATATCCTTTGTGCAACAGAGTTCCTGGTTCTCACTTTTCCATCCTGTGGTGGACTGCTAGTGTAGTGAAACTATGCTCAATTATCGCAAGAAGAAAAACAAATAAAACCTCAGCAGGGAGCGGTCTGAAGCAAATAATACTGCCGAAGATAAAGCACCAGTTAAATTGAGAGGTGACAATCACAGCTTTTCACCCACTGCAGAGGATGTTTTAGAGTGTTACATTTCACAAGGAAAGAGGAATAATGAGGTTACACACCTTCCTCCTTCTCTGCTCATGAATACAATCAGTTCCCTGAACACAATGCACGTCAATCATCAGGACACATTTCCCCTAACTCAGGTATAGAAGTGTCAGGGTTCGCAGAGATGCGTCAAAATAAAACTTCTGGAGAATTTTATGGCACGATTTTTTGCAACGATTGCACAAGAGAGGGTTGTGGGAGATGGATGACCACCACTGATAGATGTTGTAATTTGATCTTGACACCAAATAATTGGGTGTTTTCAGCCAAACAATAGATTAATACAGTTTGACACGTTATCTGCTGTTTTTGATTACTGATCAAGAAAACAGGCAATTGGTTTTCTTTATAAAGCCAAATTTACTTTACTTGAAGTTCCTTATACAACCCCTGGCATTAAAAAAATTAAATAAAAATACACTTTGCATGTCTGAAAGTAAACATTAAGTGTCTAACCCTGTCTAAAGTGAGACCTTGCTCCTGTTTTACTCACTACATTTTCCCCTCTTGCCAGCACTGCAGACAAAATACATGCTGCTGATCCTGACCGTTCAATCAGTGGACACTTCTGCACGTCACATCCGGAACGATGCCTGTGTTGACCCAGATTGATCGCCATTGATGTAAATTAGCTCCGTGTGCCATATAGCAGAAAGAAGGTAGTCTGTATGAGAACATGAACTCTGGAATAATCCTCGAGTAAAAAAAATAAAAGATTGTGCCTTACATCTAGATTACCGTTAAGATGGGAAAATATTTCTGGACAAAGAGTGTGAAGTAAAATTGACGGAGGACATCTGTAGTACTCACTGTCAGTTCACATAAGATAAGCCATCGGTGTATAAACCACAGAGATTTGCATGTTTGTCACGTTCATGGTGTACCCATAGTCATTCACAGCAAAAGTTTCACACGCACTACACAGACCACTTACTAATACAAACGTTGTTTTTGCTTTTATTATAATCGCTTCTTGTGCTTGATCACGACCATGACTGTAACACGTGTCAGCTATACCTGAGCTAGAAACGCGATATCTCACCTAAAGCTTTTCCAACAACTTCTTGTTGACAACAACGCCGCGGTAGCTGCGCATGAGTCGCACGTACGTAGCTCAGCCTAGCGACCGACCGCGTGAGCACGCGTGCTCGACGCCCTTTCAAGTACAAAAATGTAACCACAGTCTTTATTTTTCCATAGTGCTGCTTTTTAAACTCGGCCAATGCGTTGGTTTGGTTTTACCTACACAATCCCGCCAGGATTTTTGCACCAGCAGAAATCAATGTAAAAGCAAGCAAACTCCGCAATATTCAGAGGAGCTTGCAATTTTTCAAAGTTACCACAGATTTTCACCAAGACACATCATGTGACGTTATCACGGCACGCATTCAGCCAAAGCCCTCTTCGATTCACGTGCGTCAAACAAGACTACAGTTTTTACCAACAAACATCACCGCAAAAGACCATGCAAAACAATTTCGCACGATCACAATCTCGCCAATTCAAGTACCTTTCCCACACACACACACACACACACAAAAGAAACCTCCACAAATCGCATCGCAAATGTTGAAAAAAGACAGCAAAATCGAGCATTTTTTGGACACGATGATCACAAAATACTGTGAAATCCAGTACGGACTGGCTAGAGATAAAAAAATAGTGCCGAGTGTCTCAACACCGCAGAAAAAGTGGAAAACCTCCTTCCTTCACAGGATAAAACAGGATTACCTGGGGATAGTCACACACGTCCTTTTAAACCATGTAAAGACGAAGCCTGTAACATTTACCGACATGATAGATTCAGACGGGACTAAAATCAGAGAGATACACCAGTAATAAATACAGCATGTCCCAGAAGTCTCCATACATAGCGGACAGTGTATACCAGCACCACGTCGCTCGCGTCTTCGACAGCGGATGTTCGTGGACGTCTGCATCACTTCTACTCTTTTTCAATTCGTTATAGTCGTGTCGTGTGAGTGGCGCCTTAAAGTCCATCGCAACCTTACGACAGCTTCCCGGTCCAGCCACGAGAACGCTTTCAATACGTTCTTTTCCCTCAAAGGCATTCTCAAAGGTTATCTAGGAAAAATGTATAATATAATCGGTGTATAACTCAAAGATTGGTGTGTTTGTCACATCCAAGACGTACCCGTAATCATTCACAGCGAAGGTTTCATATGCAGTACACACACACCCCACTTACTAATACAAACGTTGTTGCTTTAATTATAATCAATTCTTGTGCTCGATCACGATCGTGACTGTAACACGCGTGTCGGCTATACCAGAGCTAGGAACGCGATCTCTCACCTAAAGCTTCTCCGACAACTCCTTGTAACCGTCTTTCATTTTCATAGTGCTGCTTTTTAAACTTGGCCAACAATATAAACCATCCATCTACCGCTTATTCCTTCTTCAGGGTCGCGGGGAACCTGGAGCCTATCCCAGGAGGCATAGGGCACAAGGCGGGGTACACCCTGGACAGGGTGCCAGTCCGTCGCAGGGCACAATCACATTCACACACCCATTCATACACTACAGACAGTTTAGACATGCCAGTCAGCCTACCAAGCATGTCTTTGGACTGGGGGAGGAAACCGGAGTACCCGTGGTACGGGGAGAACATGCAAACTCTGCACACACATGGCCCCAGTGGGAATCAAACCCCGGACCCTGGAGGTGTGAGGCGAACGTGCTCACCACTAAGCCACCGTGCGCCCACAATATAAACAGATGAAAATTATTTTGCTTAAAAATAAATTCATAAAATGTTAATTTCCTTTATGTACGGGAGACTTTTCAGACACACTGTACATTAGCCCACCTCCCCATTTACAACTAACGGGGTCTGAATAGGGCCAAAGAGAGAAGCCTGGATGCTCGGGGTGTGTGTTATTGTTGTGCACTGAAGACCAGGCAAATGCACAAATAAAGCAAAGCATGGTCACTCTTTAATATTAAACACCCTCATGTAACGCTTTAAAAGCCAAAAGCAGCCTTTGTGTGTTTCAAACCTATTCTAAAACATTCCGTCCATGATGTAACTGTCTTGAGTGCTTCTCTCGGCTCGCCCCTTACCCCTGGGGCCTCTGCTGTGGAAGGGGAAACAGACACCTTACCGATCCCGTAGGCTTTAGCGAACAGCCAGCGCAGGTTGGCCGCGATCTTGGCCCGCGCCGAATCGTACATCTCCAGCGGTGTGATCTCCACTGCATCGCCCGCCGCCGCCTCCATCTTCCGCCGTGTGCTGCTGTCTCCTCCGGCCCCCAAATCCGAGTCCATCCTGAGACAACACAAAACACACACAACCTCAGCGTCGTGTCTCGCCTCAGAACCTGCACTTTAGCTTCAGATCGAAGGCGCCGGTGACGGAGACAGCGTTAGGCCGGGGGGGAAAGTCCAGCTCTGGAAAGTTAGCGCTCACAACAGCAGCATGCATTCGAATCTACTGCATTCATTAGCACGCGCAACGGGTTCATTTAAACCGATTCAAACGCTACCAAAATCCACCAGCGCGCGCACGGAGAGACGAAGACCACACAGCCGAGCGCGGAGAGCATTCCCCGCTAGCACGCTACTACTCTCTTAGCCAGCTAGCCGTCGTTCTCATGATGACGCGCAGGCTAACTGTAGCCAGGTCTGCTACATAGGAGCGTCTTCCATCACAGCCTCCGGTAGTTTACGCTGTTTACGTTAATAATAAAAGCAGTTTGCTGTAAACGGTCCAGCTCTGACTGAGCTCCGTGACAGAACTCACCGTATATTTAATATATTTTTAGCTATAGCTGCACAGTTCAAGTGTGTGTGTGTGTGTATGTATATATACGAATAACGACAGCTAGCTAGTTAACTAGCTTTAATTAAATCGAGCGCTGCTGAGGGAAACAGCAGCACAGCTCCATTGTCCGTGTTAAACGCGGCATTTGTGCTCCATACCTGAATATCTGCTGCTCTCAATCCCAGTGAGGAAGTCCGCGGGTGGGTGACATGAGAGTGTGGAGGCAGAGCAGCGGAACTCACGAGGAGCCGCTGACCGAGCAGAGCACCGTCTCCTCCTAACAACAACGCCGCGGTAGCTGCGCGCGAGTCGCGCGTACGTAGCTCAGCCTAGCGACCGACCGCGCGAGTACGCGCGCGCGACCCCCTTTCAAGTTCAAAAATGTGACCGCCGTCCATTGCAATAAAGTCGGGTTGACGTCCCGGTATTCGTGGAAATTAAGGGACCGTGTCTAAAGTTACATATGACATGATTATACACGTTTCTAACTTCAATAGCATTTGAAGAGAATGGCTTACAGTCACACAACCAACTGGAAAGTGTTCATCTAGGTGTCAGGTATGAGAAACACCTCTTAGATTATTGATATTTATTCAAACAAGCTATTAAATCATATGTAAATTAAAAATGAATTTCACTCCAGAATGGGCCCATACACAAAATATACCATTATTTAAAGCTCAATAGCATTGGAAGGGAATGATGTACAATCACACAACCAACTGGAAAGTGTTCATCTAGGTGTCAGGTATGATGCACACCTTTTAGATTTTTCATATGTATCCTTACAATGCATGAACCAAAAAACCTTCACGAATGCATAAATGCAAAATGACCCGCACTGGATTGCATGGTTTTCTTCAAAAAATAGATGTCTTATTAATGAAATAATTTATACAGTGCATCCGGAAAGTATTCACAGCGCTTCACTTTTCCCACGTTTTGTTTTGTTACAGCCTTATTCCAAAACAGATTAAATTCATTATTTTCCTCAAAATTCTACAAACAGTACCCCATAATGACACCATGAAAGAAGTTTGTTTGAAATCTTTGCAAATTTATTTTAAAAAACAAAGCACATTTACATAAGTATTCACAGCCTTTGCCATGACACACAAAATTGAGCTCAGGTACATCCTGTTCCCACTGATCATCCTTCAGATGTTTCTACAACTTGATTTGAGTCCACCTGTGGTAAATTCAGTTGATTGGACATGATTTGGAAAGCACACACCTGTCTATATAAGGTCCCACAGTT
>JAOUWY010000046.1:11366068-11388920 GCA_025728095.1 Prietella phreatophila | reverse complement strand
TGTGCCCAATGATCCTGGGATAGGCTCCAGGTTCCCTGTGACCCTGAAGAAGGAATAAGTGGTTGAAGATGGATGGACATCAATGTAAGATTGAATTTTTTACATCCACATCACACTATATGCGGTTAACAAATGTCTTAAAGTTAATTATTTGAAATTTTTGTGCAATCAAGAACAACAGCACCACCAGTGGAAACTACACAGAATGACGTGAAGCGGCAATGGGGCTGATTTCTTTCTAGACCAGACTGTAAATTCATGCAACCTTTCAGTGACAGTCGTGTAAAGCAGGAGTGGCACCATTACTCTAAAAGTGGTGGGGAAAATATTTGAGGTACATCTGTTATTTGTCTATAAAAAACAAGCATACAGACTAACTATATATATATTGCTATGGAGCCAGGGTCTGATTATAAGACCATAACTGGGCATAACACACATTTTAATCAGTGTAGTTTTTTTCAACCTCACACCCACCATTTTGCATATTACTCCTTGGGAAGCTAATAACAGTAAAAAAATTAGTTCACAAAGTCAGTTAACACTAATTATAAAATATGTTTTAAAAATTGAAAGCATGTTCATGTTCTGTGATAGGCTGTTCATCAGTGTCTGTTTCGCTAAACATTTTTCCAGCAAGCCTTACTTACTTTATTTTAAGGATGTCATTTGAGGAATGTCCCTGTAATCGATTCAGAATAAAGAAGATGTGCATATGTCACTTAAAATATTGAAACATTAGTGATACTGACTCAGCACATTTGTTAAGCAGTAGTAAGCAACAAACCTCGGTTAACCTTTATCGCTCATAGGAGATCCATGTAGTTTGAAAAGTTCTGGGTCAAATGCCAGCTCGCCCCTGTTGCTTCGATGGGTCTGGTGCAAAGTGATTGCACAGAGTGAAGTACATCCATCCATCCATCCATCTTCTACAGCTTATTCCTTCTTCTGGGTCGTGCGGAACCTGGAGCCTATCCCAGGAAGCATTGGGCACAAGGCAGGGTACACCCTGGACAGAGTGCCAGTCCATTGCAGGGCACAATCACATACACACTCACACAGAGTGAAGTACACCCATAGATTTAATCTGCATTTGGGCTAATATACTTCAGCTCATGTCACTGACACATCTGTAACACGTAGAAAGCAGAAAGCGCATGTGAAATACATTTGTGAGTGACATGAACATAAATGAAGTGGATTATTTATTCTGTCATCTCAAAAATGTGTTTTGGAAAAACTAACAACAGACCAAAAACACAATGTCCAATGAAAGTTCAAATTATGCAAAAGGACAGACAAAGCTGTTTGGTTTGCCCAAAAGCGTTCCAAAATTTGAACCCAATAACACAACATGAACCCAATAGAGCATCATGTACTTGAAATAATATTAGATAAATAAAAATCAGTAGGCAGGTGCCTAGTTCCCTTTAAGCTAGTGTATATATTTAATAGTTTACCCTTCAGGACATCATTAGGCTATCTAATGCATTGCTCAGCTCTAATCATTTCATTGTTGAGCTATTGATAAATATTACATTTGAGTCCTCCTGTATATTTTAATGGCGTCAGTGAAAATTTGGGAATGCCAGAAATGTGAAAAAAAGCCTTGATATAAAAAAGTTTTGTATGTAAAGGTTGTACAGTAATGACTGTATACTTGGCTGAGTTCTAAAATGTTTTTGACTGAATAAGGAATTATACCACCTCTAATCACAACAGTCTCATGCATATGGCCTTATATCACCTTTGGGATCTTCCATGGAATATAATAATATTGTTTATCTTGTAAATATCTGAGCATCAGGGCACACTGAATTAATAATAATAATCATAATAATCATAATAATAATCATAATAATAATAATAATAATAGCTTTGATCCTTGCAGCCAGCAACAAAAGCCAAAGTAGATCTCTACACAACAGACACTGTATTTGAATTACTCATATGATAGTGAGATGAGGTAATATAGTAATTGAGTTGAGCCTGCATAACCTCTGGTGGGTTCTATTTACATACACTGTAATGTAAATATGACATGAAGTATGGTTCAGGAGGAAGCGACTATTAGTCTTTTCTAGGAAAGATATAAATGCTATATAAATGTCTCACCTTATGCTGAGCTTTATCCTACACTCTTGAGATATTTTGGGATATGCTTCTGAGAGAGAAATATCAAAGTTTATGACTAAGTGGAGGACTGCCGGGACAGTTAGTTTCCTTCGGACCTAATGGAGTGTTCCTTAGTGCTTGTTTCCTTGCTGACTGGATAGCCTATAAAAAGTTTGCACTGCAATATCCTCATCCTTTGGTTGTTTTATGAAGACCCAGGTGGCCTGGCCGTCCTCCAATTAGTTGTAGGACCTCCAGGGTGGTTTCCATGAAATACTGGAGAATGTATATCATAGTTAAACGGTAATCACTGGCAATTACAAAACACAGATTTTGTTTTAATAAAATGTAAACATAACAAAAAAGACTGAAACTGAAATTGCAATAAACTTAAAAGTCAGCATGAGCTCCAAATTTTTTGCTTTAAAGTGATGGCCTCGTAAACCTATATGCATGTCCCGTGCCAACCAAGCACAACATGCAATAAGGCAGTGTGTCATGCAGATAGACGAGCTTTATGCTGGAATGGTTTTCTCCCACCTTCTCAAAAACATACCGGTAGGTGGACTGTGTTCCCAAGATAGGCTCTTGATCCTCCTCAACCCTGATCAAAGAGAAAGTGGTTACTGAAGGTGAATGAAAATAAATGTTTTAGAGCTTTTTGTCTCTTGGTGTTGTGTGCACAAATAAGTTAGTATATCATAAATGTGTTTTGTACTGTAGTATTAACTGTAGTTTCCCCATAAACAAATATACCATAAGAATGAGTTTAAATAATGTCACATGCTATGACAATTGGATGTCTGATTGGTCCATTTTTTCAAAGATGTTGCAGACTGGTCACCTTTGCATTGCGAGTCTTTTTTGAGCTTAAGCTTTCTTTCCCTTTAATCCAATAATAAAACACAGCAGATGAGTATCGTTTAGTTTAAGTTGGCAGTGAGATGGCAGAATGAAAGGATGAAAGGAAGAAAGGAATAGTTGTTTCTACAGTCCTATCCATTCCTTGTACATTTTATTTGTACAGCACATGCGATTACCTATAGCCAACCACTCAACCCCTGGATATAATGACTCATAAAATCCATCTTCAAATACTGTCCTTTTCCACGATTTTATCAGTTTGAAGTGCAGATTGCTACGAGAGAGGACGATGACTACCAGTATGCCTCGCTGAGCCAAAGAATGAAAATATAACACAGAATGTAAATATATGTTGTATTTATAAATGCACTTATAAAAATGCATTGACAATATCACATACAAATAGAAATTATAAAAAAAACAATATTACAATATTTCCCCCCGAAGCATCGTCACTGTGTAACTAGTCCTTTAGGCTCCATAATAACACATATTCTGTATGTATGGGACTGTTTAGGACAAGCGTCCTTCAATTATGATTATGCCCAGTCCTAAAATTGTCTTCAAAAGTCTTCAAACGTCCTAACAGATGTTCCGTGAAGATTTGTCATTGACGATTTAATTTAAATCTGCAGAAAAACCCCTTGAGTTAGAGCGGGAATATAAATGGGATAAAATGCTTTATGAATGTGAGTATTATCTGTGACACTTCAGTGAATATGAAGAAACGAGTCTACACTCAGATGGTGACGGGAATGAAAGAACTGTCATTTTAAACAACACGGCGCAAAGCCATACGCCGTCCAATGAGACACCAGACATGCAGAAATCAGATACGAATGTGTATCTTTTATTATCTCAAGATAATAACATTTATAGATTGACAGTAGAATGAACAGAAAATATACTTTATGTAAACTATGAGTTAGGCATTATTTATTTATTTTTACAAATATTACATATTCAATGCTGTTGACTTGTGTAATCTTATTTGAGAGCTCAAAATGTATATATAATATTATACCAACACATCAACTTTCCAACAAACCCAAACATTATCGATTTTGGAACTTAATGGTCAATAGGTAGAATGTTTTCAGTTTCGAATTGTTCATTTTTACCTATATGTGGCATGTAAAATAGAACGAATCGTTTCTATACATCTCTTATATGACCCGGGAGAACGCACTGGCTCATGCAACCCTCCAAGGGCTGGAGTTTGCCCCCGACCGGGAATCGAACCGTGAAGGTGAAAGCACCACATGCTAGCCACTAGTCTACCAGGGAACCACCTCCACCAAAATATATGGTCTCTTTCTATGACAGAAAACACAGAGCTACTGAGCCAACGTTTCGATTTTTAGTGACACGTATAAGACTTCTGAAACAAAATCCTGTTCACATGAATCATGTCCACTAGGTCTATTTACAGTAGCCATAGGCTCCAACATTACATACCATAGAGGAAGTAAAGACAGGCTCACAAACCTATCCACATGACCCCATACATTTCTGTCCACTCGCCCAGTTCAGTAAAATTGAAAGGGAGGGGGAAAAAATGCAGAGTACTTTAAACCGCAAACTGTATTACATCACATCAACACCTAATAAAGGAGTTCAAATCCTCACTTTCACACCCACCCTTACAGTGGACATTTTACAACTCTGCGTTTTGCAGGTAATTTACTCTAAGAAAGAAAAAAAAAACCTCTCCGAAATGAACTGTACAAATGTGCCGAAGTACGAAGCCATCATTATCAGGAACTACTACTTGAACATACACGGTACACTTATTTGAGGAGCAATTATGACAACATGACCAAGAACGACTCGGACGGCTGGTTTCAGAAACCGATTAGGACCTGTTATACGCTAAAGCTTTGAGTGGTCAATCCCTATTGGCTGTAAAGGCAAAAATATACAGGCAGGAAAAACCTCGCTGTTCTTCTTGTTCTGGTGACGATAGATAAGCTGTGATTGTTAAAATAAGCATCAAATCTAATCATCTGCTGTAATACTGAGAACTTCATTAAAAAAAAAGTGCTCCATAAAATGCCCTTACACACGTGATTTACAAAATTATACAATCATGTAGAAAAAAAAGATGACAAAATAGAAGTGAAGGCAATTTGACTCCAAAAAATAAAGGCAAATAAATACCCAGTGTAGTTTTTAGTGAAAACACAAAATATTACAAAAACAAACAAACAAACACACACACAAAGGTTCTTCTTTTACTCATCAGACTCCTCATTTGGCAGTGACCTAATTTATGTACTTAAACTCCTCAGGCAGGTGAGAAAAAGTATAAATTACAATACATTAATAAATTAAAAAAAACGAAAAGAAAACACAAATGTGGTTAGTACAAAATACATAGAAAAAGATGGTTCATTTGAATTCGATTACTGCTTTTTAAAACATTTTTTTTTACAAAGAGTACACTAACAAAAGACCCCCAGATGTAACTGGTTCACTTAAACTGCTCTGGAATGTGTGAGATTTGTGAGTGCATGCTTGTGGGTGGGCTGGAGATGCCCTCAGACCAGTCAGACATGTTGGAGTGGGGCGAAGAGCTGGACCACTGGTCAGGCGAGCCTGGTGATGGGGTGAGAAAAGGATGATCTGGCACCTGAAGCTGGTGGCTGGGTGTGTTGGTGTCCATGGCACCTGAATAGCTGTGCTGTGATGGGGGCGTAAGGAACTGTGTGCTGGCCATGCCGGGAGCCAACGTCTGAGCATTGAGGAGCTGCGTCTCCTGAGGGAGGATTGTGTGGATGGGGATGCTGCTCCCTGTGCTTTGCTGCTGCTCGTTGCTGATGAAGTTTTGGCTGCTGCTCAGGTTCTGATTTGGGTTTGAGTTCTGGTGCTGCAGCTGGATGCTGGCTTGCTGCTGCTGTTGTAGGTTGTTGGGTTGCATTTGCTGCGGCTGTAGGATGTGTGGCTGTGCGGCGAGGTGGGCACTGGTCAAGCCCTGGTAGGTCAACAGTTGCGGCAGCGCGTTGGCAGGAACGCCGTTGTGGAGTGATGTCATCAATGGGTGCTGGTTGGGTTGGCACATGCCACCCTGGCCCGGGATGTTCCTCATGGCTCCGAACTGACCCTGCTGACTCAGGCTAGCATGCATCCTGTTCAGCCAATCGCACTGACCGTTCATGGCTGTTGATCCGCTCGATCCACCCACGGGCAAGTGTGTGAGACGTGGAGGCAAGGGATCGAACTGCAAGCGTGTGAGCTCCTGCTTTCCAGCCATGCTCAGGTGGTTAACTCCCACATGACCGTCGGAAACAGCCTGCAAGTGGTTTAGTGGCATGGAGGGCGACTGCTGGAAGGGCGAGGGCATCAGAGGCGGCGAGGCAACATCTGAAATGTAGCCGTGAGGCGACTCGAGGGAATCGACAGGCGAGAGCACGGCTGAACTGTCCAACAAGCTCCCTTTACCATCCTGTGGCTTCTTTTTCTTGGCCTTCAGGTCTTTAGGATCCTTGCAAGCCATACCCTTGGCACCAGGCTTTCTGGCTTTCTTGCTCTGGATGGACGGTTTCATGCCACTCAGGTACGCATTGGGTGAGCACAGAGGAGGTGAGAGCGTGGAGCTCATGTTAGCGCTGGGCATAGGCGGGCTGCGCACCAGGTTGTACTCGTCCATGAGGCGCACGATGTCATGGTGCATGCGTTCCTGAGCAATGTCACGGGGCAGCCGGTCCATGTGGTCGGTGATCTCACGGTTAGCGAAGTGGTCCAGCAGCACTTTGGCCGTCTCGTAGCTGCCTTCCCTGGCTGCCAGGAACAGCGGCGTTTCTTCCTGTAGTGTGAGAGGAATTCGTGCAATTTGTACTTTAAATTGTGTTTAATAACGGATTTGCAGCTCCAATACAGTTATAGATATGGCTTATTGTTAACTCCACTGTACTGTAGTTGTCTGTAATTTGTTGTACCTTGTTGTTCTGCATGTCTTTATTGGCTCCGTTCTTAAGCAGTACTACAGCTGCGTCCACATTGTTCACAGCAGCAGCCCAGTGCAGTGCGGATTTCCCTGGTGCATGGAGACAAAAACAAATCTTAATCTCTTCCACTAACAATTCAGCAAACACAACCCTGACAAAAAAACAAACAAAAAAACAGATGTTTGGTCTGATCCGAGCAGATCACTTTTCCTCAGCGATGGCGATAAGTATGTGATAAGTATATATTAAGCATTACCAAAGTCATCGATGGCATTGACGTCAGCGTGGCAGTTGATCAGTTCCTCCACCATGCCTTCCACGGCCAGTCTGGCTGCCAGTATCAGAGGAGTAGTGCCGTCATGCATGCGGGAATCGAGATCCGTTGCACGATTCCGTATCAAAATCTGAAGCGAGGATATATTGGTAGGAATGACATCCGAATGGAAATGAGAATGCAGACGCAAATGTTTCATCATAGGATATAAGGTGATCAGTTATAAGAACTTTGAAATGATTTGTTTCCCTCTAAGGCAGGGGTGTCCAAATCTTATCCGGAATAGGCCGGTGTGGGTGCAGGTTTTCATTCCAACCAAGCAGGAGCCACACCTGATTCCACCTGTTTAATCAGTTGATCTTGGTTTTCAATAGAATCAGGTATGCCTTCTGCTTGGTTGGAATGAAAACCTGCACCCACATCAGCTCTTTCCGGATAAGATTGGACACCCCTGCTCTAAGGGGACAAGTTGAGCCAAACCTTGCCAGCAAAAAAACAGAGCAACTGGGTTTTCCTTTAATTTATCACCCATCTGTAGGTTTCAGTTTCAAAAGCGCCTGTTAACTGCCACGTTCATAAGAACAAGCTGTTACAAAAGGTAGGACCTGAAAATCAAACTGGTACTGTGTGTGTTCAGATGAGAACTAAATCAAAGGTTTTGCTGATGCAAATGATCAGCATATTTAGTGACAGAAGAGGACCTGATGCAAGAACAACCACCTGATAACTACTGTGCAATATAGACGTGGATCATTGATGCTTTGGGGCTGTTTTGTGGCTGGTTGTTCAAGGGCTCTTGTGAAGCTTGATAGCATCCTGACGTCTGCTAAGGATAAGCCGAACGTACTTTCAAATCAACACAGAAAGGATCACACACCTGGAAGACCCCTTGTGCATCTGAAGCCACGGCAGCATGTAGTGGAGTTCGGCCCATGTTGTCTTGGATGTTGGCATCTGCGCTTGCCTCCAGCAGTCTCTTAGCAGCGTCAGATCGGGCGTAGCGCGCAGCCAGGTGCAGGGCGGTCTCACCTGTGCGGTCCGTCTGATTGTGCAAGTTAGCGCCCTGGTAGATGAAATCGTTTATGACATTGGCAGAGGCATCCTCCTCTTCCTCGCTGTTGCCGGTTTCCAGGCCTCCTCCACTACAGGAGGCGATCATTAGAGGAGTGAATCCATCTTTACGTGGGAGAAAAAAAACGATGTTTCAGTATAAACCCGACCCAAAGCATTTTCTCAACTTGACAGTCACTACGTTTACATGGACAGCAATAATCTAATTATTGACCTTAATCTAAGTAACCTAATAATGTGATTAACGTGTTTATATGAGTCACTTTTAGAATACTCCTGTCATGTTCCAGTTTTACATGTTCTAGATCATAATTAGATTAAGAGCCCACGTCATTACGTCACTGCGCCACGTCTTCCGACGTCACTCCAGATTTTCACGTATCAACATACAGTTGGTCTTCGTTATGGGACCGTATACAGTTTCGGGTATTTTTTTACAAATGCTTTAAGTGCAGTTAATTATTAGCCATGCTGTACGTGCAAATAGACGACTGCTCGGAGCCGTGGGCTGCGTCTCAAATCACATACTTACCTACTGTATAGTAGCCGAGATACATGTATTTTTCCCCACTAAAGGCCTATAGTAGGAAAGTATGCGGTTTGGGACAAAGCCAAACTCTCTTGTTCGGCGTAAAACGTAAAACTGCCGTGTGTGTGATCGTGTCCTGTCGCAAAATGCGGTGAAAAAGCTCACACAACGTTCATAATGTGATTAAGGTGTTTACATGTCTGTAATGCACGTCCATAATACGATTAAAACAGGAGTACGCCACCTGTCTTAATTTGATTAGACCTTACTTAGATTATGACCTTAATTAGATTAAGGTTGGTGTTTTCATGGTAGTTTCTTAATCAAATGATGGTCTTAATTAGATTAAGAGTGGATTATTGTTGTCCATGTAAACGTAGTCAGTGATTATTGATGACCTTAATCCGACTAAAGTCATACTCGAAGTAAACACAAATCGAATTAAGACATGTGGAGTATTCCTGTTTTAGTTGCATTATTGACGTACATTACAGACATTGACACATCTTAATCACATTATTAACGTCGTGTGGGAGTTTTCACCACATTTTGCAACAGGACACGTACACACACAGCAGTGCTCAACCGTTCGACGGCAAACAAGAGAGCACGGCTGCGTCCCAAACCGTGTACTTACCTGCTACAGTATATAGTAGACGAGACACATGCATTTCAGATACTATATCGCAGGTAGGTACGCGGTTTGGGACCCAGCACATGGCTTCAAGTAGTCGTCTGTTTGAACGTACAGCATGACAAATAATTAACTGCACTTGAAGCTTTCGTAAAATTAAAAATGAAACACGCAAAACTGTATACGGTACCATAACGAAGAGCAACTGTATGTCGATATGTGACATTCTGGAGGGAACGTCGGACGGCATGGCGTGGGGACGTAATGACGTGTGCTGTTAATCGATCTATGTTCTATAACATGTATAACGGGAACATGAAAGGAGTATTCTAAAAGTGACTCATGTAAACACCTTAATC
Source organism: Prietella phreatophila (assembly GCA_025728095.1). NCBI lineage: Eukaryota > Metazoa > Chordata > Actinopteri > Siluriformes > Ictaluridae > Prietella > Prietella phreatophila. The sequence goes on along the minus strand of JAOUWY010000046.1, from coordinate 11,379,127 downwards.
ACATTATTGTCTTATTCAGAATAAGGTCAATAATTAGATTATGGCTGTCCATGTAAACGTAGTCAGTTATAGGATTAGTACATATGTGAAGTTTCTTGGGTGTTTGGGGAACATTTTTTTATATAATGTTATACAAACATTCCTACAAAATTCAACCATGTTTTTAAAATGTTATTTATGGCATGTCACAGCCTAACCAGCTGAAAAAACAACTGAACATTGTGGGAACATTCTCTGTTTCATTCAGTGCGGGTACACAAAGGTAAAGACAGTTCATCAATCTAGGTTTGGTGAAAGATAGCACCACAAAACCCAACTCAAACCCAGCCAAACAGAAATGTTACCAAAACCCTCACTCGGGTTCCCAGCCCGAGAGTGAGATATAAGAACCTCTGAGGTGCAGTCTGAGGGCATAGTCTACTCACATCATTCTTCAAAGTGATGGAAAGCTTACACCAAAGTAACAAACAAATCGAAAGCGGATTTGACGTGTTTGCCTCTGCCAATCATCCCCACATCTCTTCGATAACAGATTCTAATCAAGCGCTAGGTGTTTTTTTTTTCCTGCGGAGCTTAAGAGAGTGGGCTCGGCTTTTGAAAACTTCATGGCTGGTATAAGCGAGCATTATCATCTCTAAGAAGAGGCTTGACATGCCGTCTTCAACAGGGCCTTCTTTTCTTCAAAAGAACAGCTATTCCCAGATCTATCCTGATTTTGTCAATTCCAGCACATTGATTCAAAGAGTAAAGGGGGGGAGGGGGTTGGTGGAGAGAAAAGAAAAAAAAAATGCTTGCAAAAAGCACAGTGCCTTACATTTTTATCATCATTCTTCAGGGGTTTTGACAGTTATTAAAACAAAACCTTGAGTCTGATATCGTTTCTGTTTAATTGGCACGTGTAAAGAGATAGCAGGTATCACGGAGGGAGCGAGGGCTTCTCTTGGGCACACTCCCCAAGGTTTAGAGCTTTCAGTGAGTCTTTGAAGTTGATTTCTCTTCCCAGTGGGCCCTGTATATTAAAGCTGCTGTGATTGATTTTTTAAGAATGATTCGGTCTTAAAAAGCTGTCTTTTTATATCCTGATAGCAATCAATAAATTAGTTACTTTGAGAGAAAAGAAAAGGAAAAAAAAGAAACATCCCTGTGATCAGCAACTAAAATTTCAACACGACCAGCTGCATTATCCAATCAGGCTAGTATTTTACAAGGAATCAGTCCTCTCTGCCTGTCAGGAAACAAAGAGCTAGCTTGAAGAGCAGGAGACAACCCGGATGCCAACAAATGAGGATGAGCTTACACTACAAAACAGCTTAAGAAAATAAGGCATCTAAAAAAAAAAAGGAGCATACAAGAAGGTGATTGCTGGAGAGACTTGAGATTTAACCGTCTTGAAACAAGTTGACGCGTGACAGGTAACTGACTGTTTACTCAGTAGGTTTTAGTGTAATTTATTATCCTCCTAAAAGTTGCTTATCCTCCCAGAGTATACATTTATATTTATACACATGACACTTAGTTATCTAGATGATAAACAAAGTGTTTAGCTGTGAGTTCTTTTTGATTCAATGGTGCTTACAAAAGTGTGATTGGAGGTTGAGCCTTTGCTCACATAGCTAAAGCAACTTATACCACTGCCCCATTCAAATTCTCGAATTCGATTGCTCAGAAAATGTTGATTAACTGTCTACAAGAGCACATCTCAGACTGTAGTGCTGTCGGCAAGGCAAATCACAAGTTTATATTAATACGTGCGTGCTACTACGTTATCTGATCTATGGTAACAGATAACTGACTGGATCTTTTATGTGGACGCACCACATAATCTAAGACTAATAAATAGACTTTTTTTTTTTTTAAATGTGTTCATTACGAAGAATAAAATAATGTAACCACTGGTATGATGAGGTTTTCTGTAAGCACAATGTAAGGAGTCTCCAGTGTCAGCATTTTACTCTCTAACATTTAGAGAGAAAGTGGTTCCTTTAACGTTTCCGCCACAGGAAAGTCTCAGTAATTTACTGGTCACATGATGCTTTTTTTGTTGTTGTAAGAAAGTAAGTAAATTTGATTTATACAGCACATTTAACACAGCAAAGCTGACCAATGTGCAGAACAGAGTAAAACCAAATAAAGACAGACAAAAGACAACAGTACAAATTCGATTAAAACGCCTGGGAGAAGAGATATGCTTTCAGCCTCTTTTGAAAAATGATAGTTGAGGGTGCAAGGTGGCTGTTCAGTGGCTGTTCCCCCTTAGTTTTTAAACGGGATCGAGGGACATACAGAGGAAACCTATCAGAAGATCTTAAAAATCTGCTGGATGAATGTGGTGTAAGAAGATCTTTGAGATAAGAAGGAGCTTGATCATTAAGAGTTTTAAAGACAAACAACAGAATCTTAAACTGGATCCTAAAATGGACCGGGAGTCAATGGAGCGATGCTACAATTGGGGTGACATGATCATATTTTTGCATAAGAAAGATGTTCCACTGGTGAGTGAACTAACTTCTTTCACAACATTAAAGGTAACCCTAAAAGAAATAAACCGTATGACGTCATTTTTTTAATAAATAATATTTCATTTGTTACATTTTTTGCCAAATTGCTGTGGTATAAGAGGAATGAAACACTGTTGTAGGAAACGAATAAGCTTCAGAATGGTAATCACATCACACCAACTGCTCGGTGATTCCCCCCCCCATAGCAAAATGCCCCATTGTGTTTTATTCCTTTCATACTTAGCTTTGGCCCCGATAAGGTTCTTGCTCTGGAATCAGGTTACTGCTTGTGAAATAAAACCTGCACCCCATCAGCACTTTATACATCATGATGCTTCTCATGTGATGGAGTGTGTATGTGTTTGGAGGCTTTGGAAAATAAAATGTCTGGAGGTTCTGGATGGTGTGTTACTGCACGGATGCAATGATGTGGAAGTTAGCAGGTTACAGCAGCTTTAACTCCTGAACAGTGCTCAGTTCACTCACCTTAATACTATACTGACACACATGAAAAAGTCCCCTCTGTTACTGCATACACTATATATCACACTGAATGGGTTCAGACAAAATGCAGTAGTAGACAAATTGAACATGAGTAAACACATAATGTTTTAAATTGATCGTTTATTTAAGGAACAAAACTGTCCAACAGCCATATAACACATGTGGAAAAAAGTAATTGCCCCCATGTTACTCAGGTATCCACATTAACGTTTAACCTCCCATGTTGAATATAATAATAATAATAATAATAATAATACTACAGACCCATACCTGAAGAATGGAGTAACTGAATGAAAAGGTGAAAAAGGTTACTAAACCATTTCTAATTCTCTTGGATTCCACTCAGCCACAGTTGTGAAGCCATTATCTCCTATATAGATACAACTCAAAACTGAGGCTCTTCCTAAGAGTGGCTGTCCTGACCAAATCTTTCCAAGTGCACAGTGACAACTCCACCCCAAAATCACAAGAGGATCCAAATGAACTCTAGACCACTTTATTCTCATTGGGTGCTGATGAATCCAAGCTATTAAAGTAACCATGCTAACACTACTGCACTGCAGTGTGAATGAATTGTTTCAAAAGGATTTATTTTTTTGGGGGTTGCTGTTACTGCTGCTAAAGTCCATGCAACAACTTATTATGTTTAACCAGGCAATAACTCTTTCACATAAGCGTTTAATAACTTAATAAATGTCAGGCTTCTTTTGTCTGGTATTACTTATATTACTGTATATTATTATATGAATTTTGTATTATCATAAAAAAATATCCAGTGTGACAAATATGCTAGAAAAGAGGAAATCAAGAAGGGGCAAGGGGCAAATACCTTTTTCAGGGTCCAGTGGACCACAAGTAGCGATGTTGCATTCACACTGTCAGTTAAATGCATTAGGATTTCTAGGATAATTGTTGAGGATTTATACTGCATGTGTACATCCCAAAAATAGCTACTTTAATTCAAAAATAACCATCATTCAATTAATAGTCCATGTGACAACCGATGCAAGTTCAACTGCACCAGGATCTGCTTTTTTATCAGAATATTGTATTTGAAAAATACAACTAGAATCAAATTCTTTTGAGTACAGTAACCTTACCTGGTCCTCTGACATTGACGTCCATGCAGTCGTTCTCGTTCTCGCCTTGAGGAGGCGTGGGGGCTATGGAGGGGATCCGCAGGTCGGCTGCGTCCAGGTGCTGCTGAGTCCACTGCCGATGGTCCTGCTGGTCATCCAGATTCAATATCGCTGGCTCCTCAAACTAACACACACACACACACACACACACACACACACACAACACACCCACAGAGATAAAACGAATACACACAAGCTGTCCATACTAAACGGTTCATTAAACAATATGTTCTAAGACATGCTGTAAAACTGCCTCAATGTTTACATATACATTTAATGCATTTAGCAGACATTCTTATCCAGAGCGACATACAGAAACGCACTGAAGTTGAACACACATCCTCACGTTAGTGCAAATAGGCTATGGTCTAAGGCTAAAATCATTTTACATAAGAGTTAATACTATATTAAATACTGAATATTAAGCATTCAATAAAGATTCTGCTTCCTATAAGTCTATACAAAAGGAGACAGTATTACGTCAACAATTATTTCACATTATTTAAAGCTCACATTCCAGGATACCATCACAACCAGTTATCAACATTTCCATGAATAAAATCCTATAATAAAATATTACTATTTTCCCATAATAATGGCTTACCCTAAAGCGCTTGGTGTCTGCTGGCTCTTCCTCTCCCCATTCATTCTGATTGTCGTCCATTAGTGAAATATCGGAGTTCTTCAGTGGCCTGTAATGAGAAAAATTCCCATCAGATGCGCTGCTCTGCCCTCCATCCCAAAACATACAGCATCAGAAGTCCCAACAACCCATTGTTCAATTCATTAATGCAAATAAAAACTCCTCCTATCTATTATAACGCACCATAAGCATGCCATAAGCTTTATGTTCTATTTTTCTGTGGTTACAACTACAACGAAGAAAACTCCATGCAGAAACACCCCCCCGCTGTACTCACTTCAAGCCGACAGAGTCCTCGCCGACGGGCTCTCTCCGCTTCTTCTTGCTAGGCTCGCTGGTTTTAAAGCCCTCGGGGAACCAGAGCTGACCATGCTCTCGTCTCCGCTTTCGGGAAGCCACCATGCCCACGACCACGAAGGCCAGCAGTGCCAGGCCGGCCAGCACCACATACACCAGGTACGGGTTTGATGGTGGCTGGACTTCACTCTCAGCTGAAAGAAGGAAAGACATGTGAGACCCAGCAGAGGAGTATGGGACGGTGTGCGAAGAGGTCACACACATGTTCCCATACACGCAAAAGATGCTCAGGCTAGCGACGCAGCGAGGTGAGCCAGGTTTCTTGCATACACTTGCAAAAGTGTGCGCATGCCATTCAGGAAGAATAATCAGAATCGCTAACCATTTTTTCCAAAAAAAAAAAAAAAGCGGTGCTGGCAAATAGGAAGACGAGGATGTAAAAAAAAAAGAGAGAAAGAACACCTCCTCTCACATCTCCTCAGCCCAGGGTACCAGGAGACAACTTTACCACTTCTTCTTTAAGGGGGAAAAAAGGGAGGGATTAATGAACTTCAAATTACTGCGCACGCTTTAAGCTGTAAAGACGAAGGATTTATTAGGATTTTCAAGATAACAAAGACTCCCAACTTCTAGCACACTCCCGATCAATTTTCCTCCGCTTCTCTTTTTTTTTTTTCTCCTGCCCCTCTCCCTGTCTCTGCTAAAGATTTTGAAATGATAAACTCTCCTAACCTAAACCCTTAGAGATGTGGCTAAGGCTTGGTGTTACATTCAGAGAGGTGAAGGTTGCAGCAGCTGGCTTCTTTCCATGCTTAGGCCACACTAGGTGTGTGTATATGTGTGTGTGTGTGTGAGTGTGTGTGTGTGTGTGTGTGTGTGTGTGTGTGTGAGAGAGATTTGAGAAACAGATCTGGTGATAGGGAGCTTGATTTATGGCAATTAACCATTTTAATGCCTGAAGCAGGTAGATTTGCCCTCTGACTGCAGCATTGACTGTTTAGCTCATCTGACGTGCCACTCCATTTGCTCTAGTGTTTGAGTACAAAAAAAACCCAAGAACTACAAAGTCATCCAGATAATCCCTACCGTGTTCAGTGTGTGTGTGTGTGTGTGTGTGTGTGTGTGTGTGTGTGTGTGTAAGGGGTGACTGTTAAAGGTCGAGCCTTGAGCTGGTATACTCTGAGAACATTTGAGCTAGTAAGTGTCCCTTAACAGGGAATTTATGCATATCGGGCAACATGTAGCTCTTGTGCGAGTTATAGTGTGCGTGCATGTGTCTGTATGATTGTAGGGCTGTCACTGCTTGATTAGAAAACTAGAAAACTTCTGCCCTACCTCACAATTAGGCCACGGTCACATTAGGCTTTAAGTGTGCGTATTTTTGTCCGACACCGCTGCGAATATGGGCGGGAACAAGATATGACATCATCATACTTCAGGGCACTGAAGTTTTCATATGTAATTATGTTTTACACTTGCATTTCATTTTGCGATCATCTACTGGTCACACGTCTACCGGTGATACGATTACTCAGGTCAGAGTTCACCAGATTTGAATTTTCACTGTAGTATGTGCATAAGCACATTTCGGTTCTGCCGTTTTCGGAATGCATTTGAATGGAGGTCAATGGAGCGCTAAAGCCTAGCATTAGGGTTGGGTTTGGTTTTTTTTTTTTTTGTTATTGTTTTTATTTCGTTGCTGTAGGTATTGAGTAACTAGCTTTTATAAATGAATTTCATATCAGTTGAGATTAATGGCCCAGACATAGTCATCGTCAGAGCCATGCTGTTAGATTAAATGAATCAAAACCTAACCAAACAGATTTGAGAAATCAACAAAACAAAGATGGCTATATAGAAATAACTTTTCACAGCAGACACGCAGTGTCACAGTTTTACAGTTACCGTGACAGCCCTGTGCACTGGCGGTCAATACTCACTACTGACGGCCTTGATGTACGGCATGTTCAGGTTCCCACTGGAGGCAAGGGCTCCCAAGAAGGCAGCAACATCGGTAGCACTCTGGAAGCACTCGGTCGACTGCTGGTAGCACTGCCGGTTATCGATCTCCAGATACACCACCGAGCTAGAGAGAAGACACAGTGTGCTGTAAAACCATAACCCCCGTTCGCTCACTGTTCCTAGACAGAGTGATAAAGTCGCTCGCTTTTGGTTTACCTTTTGACCTGAGCGCTGTCTTGGTCGTGATGGCTTGAGCCGAAGATGTCGGACCGTGAGTCCAGTGAGCGCTTGATGTTGTGCTTCTTCAGCTCATGCGTACTGCCATAGTACGGGTAAATCATAAGCTCGCCGTGCAGGTCCACCCGGAACATCACGTTGGTGTGCAGCAGCCGGCTCAGTTCACGTAAGAAAGATGACGAGTTGTTGCGCAGCTGCTCAGGCGGCAACTGCACCACCAGCACCAGATGGCCTTCCACACGCTTCTCGGGTACGTTCTCGGCGCAGTCCAGTCCATCCCAGTCGCACTCTGCGTTGTTGCAGCCCTGATCGCAGTGACCGTCCGCGTAGTGGTCTTTACAATACTGATCGTACAGCGGGCTGAAAGATACACAGCGAGACACAGCAGAGAATAAACTCGAACAGCAAGATGGATGAAACCTGGACTGCATTAGTGATGGTGTAGGCTGGAGTACAGTAGGAAATGATTCTGTAGCTACGGCATGCTCGATTATCGCAGAATTCATAATCACGATTATTCTTGGTCAATAAAGAGATCACGATTATTAAACACGATTACTCATTGACTTCGGAATCATCAGGCATTTACTGAACTTTAAAAAAAGATCCTTTTCAGTGGATTTCCTTGTATCCACTGTATGAAATTATACATATAATTAATTAGCTCACTATACCTCTACATGCACTTTCCTTACTTATTCGAGCTATGGATAGCTCTTACATAAAATTTCCTATCTCTTTTTACTGTATGGATATCTTTCTTCTAAGCTAACGAATCGCATCGCCAGAAATGAACTTTAAAGTTTGCCACACGAATGTGTCTCTCAGTTTAGATCAGCCTGTAGTTTCTCACTATTAGTGAGCTCTAGACAGGAAATGACCGTATTAAACCAGCCGTCATGACGCTAGAGCAAACGAGCCCAATGATACCAAATGTTACTTGTTCCAAGTCGGACTCCTTCAAACCAAATTGTTTCCAAACGGCTGAAATGGTTTTATCTTTCTTATCGACCGAAGGCTCTCTTTCTGTCACCTTGGCTCGAGCTGAACTAAAAATGCAGCAGTCTGGTGGGGGGAGAGTTTGGCCTTTTAGGGAGGGGCGAAAGTGCGCCGCTGTAAAGAAAAATGTCACGCGGTTTTGTAAAAGACAAAAACGAGAACGTTGTGAAACGGAATGCGGCACAATGACCGTTTTATCTCGATTGTGTTGTTTTCGTAATCGTCGGAGGCCACAGCTGAAATTGAAATCAAAAAATTCTATTAATTGCACAGCCCTATCTGTAGGATCATGTTGCATTTATTTTATTTTTTTCAAAATTGAAATGAGTGTTTTAAAAAAAAACAGTCTTTTCACTGTCTGGACAGTGTATTAATTCACTGAAAGCAATTCACTTCAGATGATGCAGCCCAGCAAACATGTATCTACATTATTTACACCCAGCAGATGCCTGAAACTCACTTGCACTCGCCGCTGCTCGTCTGGCAGTCGAAACCATCGAAGAGGCAGCCAGCGTTGTGACACTGTTTGTCACAGTGTCCGTTGTTGAAGTAGCGCCAGCACTGCAGCGAAGCCGAGCAGTTCTTCCACGGATCGTGGAAGTTGAGCGAGCAGTCGCCGCCGTCCCAATCGCACTCGTGGCTGTTGCAGGCGCTGTCGCAAAACCTGTTTCCCTTCTTAGCCGCACACTCAGCTACCGGGCAGCTGGCAACCACTTTGGGCGGTGGAGTGATGTCTCGGCCAATGCCGCCGATGAAATTGTAGTCCAGAATGTGGCACAACAGGCCGTTGAACGTCTTTGGGCACACACAGTGGAAGTAGGGTGCCTCTGGGTTGGCTTTGCACATGCCCCCGTTGTAGCAGGGCTTGGAAGTGCAGTACCCATCAGATGTGTGCTGGCACTCGGGGCCACTAAAGCCTGGTGGGCACAGACACAGTGGGGCTTTCTGGCCTGAGATGCAGGTGCCACCATTGTGACAGTGTAGGCTGCCACACGAATAAGCGTCATACTCGCAGGTTGAGCCAGTGAAGCCCTGTAAAAGAGATGAGAGTTTGTACTGCACCTCAGCAAAGAAAAGAAATAAAAAAAAAACCTCATTATCACAGTATTGTGATCAGTTGACTCTGTTGGAAAAATTAATATGGTCAAATTCTAGACAAATAAATGCTACTCTATAGCCAAACATGCTTTCCATTTTTCTTCAGGTATCTATTACGTTAAATTATTACAGAAAAAAAATGTGCATCTAGTGTATTTCAGGTGACATGGCCTTGACACTGAATTGGCATGCATTAAACAAATATAAAGCATTCGCTTCGGTGCAGAAAGTCATTTGGAGATAGATGAGAATCTTATCATTCATAAATGTGTCACTTACTGGAGGACATTTACAAATGAAGCCATGGGGAGTGTTACTGGCTACAGCACAGGTCCCTCCATTTCGGCACGGTTTGCCCTTACAGCCGTCAAACACAGTGTCACAGCGCAGACCTATCAAAAATAAATAAAAATAACATAGATGTTCACTACAGGTCAAAAGTCTGGAGACACTGGACTGAAATGTTTCTCATGATCCTAATAACCTTTTGATCTGAAGGTGTATGATTAAATGTGTGAAATCGGTGTAGACAAAAAATTATTGTGCCAACATATTCATTTCTTTCATTAGAAAACTAACATTTTATTTACAAAAAATATTTTTTTAAATGGATGACTTGAAGCGAAATATTCCGAAAAGCAGCCAGTAAATGTCGAGCGAAGGTGGGAACTCCTTTAATACTGTTTAAAAAGCAACTCAGGGAAATTCCTCAAGAAATCAGTTGAGAAAATGCCAAGAATACATTTCTGGAAATTTTAGGCAAAAAGGGGGTTTACTTTGAAGATGCTAAATATATATTCTATATATGCTAAATATAAAATTATTTTGATTTATTTGGGATTTTTATCACAACATAATTCCCATAGTTCCATTTGTGTTACTCCAGAGTTTTGATGACTTTACTGTTATTCTAAAATGTAGGGAAAATAAAAAAATAAAGAACGAGTTTAGAACTTTTGACTTTTGACGCTCATTTTCGAATTCCACGTTATCACTGAAAATGAAATTAGTTAACGACCAAGCTCTATGATGGTGGTAATATCTATGGATGGCGGAAAGAGAATAGACATAAGATAATCCACATGATTGCACCTGTGTATCCGGTGCGGCACTCGCAGCGGTAATTGTTGGTGAGCTGGACGCAGCTGTGGGTGCCGCGTGGGTCACAGGGGTTAGACAAGCACTCGTTGACGTCTCCTTCACAGCGTTCTCCCACGTAGCCAAGTGGGCACTCGCAGTGGTAGCCGCCAACACGGTCCACACAACGTCCCTTGTTAAAGCACTTGGGCTCCTGGGTCACGGGGTCAGTAAAAGGTGTGCAGTCATCGATGTTGATTTCACAGTGAACACCTGGAGCAAAATGTGGAGAGAGTATTAGAAATAAGATCTAGCACCAGGCTTGTGCTGATAATACTCATAGCTCTGATATGAGTATTATAACAAACGTGGAAAAAAATACGATTGATGCATGTATAGTATTGTTTTTCCCTCTGTTTACCTGTAGAATCCAATTATATTCCTGGCCTTTGTACACCCAGGAAAAAAAATCAATCACAGAGGGAAAAAAGTCTTACTAAGCTGACTACTGTCTGCTAATTAGTGAAGTGTGGGATGAACAGATTGACAGAGGAGGTAGCTGACCTTGGGTTCCTCTGGGACAGGAGCATTTGTAGGCATTGACGAGGTCGATGCAGATGCCCCCATTCTGGCAGGGCTGCGAAAGGCACTCATTGATCTCATTGGAGCAGTTTACTCCATGATAACCTGGCAAACACTGCGAGAGAGGAGTGTAAACTGAATGCCAAAATATAAAGAAACATATTCTAGTTTACCTGGCTTTGGTCCGCTATCTTACCAGACAAGCGGTTCCTAGTCAATTGGCTAACTATATTAGGTCCATAACATATACAGTTGCAATCAAAATGATTCAACCCCCATTCCACATCAGGTTTATTGTCAAAATTTACAGACTTTCAGCTGTTTGCAATGAACAAATCAAACAAAAGCAATTGAAATAGCAACTGAACTAGACAAACACAATGAATCCTTCAAGTGGTTTCCCCAAATTCAACTGAAAATGCAACTTATAATGACTTCTCCAGTTTCAAAATTATTCAACAGCTGAATGTCTATACAATTTGGACAATAAACCTGATTTGCAATGGGAATCATTCTGATTGCAACTGTAGGTCAATTGGTATTTTGCATACAAATACCCCCAGTCCAGCTTTGGGTGCAAATCAGAAAGCATACATGTGAAAACACCCTACGAATGCCAGCTTTCCTGCTCATATAACATGTCATCCTGTTAAAATAAAGCAGTGAGAAGCTATTCTTAAATCAGCAAGAAAGCTGGGAGTAAAGAAACAGTAAGTACCACTGTGTATAATTTCATTGTGTATCAGCTTACCTCACAAGAATATCCTCCTAAGTAATCAGTGCATGTAGCTCCGTTCTGGCAAGGGTTGGGGATGCACTCGTCCACCTGCTCCTCACAGTAGCTGCCAGTGTATCCTGCCTGGCACTGACAGTAGTGTGTGTTTCCAGCATCCAGACACTGACCAGAGTTACGGCACAGTCTGGCAACATCCACACCTACAGAGCAGACCAAGAGAAATGAAATAAGGGCAAGACATAACATAAGCAAAGATGTTTGGGTGCAGCATAGAATATACAGTAAGCAGAGAGTACACTTGCAGAGAGAACTGTATTCACAAACACACACATAGTCCCTACCTCGCTGCTTGGCTGCGACCTCACAGGAGACGCTGGGGACGTCACAGTAGAGGCCAGTCCAGCCTGTCTGACACTGGCAAGTGTACGTAGTGCCGCTCTGTCTGCAGGTACCCCCGTTCTTACACGGAGACGGCTTACACCAGTTCACCAGGTCCTGAACGGCACAGGAGGCACAATTTGAAATGGTCCTTATTCATTCATTTATTCAGGTGTGTTGGGTTATAGGTTGAGTCCCCTGATTTACCTCACCGGTTTAATATGTGTGTTAGAAAAAGAAATGAGTTGCTTTCTCATTCATAAAATGTTACAACATTACTGACAAATAGTTGACTTTTCGGTGTCATCAGATTACATACTGCAGACAAGGGGTTGTACCTGGCAGTTGAAACCGTGGTAGCCATGAGGGCAGGTGCACTTGTACGTGCCATAGCTGTCCTGGCATGTGCCGCCATTCATGCATGGTTTGGAATCGCATTCGTTGATGTCATGCTGGCAGTAGTTGCCCGTGAAGCCAGCCAGACACAGGCAGCTGAATGTGTTGATGCCGTCCACGCAGGTGCCACCGTTAAAGCACGAACTGTGTCAAATATAGCAAAACATTAAAAAAATGTATAGGGTTCTGTAACATGTAATGTGTAAACGATCTCAGGAATCTGTACAATCTGACCACTTTCCTTATATGGTCAATGTTTCTTGCTCTCGTTCCTGTTGCCATGACATTTAATTAAATCACACCTATCGTGTTAATCCTGCCTAGATAGGCCTATTGTGTACGCTGTAATTAGCAGATCCTGAATAATATGCTTTATACCACAGCGCCACTATATTGGTTTCTGGTTCAGAATCCGACTGGTCAGAAGATGTTGATTCATTTTCTATAACAGCAGCTCTGACAACACCGCAATTCAAGTCACAGGTTTATATTAATGCACTCATTCTAATAGGC
>JAOUWY010000046.1:11341697-11360404 GCA_025728095.1 Prietella phreatophila | reverse complement strand
TATGGTTGTGGGGTTCAAGTGTCAACATACTTTTGGCCACATCGTATATGTATACACAATATGAGCTGATTCATTAGATTTGACAAATCTAGATCCATTTTTATCAAACAGTATATCACTGTATAGTTATGGTTAGATGAGACAGTAGTGGAGAGTTTGTTGTTGTAATGATATAATAATGACAGAGGGAATAGTTTTTAATTGAATGTAAGCTTTATTACAAAGTGTGCTTTTGTGGTTTAATTCAGTCCTGGTAGTATGTCTTGGGTTGTACGTTCTTCTTCATATGAGAACAACTTTGCTAAAGAGACGTCGACACCTCCTTCTGAACAGAAGCGCGTGAGAAAGATGTGAGCCGCATCACATTTCCGTATCTTGGGGTTATATTTACATAACAAGAACTTTGGACTTGAATAAAAATAAATATATACCGAACATGTAAGGTAAACATAGCATAAACATAACATTAAATTACGAAACTATCTAAACTAGACTGCCTGTGTGAGGAAAAAGACGATGCGAGGCAGCTGATTGGTCATTTTGAATGATAGCTGACATGGGTTGCCTTATTATGCCAAATTCAACTTGTAACATTTACGAAGGTGAAAAAATTCTGAATTCCAACAATCTCCATCTCCAAACGATGGAAAACAATGTTTATATAATGTAAAACTAAAAGGTTTTAACACACTTAACTGTTTGGTTGCATTGATGGAAGGTTTCGTAATAATAATGTCTTCTATAAAGAACATGACATGTTTCCATTATGATTTTTCAGCATTTGGAAGAAGGTTTTTAAGCCTATTTTACACCAGGAGTATGCGCACCAAGCATAATTTTATTTCATATCGAGAAACACTAGAAAGTAAAATGAAATATTTATGTTATTTAGTGAGGTTTAGGTAGTGGGGTTTAATTGAAATAGCTAACCCTGTGCATGAAATAAATGCTCCAGTCTCTGTTAGTTGAAGTGTCTCAGAGCTCAGTGTCTCATTATTTCTGGCATAAAATGAACTTAAAAGGCCATAATGATTAGCATGAAGCAACATGTATTGAATGTAAAGCCACCAGAGTGTAGCATAATATATATGCTATTTAAAATGGTCTAAAATGTAAAAGATGTCATTTAAGGCAAATGAAACACTTTAAGGATCCACACGCCCCCTGTATGTGCTTAATATAGGAGAAAAAGCATTATTTCATTTGAAAATTGAAATAAAGTGTTTAGCAATTGGTCTCAATACCCTCAGTGCATTGGCAGGTGTACATATTGGGCCTGTCGATACACTTGGCGCCATTTTTGCAGGGTGTGCTGGCGCACTCATCGATGTCAACCTGGCACTGGTTCCCAGAATATCCTGAGAAGAGAGGCAGAGTGAGGGAGTAGTGAGAAGAGGGTGAGAAGAGGGACAGGGTGAGAGGGGGATGATAAAGAAGTAGACCGCCTTTAGGGTGAGCTCTCCAGACCATACTTGCTTCATTCCACTACACTCATCTACACAATCCTCAGCTAGGCTTCATTAACATGTCCCCATACTGCTCAATGTTTTTCCTCTCTCTCGCGATCCCGGTTCCTTCTTTTTCAATAAATCGTCATAGGGAGGAGGAGAGGAGGTTGTTAAAAAAAAAAAGAAAGGGGTATAAAAAAAAAAAAATCTTCCTAGGCCTCCTGACCAAGGGCACCAGACAAAAGGGAACAGTCTATTCAATGAAATGCAAAGCTGCACTGGTTGCCTCCTTTGTCCTGAAGGACTTTTCCATCACAATGTGCATTCTCTCATCCTGCCTCGGCCCCCTCTTTACCTACATACCGCCAAAAAGATCTCTGCCACCTATTCAGTCAGCTCATCATTCAGGATCAACAAGCAGGCCACTTCTAGTTATAATTACCTCAAAAGTACAGTCTGTGCCCAGGTTCTGCTTTCAAACCCCTTAAGTTATATTTAAAATACTTGAATATTGTCACTGTTGAAATTAGCAATTGCCATCTGCTGTAGTGTAAATAGCACCAGCGCTCATCCCAGTGGAAATTCCTTTGTCGTGGTGTTCCAGCGCTACCTAACAATCCAACGGGGATTTCCTCCAGGCCTCTAAAATGGCACATTTCAAAAAGCTCTATTGTGGTTACCATGGTCTCGCTATGTATGCCATTCAAAAGCAACCCTGCCCTGCATTCTGAACAGTGCTCTAATTTGCATCTGAAGACAGAGTAGAGTGGCCTGGACTCCATTCCCCAGCTTACCGTTCCTCACAACTCACAATCACTTTGCTCAGGGACCCCACAAGCCTCTCATCCCATCATCACAGAATCCTCGCAGCATACCTCGATTACCCCAGTATTTATGCATGAATTCCTCTGTATCACAAATGCATTCCACCCTACAAGAAGTGGTCGCTTTTCTGCACGATAATCCTCTGATCTGCTTTTATGACATACTTGCTACTTTACAACCGAAATTACTTCCACTTCATTTGGGATGAATGAACAAAATAAAAGTAAAATAAATCCTTTGGAATGAACGCTGGAGATTCAAAGTTCAAACAGCAATGCGTGAATGAACCTTACACCTGATTATGTGATCTAACTGGAATACCTCCCCAAAGTGTTATTCGGTGACATACAAACATACTTTCACAGAAACATACTCACTTTGTTATGCCAGATACTTTTGATAAAGTCACATGGTGAAATTTTCCTTTTGAGAGCGTCTGCAAACTTCGTAGAAATAGATAACGTTTCAGAATCCTACTATATGGATTTTTGATTTTTTTTTACAATTTGGTTGGAGCTAGCTAAGCCAGCCTGAGGGCAGGATTATGTTTCTCCTCTCTGTGCTGTCCAGGGGTTGAATGGCCCCCTCGCGCTTACCTTTGGGACACTCGCACTGGTAGTTGTTGATCTTGTCGATGCACTTCCCATTGTTGAGACAGGGCATGCTATCACACTCGTCTGTATTGATCTGGCAATAGACTCCCTCGTATCCTGTTAATTAGCACAGAGAGACAGGCTTAGACAGTTTTAGTCAGAGAATTCAACATGGCTTAATGATGTGATCAGATTATTTTCTCTGTCTAATATAGGGTTTTCAGGATACCATAAACATATCTTACGATATTGTACCAGCTGAAGTATCACGATACCATGTGATATTGTGTTCCTTCATTAATTCAAATCTACAAACTGAACCAGAAATACATAGATTTAAAAGAAAACAGACAAACCGGGCTATTGGGAAAAACTCAAGAACAATCATACAATTGGCAAGCGACTAATAAAATGTGCCACATATTTCATCTTTTGTTCCCTAGAGCAATGAAATCATGCAAATGGAAGTTGTCCTCAGAGTGAGAATGAACACAACATCAGGAATAAATAACTGAATTTGGAATGAACTCACGGCTAATTTCACAGGATTCGTACAGATGCTTCGTTATGAAATTCCAGGACTTTCAAGGACTTTTCAAGTGCTGTTTTTTGTTGTTTTCAAGGACTATACAAGAGACGTCCTTCAAACATATTCTTTAGTTCTTTTTAAATTTCTTTTTTTTTTATTATTATTAAAAAATAACAATAAATTCTGGACTAAATTTCCATTTCCCAGGCATTGCTTCGTCTTCACCATAACGTCAAGATGAGTGACAGGAGCACTGTTGCTAACCACTTTCAAAGGAAAATTGCTAAACGTCGCTAGATGATGTCATTCGCTATTCTATTCGTATTGGTCTTTTGCATTCTGCCTAATGTCGGCTCTTTACATCTGTTTGACAACGGCTGTGCTGTGATTTCAGCTATATGTAAAATCACTCCAAGAGAAAGCTAGAAGCGAATGAATGTGCTGCTCCTCTCTTCCACTCACTGAACAGAGTACCTGCGTGGTGGAGGGGCACCTCATGCCTGCAGGGCAGCACTGGCTACTCTCTTCTACGGAAAATAGTTACGATTCGCCCAAAAGGTCACTAGATTTGTCGTTAGGTGCTTTTTTGGGGAAAAAAGGAGTCTGAAAAGTGGACCGGAGCTGTCTCTGTCAAAATGAGTGAGTGAATGGCGGAAGGAGGGGGAGGGGCTGCAGCGGGGTGTCATCGGCGCTACTTTGAAGCTTTAGTATCGCAGTACTACCATAGTACCGGTATACCGTGCAACCTTAGTCTAATATACCAAACGGAGGACATGTAAACTGAGCCAAAAATCATTACTATAATGTCAGACATTATAATGCACTGACATCATTAGGCACACAAAAAACATATGCTATCCTGACCTACTATGTGTGTGTGTGTCACTGTTCACCTTAGCATGTTTACACTGACTGTTTGTTTCTTTACCTGCCATGCAGATGCAATGGAAGCCTCCGATTTGGTCCAGGCAGGTAGCATCATTCTGGCACGGGCTGGACATGCACTCGTTGATGTCGAGTTCGCATCGAGCCCCCACGTAGCCCTGAAGACACTTACACTGGAATGAGCCTTTGGTGTTCAGACACTTCCCAGCATGCTCACATGGGTTTGAACCTATAGAAAGACAACCAAAAGACTACATGCTAATACGTCCTCTATGGTAAAATTGAAAGAAGCAGCAATAGCTGGTTGTGATATGAATCTAATCGAATATCTACAGTATCTATCTCGTTTATCCCAGCCATCCATGCTTAGATGTAGAGTGTCTTGGATGTAGATAATTTTTTTCTCTCTAATATGTGTTAAAGTGGTTACCTAAGGAGCATTCATCAACATCCTGGTCGCAGGCTAAACCAAAGTAGCCTGTAGGACAGGTACAGATAGCCTTGCCATTGACTGGGTTTCTGTCACAAATCGAGCCTTTCTGACAGGGGTTACTAATGCAAGCATCATCCAAGTGACACAGCAAACCTGGATTAGAAAAAATGAAATGGTTAACAATATACAGTAGTATATAATTAAAAATGTATACAATGTATGAAAGCAAAGTGAAATGTATAAAAATAATGACCTGTGCGTCCAGGTGGGCATTCGCAGAAAAAGGACGCTACGCGATCATGACAAGTTGATCCTGAGTGGCAGGCGGCATCAACGCAATCATCGATATTCTTGCTGCAGTCATCACCTGACCAGCCATTCACACACACACAGTTGTATCCACCTTGAGTGTTGAGGCAAGTGCCACCATTCTGACAGGAGTTGGGCATCAGGTCGCACTCATTGACATCTTCGGTACAGAACTGACCTATCAGGGAACACAAGACCCAGAAGACCCATGATACACATGCTAAATAAATCCAACCAGAGTTAGCAAGTTAAAGCCATCTCGTGATTGTGGCTCTTTAGAAACACTGTAATTTGACACAGAATACAATGACACAAAATAAATGTGTAGGATTCGTACCAGTCCATTCTGGTTTGCACTGGCAGTTATAGGTGTTCACCCAGTCTACGCAAGTTCCTCCATTAAGGCAATGATGGTCTGGACAGTCATCGATGTTCTCCTCACAATTTTGGCCACTGAAACCTGCAAAGATGGATGTTGCTTCTATAATCAACATGCTTAAGTGTTTTGTTTGTTCATTAGACTAGTGGAAGGAAAGGAAAGATTACATTCAAACATTCAACGTTTCCACAGTATATTTTGTTGGATGATGAATATTTCGGGTAGCTTTCAAATAACTGTTAGTCTTAACGAAGGGATACAGTGTTTGTGAAACCCACTGTTACACACTAAAAGTGTGGTTAATGGTCTTGTGGTCGACCGTTTTCTTTTTCTGGGAACAATGGCAGTGCCAGGTCTCAAGTCAGAGACACCAGCAACAGCAGAGTCAACTGACAATAACCACAGTTTCCTTTGACTTTTACAGCAGTTATGAAACATTCCTGATTTACTATTCTTCATATCCTCATATCAGTGGTATATGAGCAAATAGATTTTTAATCCTAAGTACAGAATTTGTTACTTATTTTTGGAATCCTGGATGAATTGAATGAAGAGGATAAAGCCTAAATGCTGTCTACAATCAATATCGTTTTCAGTTCTGCATGGATTAATTTTTTTTTGCCCATTTCACCATCAATCTTAGGTTTTCTGAGTCATGGTAACCCATGTAGTTGGAGAACCTATAAGTACAAAAGCTAGTGACAGAGCTAAGGGGGAAGAGGATAAGCCATATGCCAATAAGCACTATACACAAGGAGTAGGCAGCAGAAATGCAGACAGATTGGAGAGCTCTGAGAATGATGTTCCTCAGCCACATTTTCATGTCTTATACACTTTGTTGTACATAAACTAACAATAATAACTTCAGCCAGGAAAAAAAACAGAACATGCTCTCTGATTTTACTATCTACAGTATTGGGATCTGATCATGCTGTGTAGTTTGGCCATCTTGAGGGAAACTGTATAAGTTTCTCAGTATGTGGTAAGACCCACGTTTCCATGTCCTCTTAATCCAGAGACAACACCGTGAGGACACTGACCCTCAGACACTTCCTCATGATAAGCGCTAATGCTTTCCTGCTGACCAGTTCACACACACACAGGGTGAACTTACATCATGCTGATGAGAGGACATGTTAGAAGAGCTAGCCTAGCCAAAGTCTCACACTGGTGGAAAACACTGACACTACAATGTGATTATAAAGGCCAGTTAGAGCTTAGAAATCTCTAATGTCAGTGTTTGACAGTGACAGCAGGCTGCTATCATTTGTCCACAATTAATAAAAACTAACCAAAAAAAAAGCTAACACTGCCAATGGAGGCTTAGCTTCTTTGGCTAGAAATCAGCAACGCGTAAATAAGATCATGCTTTCCTACCTGGCAGACAGGAACACTCGTAGTTTGTGTCTCCGATCTGGACGCAGGTCCCGCCATGATGACATGGTGATGGGTTGCAGGGCTGGTACAGAGTCTCACAGTGTTTCCCCGTATACTCGGCTGGGCAGTTGCAGCGATAGGTGCCCACTTCGTTCACGCACACACCGCCGTTCTTGCAGGGTGATGGGAGCTGAGCACACTCATTAACATCTTGTTTGCAAGTCTCACCTGAGAAGAAGGGTGTGCAGGTGCAGATGTACTGAGAATCAAATATACTGCACTGGCCTCCATTGGCACAAGGGTTTGAGGCACAAGGGTCAGCCTGCTGGCAGTTTTTACCTGTAAAAATGGAATAATATATAATAGTAAGATAATAAATAGGAATAAAATGGTAGAAATTGAATCTTTAGATGTTATACTCCTTCGGTTGCCTGATTTGGAGGTTAGGTGTTTACTGTGAGAAAATGTATCATTTACAAAAAAACACATTCTTACCAGTCCAGCCAGGAGAACATTTGCACTTGAATGTGTGGACACTGGTCAGCTCACACATCCCTCCATTTCCACACGGGGAGCTTCGGCATGGGTTGTCAGTGGGAGTGAGGCATCGTGGGTCCATGTAACCCAATGGACAACGGCAGACATAGTCCACTTTGTTGTCACGGATATTTGGCTGGCAAATGCCTCCATTCCAGCAAGGATTCGATAGGCAAGGGTTGGAAAACTGACAAGCCGGGCCCAAATATTTGTCAGGACACCTTAAAAAAAAAAAAACAGACCACAAGTCAGTGACAAAAATGCTCGGTTGATAAATTACATAAAATATAAACATAGTTGGTGGATGACATGAGTAACGCTGCTTTTGTTTCTTATTCTTCCCGTAGGATCCGTGATTTTAAGTGTGATTTTCACTTTCTAAATTGGCACTTGGCAAACTGATCATAATGAACTGTTAATCCAACTGCTGAAAGCGAACAGATAATTACTTTGTCTTACAAATCTGTATGACATTAAATGTACAGTTTTAACAGTGTCTATGAAGGAAGAACCAAACAACCACAAAAAGGAAAAGAAAATTATTACATGGCCACTGAGGTTAAAACCAAAATGGTACATGGGCAGTGAGGTTGCAATTTCCCTCACACACACACACACACAATCATGAATGTCTGACAACCAGCTAAATAATGTGTATACGTCATATACAGCAAAATATTTCTTCTACAAAGGCTTGATATAATAAAAAATAAAATTGGCCCACAAGCATAAATCATACTTGCTATGGATTCTCACATCTGATATGTATTTTATCTAATAAGCAAAACATCAAAATCCATTCAACTGTTTGGCATTCTGGACCACATCCATAAACCATCACAATTATTTCAGCTACATTTTACCGATCTGAATCTATAAACTGTCAGGTAAAAAAAAATCTCTTCAACATAACATATAAAAAAACAAATTAAACAATTTTTAATATCATGGGATTTCACTCCGCTCATGGTAAATTCTGGCTTGTGCCTCTATAAAATTGCTTGAAACTGCTGCATGAAAAGCACCAATCATCATCACCATCACCATCATCTCTTAGTTGGAAATTTCTGCATGCCTCAGCTTTTTTGTACCATCCATTCACTCAAAGGACAAGGCAGAGCCTATACCAGAGTCTTTGAACCCTGGGCTAACATTATCGGGACTACAAAGACCCTTCCACCTCCTCAATAGCATGTATTCTTCTACATTAGAAGCTCATCCGAGTATCAGTCAAGAGATAGGGGCACAAAGGGAATGAACAACAAACACTGCATAAAAAAAGAACCAAACAGACTTTGTAACAGGGGCTGGCTTGGGCATACGCATTCGTCTGATTTTCCTGGGTGACACAAAGACGGTGCTTTTCCCTACTATGCCAATGTTGAAACGACCTTTCTTTAACATTGAAACCACACCACTGGTGAAAAGCTAAGCATTGTCTGGGGGCGGGCAGTACAAGTTCCCAGTGGTTTGGTCTCTGATCACAACAGGGCCTCTAGCCTGGAGGGAGTGGTAGTGTTTTTACTGTTTTTCGATCAGGATTTGTATGGCCAATAATATTATCAAGGAAAAGAATACAAGGGATAGAAAACCATGTATGGCAGACCCATTAAGAGCACAGTGAGAACTGCACTCCATCTGCTTCTGCTACCTTTCCTGTCGTTGTCCCAGTATCAGTTCCCCCGCACCTATATGGAAGCTACTGTTATAAAACTAACCATGGTTTGTGATGCAATAGAAAATCACCAGTCATGCTTACTAAAATAAGTAGCCAAGATGTCTCATTGCTTAAGGCTTTTTGCTACTGAATGGACATTTATGAGTTCAAATCCCATTTCCACCAAGAAGTCACTGTTAAATACATAATCAAGGCCCTTAAGCTGTCAATCATAGAAGAGACAGTGGTGGTCTGTGCTCAGGAGCCTGCATGGTTGAGTATGCTCAGGCTATCTGAAGCTGCCTTCGGGAGCAGGTGCGCATGTTAATGAGAGCGCAACAGCTGCTGGACCTAGTACACTCCCCCACTCTCCACTTCCCTCCTGGAATATGGCGGCAAAGGCTGAAAGTCCCTGAATAGTGTCCCTGCTAAAAGGCTCCATGAGAAGGGCCATTGTTCGTGCTGCCATTCAAGAGTCAGGCTGAACGCGTTTGGTCGCCTGCATCCCCTCTGAGTGAGCCTTCAGTTATCAAACCTCTCCTTTCCCTCCCCTGCCTGCCTTCTCTCTCCTTCACTCATTCTCAGATCCTGGGCATATCATTTTAAACGCCTTCCCGCCAATTTGCTGTCACCAGTCTTGGCGAGTGTTTGCTACTCGTGCCATCTCAAGTCTCCCTAAAGTCTCCTGTTCTCGTCACTTTGCAATGTAGACAGAGGTCACTATCCTTGATCAAAAACTCATCAACCATGTTATGATGGGAAAAGCGGAGAGAAATTTGAAGATATAACTGGTAGTCAAAGTCAGAGATTTAATTCATTCACAGTTTTAACCTGATACTAAACTAAACCAACCATGTCAAGTTGGATAACAGGTTAATACAGGGAGTAGACCTGCTGGAGGTGTTTGGGTATTGGTAGGTCAGATCATGCCACTATTTTGGACATCCCACTAATGGCATGGATGGCATTACTATTCCAAAATCATCTGTTTGGGATTTCGCCATTGTAGTCAGCTTTATAAGAAAGATCATAGTTTAATAAATTTCTTTGTGAATAGCTTTAGGAGACATGACTCTATGTTCCACACAGCAAACAGTCCCAGCATGTCTGAAACGAAAGATATGATGAGTGGTTTTTGCAGACAGTCTGAGGGAAGGAGCCTGGTAAGTGAGGAATGTAACCATTTACACTAAAAATTCGCCCCAGCCTGCGTCCCCATCCCTGACAGCACTTCTCAGTGGAGACTGCTGGCAGCCGCACTTCACAGAGCCCAGAGAAAAATCACACCAGCTTTGAAAACTCTGCTGGTGCTTGCCCAGCCTGGCAAACAGTTCCACGCCTCATGGGAATGACAAAAGTCAAAATACATCAATGCACATAGTCATCCCCTCCATGCGTTGTTAATAAAATACACATAAATGGAAGCGCACAGAAGAGTCGAGCAGAAAACTTTGGCGGTTTGGTCTTTAATTTGGCAAAAGATTGTCAGGTTGTTGTCAGCACAAAATCTTTCTTTGAGAGACAGTGAATATGGTTCGGGTTAGAGACCAAAGGCATTCGAACTGTATTCTAGCGGGTCATTTGACTTTCAGCAAAATGGAAAATAATTGTGGTTGCACACAAATCATACACAAGTTTTTCATAATAACAAAACAAACTCATCAAATCAGACATGGTGTAAACAGCCATGATTTATTTGATGCTATTTTGCCAGACAGTGACCCTACTAATGTTATTCAATCTTTACTATGCACTAAATATAAATCTTTGGCCTGTTATGGGATTCCTTTTCTATGTGGCCACCCATAGCCCATGACAACAGGTCTTTGCCAGTGCAGCAATGTGAGGTCAGTGTCAGGCTAGAGCAGATGTTTTGCTGACACCTGACCTCTTAACCAGATGAGATGCAGGGGGGTTTCCTCCCCCCACGGCCCAATCTGCCATCTGCCACCATGAGGTCGTACAGTGGAGGAGGCTCTGTCTCACACATGGAGTCAAACCCTAACTCGGATTTCCTTTCACAGATGAACTCCTCTTTTCGAATAGGGAGGAAATATGTGTGCCACTTTAATGAAACTGCTCAAAGTTCAGTCCGTTTCTTCATCTGTGCTGATAAACAGTGTAAACGTTCCTATGTGCTGATGGTTATGGTGGTGCCATTACCACTGACCTGGAATTTTCAGGACTAGAATAACCCTTTTAGTTTGGTAGTCGTTTAGCCCTTTGCAAACCCTCATTTCCTGCAGTTGGGTGTCTAAACACCTTGTCTGATCTTTAAGAAACGATGGCCTCAGGCTCCCCTGCACACTCTGTAATCACTATTGGATGCCTGATCTTCCAAGACCACATCTGTTGGTATTCATTAGAGACATGCTTGTTTATCCCTCGTACTGTAGGACCCCATGGGAAAGGCCCACAATTCCAGGGATAAAGTGAGAAGCGGGCATTAGAAACTATACTGACCTAATGAGTGTTACTCCTGATGGTTTTGCAAGTCTGGGAACTATATTACTACATGTCCTTCACAAACGCCTTGGACATAGAGCTGCATTGGACATTTCACAAGAAGGCTTTATCTGCAATATGCAGCATTTCTTTTTTCACATATCTTCACAAGAATTGTAAAAGGCATGTGGTATTTCTTGAGGCAGCTGCCACTGCTACAGCTGAATGGCTTAAACCACAGACAGTAGATATGTATTGTGTGGTACCTAGCAGCATGAATACCTTGATAGTAATCGTTCGTAATGCAATGTTCCACAGACAGATGGCTCAGGTCAAAAGCATCAAATAAAAACAACACGGACGATTTTTTTTGCTTGCCCAGCTGTGCATACAGAACTTGATCCACCACACTTGGCTGTTTCGCAGAACACAATGTAAGCGTGACCATTTGTATCACATTTATACATCAAGACACAAAAATTTACCATAACGTACATGCTAAATGATTCTGACACTAATGCCTCGTTTAAGACGTGGGCTTTCTCTAGTGATATGCTAATAGGCTCGACCTTCTAGTCCTCCCTGGCTCTGGAAGTGGATTTCCTGTATTTGAATGCAGAGGGGAGCACAGAGGAACTCATCCTTGACCCTGTAAACAAAGCTCGCATTGAAGCATCTGAGCAAAGACAAGAGGGTGCTTTCATACAGTACTTATCATAGATGGCCATGGACCAAAATAGTGACTGCTTTGATTGCTCACACACACATGCCGATACTTGAAAGTCACCTTTGTTAGGCTACATTAAACAAATATATTTACGTTAAAGGTGTACAGACGTGTATTTTACATGACATGCTTGCCCTGTAAACAGTGTGACTGATCAATATATATCGAGCTTAGTGTCAGAGGTTCATGTCTGTATTTATTGACATCTATGGAATTTCTTATGAAATGTCAAACACTATAACATGACTCTCCAAACACACAACTGTTCAAACCTTTTGAACGAGTAATATAAACCATGTGTTTAATAATTTCTTCAGTCATTCATTGTCAGAAACTGCTTTATCCTGGCCAGAGATGAGGTGGAGCAGGAGCCTATCCCGTGGGAGAAATCTGGGGAACCCGGAGGAAACTATGCTTGAGAAATCATGTGCAACATGCCATCGTCCTGTTGTGCTGCCTAACTATTGCTGATTGATGATATTATCACCAGTGGTTTTGAGGGAGTGGGTTGAGAAGGGGGCGTGACATATGTAATGCGTGCTGTGTACACGTTATGTCATTACAACGGAAAAAACCCACTGTGAGCTGGTTATGAGTCGGCTGTAGCTGGCGTTTAGTCAGTTTAAATACACATGCATGTGCTCTGTGGCGAACAGCAGCAGAGATACTGATTAAATTGTTGTTTGGCAAAGTAGCAATGACAAACAACAAACTGTTTCATTTTCTTCATTTAAAACCCCGTTCATGTTTTGCGAGCGAAGACATCCACGTCTTTATCTGTTTGGCAAGCATGGACTAGGGAAACTAAGATGCATCGAAAAAAGATGTTTTGTTGCTTTTCTCCAAAGTCAGACAGCAGAATATTATGGTTTGTACAGGATACAAAATTGACAAAAAGGAAACTAATATTACGAGATACAACACAATTTGTTTTGGCCGATCTTAGCGGCAGACACCACGTTTTCTGACAGACATTTAAATAGTCCAACTTGATAGCCATTGTGATTGTTGGACTCCTGATACTATCGTCACACGTCCCAAGCCTAGAAGAAACACACAAAAACAGGGAGAGCATTCAGAGCTCTTCTCAGACAGAAACCTGAGCTCACGATTGAATGAGCGACACTACATGTGGTACCACCGTGTCACTGATGTCCTCAACAATAAAAAACATAAACATAGGTTTAAAAATGATTTATGGGCTCCCAAGATGGGAGATCGGGAGTTTGAATTCCAACTGGCCGAAAGAGCAAAACTGTCTGGGTGGGAGGGATGGAATACTCTCTTACCCCTGTCAATCAGCGAAACGCTTGGGCATGAGCTCATGTATGCGGAAGAGGGTAGATAGTGCTTCCCTCCAAGTGTGTTATTCTGCCCCGTGAGGAAACATGAGCAGCAGTTAGAATAAAGGGAGTTGGCTGGCTTTACATGTCTCGCAGGAAACACATGTTAGCCTTCACCCTTCCCGGTTGGTAGCTGATAGAAGAGAGCTGGCTCGTGGGTGGAAGTGGGAGAAAAATGGAGGGGGAAGAAAAAAAGCTATAAAATATTGTACAGAGCGGTTATTACTGATGATTATAAAGCGACTTAGAACACTACTTTCCTGAACACTTGGAGGCAGGATCCAAGTTAACGGTATTTCTTTTATATTTGTATATTTTAATGACTGATTGATGTGGCACCAAACTACTCTCTTATTATGTCTGAAAGAGTATTATAGGTTACATAACAGGAGCATTGTTATGTAGGTAATTGTCTTATCCTATTTAAATACAGAGGGAAATGGTCATATCCTATTTAAAGACAGCTTTTTCTATGACTAATCTGTTTTCAAATCTTTCAAGTTCAAGGCATGGGCATTTCTGTTGTTGATGGTGCTACACACCATCGATAATAACGCAAAATGAACGTTTAGAAATCCTCATATTTGGAAAGTGATGATGAAATCTTGAGTCAGATCATTTGCGGAGAAATTAGAAATAAATGTATATAAAGAAAACTGTGCCTGGGTTAAAAATATTTTTTGAGCTGTGTGTTATATTCTGAATTAAAAAATAAAATAAAGCATTGAATAAAATATGACCACGCTTTTAAACATTCAATATACTGAAGCATCAGTTCTTCACCAGAACATAATAAATCACCAGTACATTATTTATTCTCAATCAGGAAACTTTAAAATGGCTCTATCAATAGAGATCTGTTGTGTAGTGGATCCACCAGCCTTCTAAACACGTTAACCCTCACCCAGTCTTTGCAACTGGATCTAGACTTCATCCTTGCTGAGAAAAGCTCATAGTTCTGTAGAGCAGATGCCTGGTTAGCTTTCTGAGGTGTCAGGTGTATGCCAGGTTGAGGTTCATCAACTCTTCTACATCCCCTTGAAGCCCTGCGTCTTTCATCTCCTTATCGGATACTAAGCTCGTTTGGTCCAGCCATTTCTCCCTTGTCCACTGCTGTAAAATCCAGCACTTGTAGCTGCTTTCCATTACTCTCAGGAAGGCAGACGTTTGGCTTTGTCCAGGCTTCTGAGATAGCGCTGCCTCGCTAAGCACCAGAGACTGAGCAACAGATTTGTGGCCTTGGCATTCCTGGCACAGTTTGTAAAGCATGACCTCTGTATCTCTACATTGTTGTATAAGACTGGCTGAAAGATACCTCATCTTAAAGCACTGACAAAAATGTTGGCTTGCTTTGCTAGAGAAAAGAAGCTGTTACCAAAAAAGGTACCTGTAAGACCACAGTTTCTAAGTTGCACAAAGTTGTTTTTGTGCAGAAAATGCAGTAAAAAGATGCTCATAAGCTGTATGGTCAAAACAACCATTACCAAAACCTCACCCCTGTACTGTTTAATAGTCTATTCATTAATGTACAAATAGCTGTAATGACCCCTTTATGCAAGTGTCAGAACAATTTGCCACACACATCATGCTGGCGCTCAAGGGAGAAATAAGCAAAATCACATGTTTAGGAACTGTAAGAACTTACCAAACACTTCATTACAGCATGTGGCTGGTTTTATAAAACAAGCATGCCATACAGCTGTCAAATCAAAAGTCTGACATTTGCATTATATTGTAGTAACATTTGCTTTCATTTCATTATTCCCGATGTGATCCACCACTACAGTAAACATTCAATGTCAAATTCCAACAAACGTGCACGTGCCCACATAGCAAAGCTAAACCAAATTCTATGAGTGTAATGACTGTCCCTAACATTTTCAGAGCATGCACAATGGAGTCATCTCATAGAAGCATGGGGTGGTCAAAACTGCCGTGTGAACTTGCTGCTTGTGAGAGCTGGACAGACACGCTGCGGTCCCAGTGGCCCATCCACCCTGTGCAGTCGAATAATACACACCAAATAGCGGACATCTCAGGGCGGGAGGAGCAGCCCTCGTCCTATCTCTATGCTTAATTAGAGGAGTCTGAGGGTATCCGGCCACAATGGTCGCTTTGTGGCTCAACTGAGGCAGGGAGACTGCCAGACAGAATTAAGACATGGCCCCTAGCCAGCATGGCCCCATGAGAGAACGGCCCACTAAAGGAGGCTGCAAACATTGCCGCAGTCCCTATTTCAAACCAGTCACGCTGATAGCTTGCTGATAACGAGAAAGAAGACACTACTACACTCGGCCAAACTCTCTGAAACTCAAGACCACTTTTGCACAGATAAAAAAAAAACAATCAAAAGTTAGCCCCGGTAAGAAATCAACTCACAGCCAGCAGCGATTTCATAACAACAACACCCACCCCCACCCAAATTCTAATCAGGAGAGTGAAGGTATGTGCTCTAGGGCGGTTCGCTTTTTATATTCGTCTGCTCAATTGTTGCCAATTATGAAAACATCCAGTCCAATTACACTCTGCTGCCATCTGTCCCTCTAATATAAATCAAAGAATAGCTATTCAAAATGGGACAAAACACCCAAGCGGGGACAGGTGCGTGTGGGGTGGGGGGTATAGGCATTCTGGGAAGCCTTACACAGATTAGTCACACAGAATTAATCTAGATGGGAGAACAATGGATGCTGAGTTTCTGGCAAACCCCAGCTGTCGTTTCATAAAAGAAAAGAGAAACAAGATTTGGGGCTTAGAGCGTCTCTGAGACTTCTGTTAGACAAGAGGCACAAACAGCAAGACAAGAGAAAGCCAAGTTTCTCTCCCTTCATCAACATCTTCACCATCATCCCCTTCATTGGCTGGTGTAGACCATGGCTTCTCTTCGACAACGTGCGTAAGCATTACAAAAGCATTGGTTTTTAGATGTCAGGTAGGGCATTGGTCTAAAAGCGGTATTTAGGCATGCCATCACACATTTTTTTTCCTGATTGCCAGGGTACACTATCAGGAAAAAAGGTGCTATTCCTTGTCTCTGGTATGGTGTGCACTTTTTTGTGTTTTAGTATGAATCTTTGACCTACAAATATATACATAGTGTACCTTTAAAGTTTTATCCTATAAACTAATTACCGTAACTACATTACATTTATGTACTTTAAATCATTTTAAAGGTAGACTATATGCACATTTTTCAGTGACAGATGCTTATTAAAGGTACAAACGATGGAAGAACCCCAGCGAAAATGAAAGGTACAATTTAGTTCTATTCTTTCAACGATTCTATATTAGTAATTACTGTCAAACTAACAACATAATTTGGCAAGTCAACTCATCGAAAGCATCAAACAAGAGGTCCGATATCGGTGCGGTACAACTGGCAGGCTTCATGCTCTCAATGTTTTCAACACACAGAGATTCAGACTCACTTGCATTCTCCTCTTCCATCTGTTGTAGCCACACATGTACCTCCGTTTTGGCATTTCTCAGAACATTTCAGACCTGTAAGCACAAGAATGTCAGTAAGACAATGAGTCCTTGCCCAAGCTGGTACAAATACAACATTTCACATGCATGCCAAATTCCCAAGCTTAGTTAAGAGAAAGGAGACAAAAGTAACGACGGTATTTGTTTTCCTCCAAGTGCCAACGAATTTTCATTTATAAGTAAATGAATGCTTTCAACTTGTTGGAGAGAAACCAAAATTCCGTGGATCGAAGCCCACAGAGCGAAAAAGAGATGGGGGCAAAAGTGTGACTCCTAACACCTTAAAGAGATGTTTGGCGGCAGGAGAGCCTGAACCCAGCATTGCTCGAGCCCTTCTTCAAACTTCAGCTGCTCTCCAGAATGAGGCTATTTTTGGTTGTTAACACAGACCTGCTAAACCATTTCTGTGAAACTTTACCTAACTGTGCTAAAGTGGCTTTACTCACTATCTATCCATCTATCTATCTATCTATCTATCTCTCTACACTCAAAAAAAAGAACTGTTTTGTCCCCTTGTTCTTTTGCCAAGAAAAATGTTTGCAAAGTACCTTCCAAGCTCTACTCTAAATGGTTATTACAGTAAACCTTTTAAAATATACACAAGACCTAGCCTGGATTTCCAAGTTGGAGACACATAGCCCATTAAAAGTACAAAAGATAAAGGTAGAAACTGGGCGACTACACAAATACACTTTAGTAGCTTTTCTTCTGAAAGTCTACATATTTATCAGCTGTCTTACTTCTCTAGTCCTCTTGTTTACGTCTAAACAAGTTGTTTACGCATCAACGAAGTTACACTGTAACTCTTTTTTAAAATTATTATAATAATTTTTTTGTTATTATTAATTTTAAAAAAGCTTAATATCTAGCAAGTTATTACGTTATGAATAAGATATTAACGAGCCAAGTGTTACAGAGTCTAGCAGTGAGATGCACTGTAGCCTACAGCATTAACTTGTAGTGAAGCGGCTCTCGGGACCCGTTATGTGATTTACACTGAGTCACCTGATGCTCAGGGTGTACATGAAGTGCTTTTTATTTCCTGTACATTTATACAGATACCTTCCACAACATCTGGAACTTTTTATAGTCCATTAAAAAATTATTTAAAGTCAATCCCACCTCTGAGTGACTTTCTTCCTGAGAGCAACAAGTGGGTTTCTACTGGTTCTGTTTCTACTGGTACTGTTGATCCTGATACTGTTTCTACTGGTACTGTTTCTATTGGTACTGTTGATCCTGGTACTGTTTCTACTGGTACTGTTTCTATTGGTACTGTTGAGCCTGATACTGTTTCTACTGGTACTGTTTCTATTGGTACTGATTGGTACTGTTGATCCTGGTACTGTTTCTACTGGTACTGTTGATCCTGATACTGTTTCTATTTTCAGTTCTTTTTCATTATTGATTTGGGTTTGTTTGTTTTTTATCCGCACTTCATCATCGTGGTCAGTTACAGATCAGATTTTTATTTGAAAATGTGCACTTTGTAAATAACAGAAACAGGCATGTTTGTTTGTTTTTCCGGCGTGGAGTCTTACCATGTGTCAAAGCAATCAGCGAAACCACACGAATCAGGTTCACGAGGAAAAGATGCATTCCTTCTTATGGAGCTGTACGATTCCGCGCGTTAACATAGATCCAACATTTGTTTGGTCCGAAGGGAAAAACACACACACACACACACACACACACACACACACACACACAGAGAGAGACAGAGATAGAGAGATA
>JAOUWY010000046.1:11283075-11294258 GCA_025728095.1 Prietella phreatophila | reverse complement strand
CTCTGGAGGGCGCTCTAGCTCAGCATCGGTGCACAGTTCACTGTAGACCGAACTATCCAAGCCAGGGGCCAGCATCTTCCAGCAACGCACTAGCCGGAACTGAAAACCCTCACCACAGGTCCGTGAGCACTCACTCCAGCTGCTGGCCTCCCACCTGTAGGCATGAAAAGATGTGAAGCCAGAGTGATTGAGCAACATTGGCTTTCATTTATAGTCTCTGCTCAGATGAGAAACAATTTGGATAAAGAACATAACATTGTTATTGTACAAATGTGATATTCTACATAGCATTTGCCACAGTTGTGTAGTTACATGAAGAGTACCCTAGTGCTTATTTGAATTAGAACGCATACACACCTCGGCGGGCAATCCCTTCCAATGCAGAAATCATGCACCGGTTCAGGGCGAGTCAAAGCGTCACAGTAAGAGTCATCCACCTCAACACCATCATATCGTACACACATAGCAAAGGATTTTGTCACACCTATTACCAAAAATAGAAGCAACAAATAAAATTTAAATGAAAATAAAACACATTAAGCTTGTCCCAGAACCATTTTTTATATTTAAATAGGGGTCTGGTGTGTGTCCTAGTTGGTACCTATAGAGCATGTCATGCTGCATGGTTCCTGAGAGGACAGTTTCCAACGATACATATCTGCAGAACTCAATTTGTTCTTCCCGGTAACCTTCTGTTGACTCCTGTGGGGTTGGGTTCATGGAATCAATGGCTGTATCTCAGGCTAGATCACATAACAGCTATTTCATCATATATTATACATTGTATGTGTATTTATTAATGTTGCCATACCATGTGGTAGTTTGGTCCCAACTACAGTTTTAATTCTCATTTTCTGAATATCAGACATGAAAAACTGTGATCATTAAAAAAAAAAAAAAAAACCCTTTGTGATTCCTGTAAATGTATCTGATTGAATTGGAATGGTCATGGTGTGATCTATGCTGCCATTTTCCCATAAATGCCAAAACACCATGAATTATGTCTCTCTTACAGACCATCTACCTCACTCTTAGTCTATCTGCCTCTCTCTCATTCCTCGCCTGGGATCTCTTTTCCTTTAAATGCGTGAAAGGGTGTGTCATGTGATGTGTTTTATGATCTCTGGCAGGGAGGATGCTGAAGTGATGTTTGGATACCGCAAGAAAGCCAACATGAATT
This sequence comes from Prietella phreatophila, assembly GCA_025728095.1. NCBI lineage: Eukaryota > Metazoa > Chordata > Actinopteri > Siluriformes > Ictaluridae > Prietella > Prietella phreatophila. Next base: position 11,293,078 of record JAOUWY010000046.1, on the reverse strand, counting down.
ATAAATATGATGGAATGCAATCCCACCAGCCCTCCACTTGGCTGTCTCTCCTCACCACTCTTTGAATGTCTCAAAGACTGTAAAAAAGCAGGAGACTCCGAGGAGAGTCTAGAGCACATTCCATTCCCTATGAGCTGGACTGTCCCACATGAGCATAGATATGAACATAGCTATCCTGCATATCTTCATGTCTGTAAGAGAGGGCTACAATGCAGATTCTATTAATTACAATACGTGCCACACGTGACCTTGCTGCATTATGTATAGGCTAAAAACTGTTGCAAATATCACTGACCTAAGCTTTCTAGACCCTGAAACAACTTTACCTGGTTCGATTGGTGCGGCTGCCATTCCTCAAGCTGGTAATCAGTGTCCTGTTCTGGAAAATATCTCCTGTGTCATTGCGGCGACGGCTTAGGGAGAACTCAAGAAATGAACCATTGAGGTTCCCTTGCTCTGAGCTACTGTAGTCCAACTCAGCTGGCTCTGCTTCAGACATGAGGCTTTCCCCCTCACTAAGAAGCTGATTTGTTGAAATGTTAACATGCAATGTGCAACGTGCAAGAAACATCCTCCATATGAAATTCGCAGAATCCACCATCTCCTCCGCAGGTCTGCTTGCAGGCACAATGCCAGGGGCAACCACTCCAGTTGGCCAGCTGCTATTTCCATCTTTACAGACAAAAAGTTATAAAGTACATGCATCATGAATAGTGGCATTACTAATCTGAAGCTATGAATGTGACTTGAAAACAAAGACAGAGAATTAGTGACTGAAATAAAATATTACTACAAACCATCACAAATAGATACACTCTGAAAATACATATTCAGACTTTCATAACACTTGAGGCTGACTCAAAATGCGTTACAGAGCATTTTTTCAAAACTGGCATTGGCAATTGAGAGGACCACCTCAGAGTCACTGACTGCCCTCTTTCCCATGTGGTTGTGGTAGCTGGCATTATGTTTAGGTGAGGAACTGTGAAGGCAGAATGGAACCCTACCACAGCTAGAGGACAATAACAGGCTACTGGGCTATTTCGAAGTTGACACTGAAATGGAACCACAACTCTCTTTTCATAATGAAGTCAACTGGTCCCAGTGAAGACAGGTAATTAACTACTATGGCAGTATGTCAAAACTATATGAAGGCTCCTTGATTTTTTTATTCACAATGTTTAATTTTTGTGTGGCTGCTCATGCCAAGGCACATGGAAACGTGTTGGGAAATATCCCATACATCAATATAGTGCATAAGTGTAACAGTTAGTTCCATCACTACTGTATGGTTGAGCAGTAGTACGTTGGCAGTTTCAACATTCCCATCTACATCACAAATCACTGTCATCTAGCTTTAATGGATAACCCAGTATTATACTTAAATCCTACCTGGATAATGAGGGGGTGTTGGAGCATCCTGATCACAGTCTACAGCAGCTGTGTCCTCATACACTTCATTGGTCTCCTCACCAGGCTTATCCACTGCACCAGGCCCAATGTTCTGCATTCTCTCCTGCTTCCTCTGTGTCTCTGGAACAACCTTGTCATTCACACTCTCATTGTGGGGTGACACATTGTTGATCTCCATGGAGACTTGGTGGCTGGATCCTCCATCTGTGCCAGTATAGATAGGTGGCTGGGAGACTGGAGTAAGAGGGTTACGCATCACTGTGTACTCGTAGGTTATGTAAGGGTTGCGACCATTCTGGTTCCAAACCTTGGAAAACAGGAGATAAGAAGCAGGCAGATATTAGATGAATTAAAATGGGGAAACACGGGTTCCATAAATGTTTGAATATGTTAAATAAGTATACAATAATAAACACTTTTAAGTATTGTCCCTTGCGGTTATTATAACCAACCATTAACAGGAGCTCCACTGTCCATTCAGAAGACACTATGCAAATGCTGCAGCAGTTTTTACCAGTACAAGTCACATACTCATGTCCTTTTGGGGTCATTTCATATGCCAGTACCAGACTGACTTTTGGGACCATTGCTCCAGGGGCAATGTATCACCTTGTTACAGCTTTTTCAGTATGAGCCATGGAGCACCTGTGGCCCACATTAAGTCAAAGGCAGGGTCATCTAGCCAAGTAAGATTACCCAGGGGCCCTTGGCGGCGGGAGGAAGGACCGCAGCTACAGTACCAGAACATTGATGGGCTGATTGATGGGCCCTTTCGCCACGATGTACTCAATCCCCGTCTCATACACATCGGTGGGCCTCCGGTACTTGAAGATGGTGCCTGCCACATGGAAGTTCTGAGGGCTGTCCACCTTGTAGGCGCCATTAAAGAAGAAGTTTCCTGCTTGATCTGTCACAGCTGTAAAACAAAGAAATTCATTCAAACTTTGCTCAGTCGTGGTGATGCATGTCTGATTGACTGCCAAGTGATAGGTCATGGTAATTTTTTTTTGAAGATAAAGTAAATTGTGTTCTATTTTCATTGCTTTAATGATGAGAAGAATATCATTACACCTGGCTTGAAAACTATCTCACGCATTATATTATTCAATATCATTTATATAAAATGTCTCTGGTTTTATAGGTGCACACCTAGTATATCTGCAGAATTCTTTCTCTCAATGATCTGTATGTCCCACGAGCCATCAGGGATCTGGGTAATGAAGGAATATCCTGGAAGAAAGAAAGCAAATGTGTTCATAGCATCATGGCTTCAAGGTGACTTTTTATACTCAATGAGGCAATTGGGTATCTTTACCAAGGCTGGAAGATCCACGGCGAAAGTTACCAGTTACCCTACTACAGCTGCTCCCATCTCCTTGACACACTCCACACTTATCCAGTGTGTTGGGAGAGAAGAGGATGCCGTCACATCCAATAGGCTGCAGAGAGGAATACCACACTGAAACATAACATGTTTCAAAAGCAAGCTATTTGAAAGTTCAATGACTAGATTAATAGAGCGTTGAAGGGGTGTTCCTGAATAATTCTTGTTTAAGACTTGCTTATTGGGACAAACTGTTGAGTAACACCATCTAGTGGTCTATGCATTTACCTCACACCTGCCATCTACACAGACTCCTCTGTAATTGCTATACTTGCAGGAGGTTCCATCGCGAGCTGGTACCATCAGTTGCCTCTGACCATCTGATGTAGTGCAATGAAGATCACAGGGATTACTGGAGATGTGAACGTAGTCATCTACAGAATTACAAATGGGTTGTTAGTCTTTGAGCTTAAGCATGTATTTGTAAAATTTGGACTCATTCCAATGGCAAGTACCTGGGTAAAGGGGTTTCCAGTAGTAATTCTTTCCATTGAATACCTGAGAGTTAAATGACCAACACTGCTCCTCTCGGAAACTCCTTCCAGTTGAGGGGCATTCCTGAAAATCACACACTCAGTCAGTTGAGACTTATCAATGGTCTGTTTGCCATTACCTAATGGGAAGTGAAATGATGGGAAGGTCATTTACTCATTGATAGTCCAAGTAGTAAAAAATAAGTGTAATCAGCAGCTCTATTGTGCTGTCAAGTGGGGTGTCTGGATTGTATTTTGATGTGGAAACACATATTGTGTTTCAAAGGAAAAGCAAGACTGATAGCGTGAACTAACCTTTGTATTACAGAGATGGTACCTTTTTGCACTCCCTGTGCATGTCATGTTGTCCTTACCAGTTGTTGTTCTTTTTCTTTAAATGTAAGAGATGAGTGTGATTAGATTATTTAAATTAAAAATGTAAACATCTGAACATCTCATAATAGAAACCTTTGTAGACTGCATAAAAATCAGTGAGATTACCCAAAAATATCATCAAACAGTGCTTGAAAATGTTGTTTTAATTATTTACCTTTGCTTAAGACAATGTCTCTCCTGAGACATGACCCCCCCACCACAAGTGCGTGTGCAAGCTGTCCACGTTGCCCATTCCCCCCACCAATAAGTAGTCACCTCTAGTCCGTCTTCCAGACTGTTAGAGGCTACACCCTCATCCTGCCACAAACAAAGAGTCTGTTCAGGAAGCAAGTGAAAATTGGAAGCCAGCTTCTATGCTGAATACAACCTTTAACAACATGCATTCTGCTACAATCATGATTATTTATGAAATTTGCCAAACTTCACAATGCAGAAATATACATTTAAAAGATGTGGGACATTACCAACCTGTAGTCTAATTGAGATGTTCCCCAAAGAAACAGTCAGGGTTATGAGACCCAGGAGGACCACAGAGCACTCTGCACACTGGGCCCTCGACCAGGTCCTCATCCTGCATGTGGGAAAATGTGGGAAAAGGAAGATGTCTGTCTCCAAAACAGCAGCAAAATTTGTTCTATTAAAGGGCAGAACTGTCAGAAGACTCAGTGTTGTAAATAAAGTGTGCTAAAATGCCTGTACTATATAATTCTTATAATTCCTAGTCTTGACACAGGACAATTGTGGGATGATATAGACTGAATGGGAGCAGGATATTTAATAGGCATACCCTAAACCTGCGAGAGTTATCGGAGAATTTGGAGGAAAAAAAACTCATATGCCTACTTTCGATTAACTGCATCAGGCCTGTGCCTCCATTCAGGTTGGTTCCTTAAAATAAGCAAACAGATCGTCTAGCTCAGTTTGCAGTCTGGCTTTTTCTGGCACTAAATATTGGTGACAGGTGTCTTAAACTACCCACAGGAACACCTGGAGTTCATTATCCAGCCCAGACACAGCTGGAGTTCAGCCAGCTCACCAAAACACCCGTCTCCCACAGATCCGTGCAGCAAGCTCACGGCCGCTGAGACAGACCTTCCTCCTCAGAGCGTCCCAGTCCACAGAGGAGTATAAACACAGGATCCCCCTGATCCCCCTCTTGGGCCTCTACTCAGGGGAAGGAAAGGTGTTTTTTTTCCTGGCAGCAGACAGACAGCAGGACCATACCCTCACGGGAGAGGAACTAAGGGAGCAAGCCCTGGCCTGGAAGCTGAAAGAAACAGACTCATCCTTTTTTGGGAGAGTTGCTTGTCACCAGGTTTAGGTCAGTGCTTCCTTGTTTTTCAGCACCTTGCTCAATTCTGCAGCCCCAAAGGGTAAAATCAACAGGGCCTTCATTTCTCAATTGAAAGTCATCAAGTAATTTATACAGGCTAAGGGGCAGGGAAGAAATTTCACATCTCATGGCTACACAAGAGCAACAAGGGTTTTTCCCCAATAAGATTTATCCTCAAAAAAATCACTCGTTTGCTCATCTGCATACAGCTACATATGCTGTGTTGTCTAATACAAAGATGAATGTCGCTAAATGTATGACAAAAGATAGAATAGATTGCTGTCTTAAGTTAGAAATCACACTCATTTAGCTCCACAAGGGAGGAGGAGTGCAGAATCTTCAACATGTAAAATATTTATTTCAACCCTTCAGTAATTTGGTAGTGAAACACATTTTTTTAAACAGTTATCTGAATTTGGTTTAGGCCGCATAACTAACTAATTCAAATTGTGAAAAATAGCACAGCAATAATTATTAATCATTAATGCAGAGACATACATAGTCGTACATTGTGCATTAATTTAGTCCTTCTGAAAATTTACCCAGGGTTTCTCAATTAAAAAACATTTTAACAAAATTAATGCATTTTAGATTAATATTAAATGTGCATACATAGAAAGCAGCTCACTGAAATTCCTGCCCCAACCCAGTGTTTTACATCAGCAAAGCCGTGTTACAGAAATGACAATCCTGTTTGTTTGGATATGTTTTACTGTGGAACAAGTGTCTGGTTTAGTTGTCACGTCTCAAAATGTTTCTATGTAAATATACATGGGCAAACACTAACACAGTCAGTAAATATTTACCCATGTACCTACCTTCAGTCCTTGGGCTGAAGTGGAGCTGAGTGGCGGCTGGGCAGTGTGTGGGTGGTGGTGGTGGTCGTGTTGTTGTTGATGGTTTTAGTCAGTAACAGTGTGCTCTGAGGATGTGTCTTGTGAGGACGGTAAGGTGTACATCTGCATCCCTCCTCTCACCCCCCTCCTTTCTATCTCTCCTCTCTCTCTCTCTTTCCCTCCCATCCCCTCTGCCATCCACCCGCCCACACTCACTCTCCCCTTCTAGCACAGAGAGTGGCAGTGCAGGGGAACGCCCACATGAAAAGCACTCTTCCAGCTAATGCCAAGCTTGAGGGCTGCTACCACTACTGAGCTGTGAAGCACAACCCTGGCCCCATGAGTCTCTGCCAGACTGGGCTCGGCTCGCAGACAGACAGGGAGGAAGTCGTCGTTTCCCACAGATCAACATCCCTCCCCTCCTTCCCTGGCCCTTTAAAAACCCTTTCGCATCACAGCAGTCCATTTTCAACCCCCTTTTCTTGGCCTCTCAGTATCATATCAGGCTCTTCCCAGCCTCCTGCTAACATTTAATCTGTATGCTACCCATAACCATGGCTGTTCCCCTCCAGATAGACCCATTCATTACACCTGGCCACATGACTGGAGTGCAGAAGGAGTCCATTCATACAAGCCAGCAGAGATGACTGAAAAGCCTGAAGAGATGAAAGTTAATGAAGGAAAAGTGACAGCAAAATATCCTTAGCATATACTAGATGTAAACATATTCAAACTGAAGTACCAAAAGGTCCATATGCATATATCAGATTAATATATAATGAATATAATACCAAGTAATTTATTACAGGTTCAACACAGAAAAAAACAATGAGCATGAGTGAGATGGAGGGAGAGAGGGCCTGGCCAGTCGAGGCTGATAACTGAGACCACCGTGCCTGTGTGTGACACATATATGAAGACCACATGTTCTCTTGGTTGCCCCTGCATCTGCTCTGTGCATTAGGGACGCTCTGCTACACTAAAAGCTCAATCAAGCACAGTTCACAGACCGCAGATCTGTATGGTGATAGACATAGTTCAGGAGATTTGCACAGTCTGCAAGTCTGGAGAAATGGTCGCTCTTTTAAAACCCCAAAATTACAAGGTCGCAAACACGTGGTTTATGTGAGACTGTGTGTGTGTGTATATGTGTGTGTATGTGTGTGAGTGTGTGTGTGTGTGTGTGTGATTCCTGAACTGTGAAAGTGAGGTGCTCTTTGGACCTTTTGGTTATAAACACACAACAGGAAATACAAGAGTTTTCTTCAACCATAATGTGAGTAGTTGTTGGGTTGGGAAATCTCAGATACACAGCTCATCTATTCTACTCTGTTTCATTAAGCTACTACTTCTTAAGCTAACTAAATGTATCATCATTTGATTAAAAACATTGTAGGAAATGTGTGGGCAAGAAACGAGCCTTCTAATCTGACCTTTTGGTTTTTATCCTATCTAATATAGCACACATCTACTCTGCTAGCCATCAAACCAACCATTCCACACACATTAGAGCATGATGTGAGAAGTAAATTCCATTGTGACTGTTAAGCTGGCGCCTTGGAGTATACACAAATAAATATTGTTTGTATTCGGAAGTATACGTGAAAGCTTATTGACATCATATTGGCTTTCCAGCAATTTGTAGAAGTTTATGCTGAGAAAATTGTAAAGGATGTTCATTCTGTTATTTAAAAAAAATATCAGCAGCTTCCAAACAATCACGAAAGTGTTTCATTTGCAATGGCTATTACAATCATAATAAAAAACATACCTAAGAACCATAATAACTTCTACATAGACATCAGAAAAGAGATTTTTTTTAATTCTGTTCACTGTAACCTTTTTGTCTACATATCAGAGGTGCCAACATCTGCATAGCATTTAAAGATTTTGACCCCTTGCCAAAGCAAAACAGGTATCAGCTGAAAACTACTTTTTTCTGCTTTTTCAGATCCTGCAGCAATCAGACTAAATGCATATAAAATTCACCCAACAGAAAAGGGCAATTTGCTGATGGCAAAAGGACATGGGACATGGAAAAACAGGCATTTCTCTGGCAGCAGAAGATTTCCCTTTGTGCTGATATATTTTTTAAACAGTCAACCTTTGAATAGTTTTATTTAGATAAACATACACAATTTCTGTTATTATCCTTAATGACATAATAACTAAATTGATTCATACAAAAGACACATGACTAGCCACTCCTCTTATGAAAAGTTTGCCACTAGGGTTTAATTTCATTCAAAATACAGAAACAATGTATAGCATTTATTTGATGCATGTTATGTGTCACGGATTTCCCCTCAATTTCAACAGCCTGTAGCACGACAACACCCACTTCCGGGGTTGTCTGTAACTTTGTTTACTTTCGACATGTGTGTTGTGTTATGGTTTATGCCCTGCCCCTGTCCCTGTCTTGTTACTGGTTGTCTCCCTCACGTGTCATCATTATTCACAGCTGTTTTTGTTTTAGCGTTGATTTCGTTAATTATTTAAACCCCTTGTGTATCTTTGTTCGAGGCATAGTATTGTCTGTACCATAAAAAGCCGTTTATCCTCGTTCATTGATTCATGATTTTGGATCCTATTTAGTTCACCACTTTTATCTCACCTTTTGCTTGTTTTTGACTCCGATTGTTCTACACTTTTTGGATTTGACTGCCTACCTCTTAATAAAGCTCTTAACTGCAATTGCATCCATCTGAAACCCCATTACATGACAGAATACCTCACCTAAAACATGGATGCAGCAGCCGAGCGAATGGAGCGTCATGCTGGGATCTTCAATCCTGGATGTTCTGGCTCCCTTGGAGGGCTTTGCAAGCCCTTTGAAGGGATTTTTTCTCCAGTGCCAGTTGTATTTTGAGAGCCTGTTGAACCCCAAGCCTTCCTTTTATCACGGTTCGTCAGTCTGGCTCGCCAATGCATGGAGCTCCTAATCAGCACAGACCAATTCGGACTTGGGAAGTGTGACGGAGTTCAACTGCATCATGAGGGTGATCTATGGTAAAGCGGACTTTAAAATGGTAAATGGTAAATGATGCAGTTATATAGTGCTTTTATCCAAAGCGTTTTACACTGTGTCTCATTCACCCATTCACACACCAATGGTAGCAGAGCTGCCATGCAAGGCGCTAACTCACCATCGGGAGCAATTTGGGGTTCAGTGTCTTGCCCAAGGACACTTCAGTATGTGTAGTCACGTCGGTCGGGAATCAAACTGCCAACCCTATGATTAGTGGACAACCCACTCTACCACCTGAGCCACGGTCACCCCATTTTAAATTTAATTTTGAGAACTTTTTGGGGAGGGCCAGTCTGACGGATGAACCTGCGAGGCCGTTCCCCACCTACTATGGGGTGGGCTCCCCTGCAGAGCTCCAGCTGGAGGTTAATGAGGTGACATCATCTCCAGCGCTCCAGCCTGAGACCCACGAGGTGCTCTTCCCTGGAGAGCTCCAGCCGGAGGTCAATGTTGTGACCTCATGTCCAGATCTCCAGCTGGAGGTCAACGTGGGGTTTTTAGGGGTTTAGGTGCTTCACGAGAAGTGCCCTTGGGGGGGTGTCACGGATTTCCCCTACTTTCTATATGTGTGTTTTCTTATGGTTTATGTCCTGTCTCTGCCATGTCTTGTTATTGGTTGTCTCCATCACGTGTCATCATTATTCACAGCTGTTTTTGTTTTAGCATTGATTTCGTTACTTACTTAAACCCCTCGTATATCTTAGTTCGAGGAGAAGTACTGAGTGTCTGAATTGTACCAAGCTGTTTATCCTCGTTCATTGATTCATGGCTTTTGAGCCTGTTTAGCTCTCACGTTTATTGATTCTTGATTAGCATAGTTCATCCTGGTTGCCTTCACCTGACCTTTTACTTGTTTTTGACTATGATTGTTCTACACGTTTTGGATTTGTCTGCCTGCCTCTTAATAAATCTCTTAACTGCAATTGCATCTGTCTCAAACATAATTACATGACATTATGTTAAATCCATAAACAAATAATAGTCATTTAAAACATGATGAAATTTCACATGTATGAAAAAACAATAGTTTAATTTTTGTTTAAATCAGTTTGTCAAAAACAGTTTAACATATGATCCATGTTCCTGAATGCAAAATCTACTTTTATTTGAAAATGAGTTAACATTTATATACAGGATATA
>JAOUWY010000046.1:11264111-11276338 GCA_025728095.1 Prietella phreatophila | reverse complement strand
CGGGTCTGGATGTTCTGGGGAGGATTCAAGGTTGAGTAGAGGATTCAAGGTTGAGTAGACACTGGATTTGCACTAGTAAAATCAACTAGAGATGCTTGTGTTTTGTTAAATAATAGAATAAAGTAATAGATCATGTTTCTGATTTAAAAGAAGAAAATCCTCACAGCAGTCTGGGATTATAGCTGTAGGGACAGCTTTAAAAAAAAACAACAAAAAAAAACGGCACAACCGTGTATTTATACTGTTTTAAACGCAAAGGCAAATCATGACAAAGGTTGTTTTACTGTTTACTGTACTGCATAGTTTGACTAAACTCGATCAAGCTCACAAAGGTTCAATCTTATCACAATTTCACCACAGATTTGATGGTGGCATGAGTCACATGCTGGGTGACAACTTGAATTTGATACCATCTGATGGGTACACCTGCTTGAAGCACAAGATGGAGACTTGAGCTGGCAGACTGGATGCACTGAGCTGGAACAGTTCTTAAGCTTTGCAACCCAAAAGCCAGAGCTTTCATCCATGCCTTAATTGACTATCATAGAAGATTATTCATGTCAGCCTCTGATGAATGCACTTATGTATTTCTCTATCCTAGTCTGAAATATTTTGGACAGTGCAAAGCCTTCACTTAACTTAATCTGCCTATGTCTGTTTAAATGAAGCTATTTTTGTTGGGATCTGGGAAGAAGGATAACATCCAAAATGATTTTTCTAGTATTTTTGCTTCTGTACTACAGTTATGGTCAAAGTCTATAAGACTATAAGAGAATTTTAACAAGCCCTGACTCTTGTTGTACACAGCAGGCACATTAAGTCCCATGAACTGTGTGGTTTATTCTTCTGACAGCTGAACTATTGTTCAGTCCCCTTGTCAGTGACTGGACTGGACTGGATGGTCAATTACAGATTAAAACTGATGTCTACATTTTCCAGAGAAGAATGCTATCATCTTGGACAAGGGCATAAAAAAAATTTCTGAATTACAGACACCATATGATAAGTGATGCTCTATTGTTAGTGTGCCAAAAAGTCTAGGGCTCTTCTCAAGAGACTCAAAATATGTGTTGCACCATTTGTTTGAGGTTGTATGATAGTCTCTGACAGGGACTTGGGATCAGCTGTTGGGGTGTTTTCTAGACAGCATCACAGCTCCCTCCTCTCTCTCTCTCAGCTGCTCTCCCACCCTCTGAAGAACAGCTGTTCTGAACAAAACAAGAAGTCTTGCAACTGTACTGAGCTAGCCATGGACCCAGCACAATTAAGGAACGATCTTCCAAAAACCTAGGTTATTTTTCTACAAATGTTTCCCCCTGAACAAACATGTAGAAGACTCAGACACTGTGCAGCTTTGTTATAGCCACAGCAGCTGTCTGAAGAGCACCTCTCATTTATTTAGCTCAGTTTGCAAAACAAAAGGTTCAGTATATAAAATCTCTCCACTGTTCAAAGAAACTCATGAAGGAGAGTTACAGAAATAGTTATATACGGCAATGAACTGTTTACTTTGTGTCCTCTTTTTTCTTTTTCTTTTTAAACCTGTCTATAAAGTACATAATTGTTTTGTGGGTAACAGCTCATTCACAGAAACTTTTATGTTTATATATACACAGGTGCATCTCAAAAAATGAGAATATCATGGAAAAGTTCATTTTTTTCTGTAATTTAATTCAAAAAGTTGAACTTTCATATATTCTAGATTCGTTACGCAAAGTTAAATATTTCAAGACTTTTTTGTTTTTATCTCGATGATTACAGCTTACAGCTCATGGAAATCAAAAATCAGAATCTCAAAAATATTAGAATAAACAATTTATAATACAGAAATGTTGACTTTCTGGAACGTATGTTAATTTATGCACTCAATACTTGTTCAGGGCTCCTGTTGTATGAAGGACCGCGTCAGTGTGGTGTGGCATGGAGGCGATCAGACTGTGTTACTGTTGATGTGTTCTGGAAGCCCAGGTAGCTTTGATAGTGTCCTTCGGCTCGTCTCTACTGTTTTGTCTGGAGTCTCTCAGATTCTCTATGGGGTTCAGGTCACGCAAGTTGGCTGGCCAATCAAGCAAACCAGTTACTAGTAGTTTTGGCACTGTGGGCAGGTGCCATTGAATATTAAATGATCCTTGGCAAATTGTTGTATAAGAGGAATAATACACTTCGAAATGTGCTGTCAAAGAATCAACTTTGGGGTGGTAAAAGTATGACACTACTCTATTGTTGATCAATTTTATTTCTTACATGTTTTACAGGTTACATACTGTATATTCAAGTTTGTTAATTCTTTTTCAGTTAGACTGTTATGATCATTTTATACTCATGCACGTAAATCGTCAGTTCAAGTACAATGAAATATAACCATCTGCACACTACAAGAATCTGACTGGATGCATCCAGATCCATCATAATGATGGCCGTGTTTCAGGTTAAACTCATAAGTAAGTTTACTTCTACTATCAGACATGATGTTAGCAGTTAAGGCCCATGCCTCCAAAGTTCCTCCAGGAGTATGGACGCTTAGAAGTGGAAGCAGCTGGCTCTAAGTTGTGTGAAATGCAAAGAGGGGCAATGCGAGGTCCAGTGTAACTTAGAGACTGCCTCTGATGCAGGAGCTTCTTCAACGCTTCACTCACCTAATATAAAACATTGCGATTACCATTAATATATGTAGACTTCTCAGGTTTTAATGGGTATCCATTTAGCAAATATAAGAGGGAGTGGAAAGAATTTGTTGTTTAACAATACAGCTGTGCTGCTGAGTAAAAACAAGCAGTGTTTATTTAATCTCCATTTCTGACAGTTAGATGAGTGGCTGGTCATTCAGTTGGGGTACCTGTTCCTTGTTCCTGGCCGGATCTTGAGTGTATGCAACAGGTTTAAATCTCACTTCCATATCTTCTCTGCTTGAGGCGTTTTCAGAGTCTGTTTCCAACTGGCTGTCGGCGTCCTGTCTGAGGACCATCCTCTCAAGCTTATTGGAGAGCCTGAAAATGCAGAGGCAGCAGTTAGCAAATACAGGTAACCACAATGAATTTTGCAATAGTGGCACAGAATACAGAAACAATTCTGTGAGTTAAGTGTGAATATGCTCACGTAAACCAAAGAAAACTGTTTCCCACCTTGACACAGGAAAGCCTGCTAGTTTCCAGGTCTGGATCCGCGCCATCAGCTGAGCTTTGACTGTTTGAGCGGTGTCACTGGATATGACATCTGACAGAGAGCAGCCTGGGAAAAGTCTGAGCAGCAGAGGGACGAGCTGACCACAGACATTCAGAAAAACACACACCACATAACACACTTGATACACATTTCATCTGCATAAGGCTTGCTTTTATTTTCTCTTTTTTTCCATTATATTAACCACAAATGCTCAATCTTGCTCTTCAATGTTTAATAATATGCTTACACTTAACAATAAATGCCATGCCAGTACTCAGAAAAGTCCTTACTCAAAGAATTATTTCGTGCTTACAGTTCATAAATAATTGGACAATGACACCACTTTTTTTTTACTCTAGACATACTTTGAAATCCAGCAGAGTCTTTGACATCAAAATACAAAATGTCAATTTAAGAACATTTCTATTAGATGAACTGTACTTTCCGTATACTGTAGCGTTTTGGGGCATACCCTCTTCTTTCAGAGGACCAGGAGTAAATGAGCATTTGGCTCCTTATAGTCCTCACACAAGTGAGTTAAATGAACGTCCAGCATTGCTTGTAGATGTGGAGTTTGAATCTGGATTCTATTTATGTTGTCTTTCAACATAAGTACTAAAGTAAAGCAGACCTTTTTTAAGGCTGGAAAATCACAATAAATCACTTATATACATAGCCAAAACATTAAGCCTTAAGAATAAAAAGGCCACACAGCCAAAACATTAAGCCTTATGAATAAAAAGGCCAGTCTGCCAGTACATAAAAACTTGTTGAGTTTTGGAACAAAATATTATGGATAGATGAGACAAAGATTTATCTGTACCCGAGTGATGGAATGAGGAAAGTCTGGAGGGAAAAAAGAAAATGATCATGATCCAAAGCATACCACCTCATTTATGAAGCATGGTGACATCGGCAGTTTGACTGCCAGTGAAACTGTATTGCTTGTCTGTACTGATGATGAGGGGACCAATTTCAGCAATAGAATTCTGAAGTACACAGGAGCATCTCAGCAATATTCAGATCTAAACAAATGCTTCAAAATGCTTCAGTGGATGGCTGAAATGTTATTAAAAACTATGGACAAAAATTCTGAAGATAAGACTTGTGGAGAGTTCAAATCCCAGCACTTCCAGACAAACTCTGTTAAGCCACTGAGCAATGAGTCATTAATCTTATCGACAAAGAGCTTGTTTAATGGTTTGATCAAACTTTAAAGAACTGTTAGTTGTGGCTTTCATTTGGCTGGAATGAAAACCATTACAGATAAGACTGAAGACTGTTGCCTTAAACCATCCGCTGTTCAGCTGCTTGGACTGGATTTTGCCTCACAAATAAATTGACTTGTAGAGGTGTGAGCCAAATGCATAAATAAAAAGAATGGAAATCTATACATATATTTACTGTCCCTTGAAATGATAGACTGTTATATACAGTAAATACAGCAGATATAAAAAAATAAAAAAAGTCTAAACACCCCTGTTAAAATTGCAGGATTTTGCAGTGTAAAAAAAATTCAACCAAAATCAATAGTCAGATCGTTTCCTACCTTTAAATTGATATAACAATAGTGAAAAACAAATAGAAGCATTTAAGAGGCAAAAAAGAAAAAAATTATCTTACAAAAAACCTGGTTGGACAAATGTGCACACTGCTTAATTAACATTTTTAAAGCACCTTTTGATTGTAATACAGCACCCAATCTTTTTGGGTAAGAGTTTACCAATGTAGCATATCTTGATTTGGCAAGTTTATTCCATTCTTCCTTGCAAAAATGCTCCAGGTGTATCAAATTGCAAGGAGATCTCCTGTGTCACAACCCTCTTCAATCATTCCACAGGTTTTCAATAAGATCTAGATCTAGATGAAATTTTGATCATCTTCCTCTGAATTTGTTCCTTTCTTGATTTGGATTGTGATTTGGGTTATTATCATACTGGAAAGTGACATGTTACATCATCTTCAGCTATCTAACAGAGGCCTGCAGGTTTTGTGCCAAAATAGATTGGTATTTGGAGCATAGCATGAATCTGCCACCACCATGCTTCACAGTATGTATGGTGTTCTTAGGGTGATAGGCTAGCTTGTTTTTGTGGCAAACATATATCTACATTGGTTTGAATGTGACTGATTAATTCTGAGCACAGTCACATGTCCGTTATAAAAGGGTGTCCACAGTGGTGCAATCGGGTTATTGTCATTTTTTTCTTTTCTTTTTATCTAAAATGTTTCAATTGTTTTTTTCAATTGAATTTGGTTGATATATCACATTAAAGGTGGAAAAAGATTTGATGCCATTTATCCTGGTTTAATTTTTTACATCAAAGTCTGCAATTTCAACAGGGGTGTGTAGACTTATAACCACGTTATGCCACCCTTGTGACAAGTGGTGGCTCAGTGATTAAAGTTTTGGGTTACTCATCAGAAGGTTGTGAGTTCAAGTCCCACCACTACCAACCTGACACTTTTGGGTGCTTGAGCAAAACTGTTGACCCCCTAAAGTGCTCAGTTGTGTCTTGTGTCAGTTGTAATATTCTTTGGATAAATGTAAATGAATGAACCATTAGAATAAAGACTGAACTTTAAAATTAACCACAAAACAATACTTTTGTTTCACATGCAATTGTGCTACTAGTCAATCACAAGCAGTGTTCTTTCATTTACAAGCTTATTCTTCATTCTGCATGGATGAAGAGGTGCAGATGAACTTGCCTCATCATTAGCAGGATCTAAGATGAGAGCACAGACAGCATCCTGCGTTGCCTCCTCCAAACGCTGCATTCTGCTGAGAGCCTTAGCCCGATTCCCATAATACAGGGCTACTCCAGGGTTGTACTTAATGGCCACAGAAAACTTGTCTACAGCTTCCTGAAAATTCCTAAGTATGTTACACAAGAATAAGTGTCATAATAAGTGCCAAATTGAATATACAATAGTCAGTGTATAATATTTCAATAGATCATCAATATTAAGATGCCCATTAAATATGAAATACAACATGATAGTAGGTACTGTCAACAACAGGGTGGTGTGATTGTTACTACCATGATTATTTTCCAATAACTGAATGCCCTGAAGAGTTTTATTCCTCTTACACCACAGCAATTTGCCAATACTAAACTTTTTTTGTTGATTAAAAAATGTTATGATTTTTTTTAAATGATATATAATTAATACTGCTCCTATTATCACTTAGATTATATCATTCTTTTCTATCTCTTAAAGTTAACAAAACAAAAAATAAAGCTTGTCTTTTTACTAAGAAACCGTAAAGCACAAAGGCCTTCCCATGTCACAAAACTTAAAGCAAGAATTTCTCCTCTGAATGCTGACACTGGAGACTCCTTCCATAAATGTTAACTAAATGTCTTTTCACAGAAAACCTCACTACATCAACAATTACACGTTCTTTTTAAAAATGTGTTTATATAGCACGTCCACCATACAAGTCCCATTTGAATCTAGTTGGAAATTATGATAAAATGAAATAAACAAAGCTAGTATCACTTTGTTTAAGATGATATGTTCAATACTTTAACAGATCAGATAAACTCACAGGTTCTCATAACTGTGCAGACCCAGCGTGTTGTGAATAACAGCCAGACGGAGCCAAATGGTTGTATTTTGGGGGTCCAACTCCTCAGCCTGCTGGTAGTCAGCCAGCGCAAAAAGCCACTCCTTCTGTCTAAAGAAACAGTCTGAAGTAAGAGAAATATGGTTATGGGTATACAAATTGAGCAATGGTTTTGCCAGGTGAATCTGATCTTAAATAAATAAAAGAGATTGATTTCAAAAACACATATGAGTAATCTAAATGGAAATGCATTATGTTGTAATGTATTGTCAATACATTCTTGCATTTAAATAAACTATATTGTCAAATATATCAAATATATTTTCCTACTGAGAAATGTCCAACTGGTTTAAATCAGAAAACACTTTTCAGTTTGAAAAGTCTATCATTTAACATTAACTTCATTAAGTTCACCTGCAGCCAATATACAATGTATATAGTCCAAACGCGCTGTGTCTACTCCTCTAATCATACCTCCTCGGTTGATAAAGAGTCTGCTCTCATGTCTCTGCTCATGGATAGCCTTGGTGAGAAGCATGGTGGCCTCGCTGTAGAAGCCTTGGGTGAAGCAGTGGACCGCAAAATCATTGTAAGTGAGTACTAGTTGGACGTGAGCATCTTGTTCCAGATCCTTAGACTCCTCAGGCTTTTCTCCCTCAGGATGTTTTGCGCCATCATCTCTGAACTCCACAGCAAGCATTAAATCCTCGATGGAAGCAGTGAAGTCTTTCAGTCTGCGGTACAGTATCCCTCTGTGAAGATACATAATTGCAAGACATAAGATAATAACATATAAGAAATAAAATATAATGGGGACATGATGTTAATGTAAAAAAATCAATGTTGGCCAAAAGTCAATTAGTTTTCATACATCACCATGTCCTGAATTTAATGATGCAAAAAATGCTTATCATGTTACCAATAAAGTACAAAGCCTTCCAAACTTGAAGACTTGAAACTTTACCTCTGACATTTACAAAGTGTTAATACTGGAGCCTGTATCATCTTGTTTTACTCAGATCTCATTTGTGATGAGGGGGCTTAATTGTGTACGTTCTCATTCAAAAAATAACATAGTAGTAAAACATTTGGCAAACCCAAATAAAACAGTGTTAGTATCACCTCACCTAAAAATGTAATATTGCGCATTCTCCGGATTCAGTTCTAGAGCTGTGGTAATCTTTCCCAGGGCATCAGACAGCGCTCCCTGCACAGCTTTAGTCACTGCCTGCTGATAAGAGCACTCAGCTCCCTGCTCCATCATCTCCAGCAAGGCCTGTGCCTCCGGACAGCTCGGATTAAGCCTCAGAGCTACCTTCAGGTCATAGTAACATAGCATGGGCTGAGGAGGAGCAGTCACCTTGAGATGAACTTCATAACACAGAAGCTTCTCCTTTCATTCAAATGTTTGCTTCATTTTAAAACTTTACTTTCCGTGTAATGAAGTGAGAGGTTTGACCTGATTGAGTTGGTGGTGTAGACGCGCTCTTAGAGTGAGGAGGTCAGAGGATGGCGTGTCATTCTCGAGCCAGTTAGTGACCAGCCGAATAGCGTCACCATAACGACCTAGTACAGTCAGACATGCCAAGCTATGGAGAGATTTATGGATAGTTTTATTTATGATAAGAGTTTTGTACAGCATACGCACGAAATTTCACTTGTCTCCCATTTTAGGTTCAAGATAGAGGACCTAAATGGAGGCTCAGAACAACTGTAATAGAGAAGCCTTTAATAGACTTACAGCTCCCCCTGCTGGTGGGTGAGATTTACATCATAAAAAAGTCATGAGAATCTCACTCTAATTTATTTCTATTTAAAAATGAACACAAGGTTTTGCAGCATTTTGAGATTTAACAATAGATGGCCCCAGGGGTATACAAACCTTCTCATGTGATAAGGTCTAAAGCTGGGCTTCAGTTCAGCTGCTTTGGCAAAAGACTCCAAAGCCTCAAAGAACATTCCCTGGTCACAATAACACTGGCCCTGTAGGTATAAAAACATAGACAAACTCAAATCCTAACTTGTATTTGCTGGCAATGTTGGGAGCTGTAATCCTAAACTATCAGAACAACCTCTCATACCTCCTTCTTCTCAAGAAAAGCTTTATAATGGTTATAAATACCAATAATCTGACTAACAGATCCTATGACTCAAGATTATATTATGTATTACTATATTAGATTATGAAGCCATTATAGTTACCTGCAGGTAATAAATGAAGGCAAGGCGATGAAAATAAGCCTTTTTCTGTGGTTCCAGGTAGCAGACATGCTTATAGTCAAGGGCTGCAGACTTGAAGTCACACAGCTGAAGATAGGCCTCTGCTCTCGCTACATAAAGCTGAGTCTTCATAGGAATATATATTAGAGATAATGATGTACACTTATCTAAATATACATGACTGTATTACTATTTATTACTGCATCTACCTGTTCTGGTTGTAGTGTTATGGCTTTTGTGAAGCAAGTGACAGCCCTCTCAAAGTCTAGCTGATCTACAGCATCCATGCCTGCTTGATAACTGCAAAACACACAAGCCAAGTCAATATACTTGTATCAACTACAATTGCTGTAAAATATCTGTGAAAAAAAAACTCACTGAGTATTTGCTTTATCCTTTACAATAAGGTCGCCATGCATATGTCTGTCCCGTTTAAAGTCAGGAGTCTTGAAAATGCTGCTGGAGCCAAAGAGTTTCTGGATGGCAGGTGCTTGAGAAGATAGGCATTTTGGTTCTGATTCATTTGAGATGTCCATCTAAGATAAGAAATAAACATTTTACACTGAATTTTATAGTTAGGTGAAAAGATCTGCATATCCTTAGGATAAAACTAAATGAAATGTCACAATACCACATTTTTGTATGTTTTGTATGTTAGCTTCAGAATTGGATTAATTCTCTGATGATATCAGTCTGATACTAATACTGAATAACCCTGTTAAATCAAATCAACACTTTAATAGAACCTTTTCAACAGCATGAAGTTAGTTAAAAGGTCTTGTGATGGTGTGGGGTTGCTTCGCTGCTTCAGGTAACTTGTGATCATTGAGGGAAACATGAAATCTGCTCTCTACCGGAAAATCCTAAAAGAGAATGTCCGGTCTTCGGTCCGTAAATTGAAACTCAAGCGCAACTGGATTATGCAGCAAGACAATAATCCAAAGTATAGGAGCCAATCCTAGTCCTAGAAGTAGCTGAAAGACTGATCTCCAGTTATCTGAAGTGTTCGGTTGCAGTTATTTCTGCTAAAGGTGGCACACCCAGATTTGAAGTTTAACATTGGTGATAGATGTTAAACTAAATTTTAAAAAACTGTATTGTGTGTTTACTCAGGTTGCCTTTGTTTTATGCTGTATTTTGTTTGAAGATCTAAAACTATTTCATATGAGATATACACAAAAAGAGAAGAAATCTGGATGGGGCAAATACTTTTTCACAGCACTGTAGATAGACGGACAGACAGATAGATAGATAGATAGATAGATAGATAGACAATCCTCTACCGTTTAGAGTACACAATTGATTATTATTTTATTGTACAAATCAAATCAAAATGTCCTGTTTTTATTCATTTAGATCTTGATTTAAAAGGGAATGGGTGATATCGGTTAAAATCTCATGCTAAACCCCTGTACATCTGTAGGTCAGTACATCCCTGCTGGAAGGGAAAAGAACAATAGAAACCATCAAAGAAATTCTAATGGATTCCGCTACAAATACCATTACAAACCATCAGCTACCCATTAACACCATTACCAATTTGGGTCCTTAATGGTCTCCTCTAGGCATAACATGCCACCAATAGAAGGCAACAAATTACCAGTAAAGACCCACAGGGACCATTACAGTTTCTATTAAAGCCACTACAAATTCTATCAGAGTTTCTATTGGGCCCCCCATCAGGGATATAAGAATATAGTAATAATAAATGAACAATATACAGTTTGTCTATACAAACCTCGGACAGGTTTTTCGACAGGTTTCCTGAGTATTGTCTTATATTAATGTAAAATTATTATCTGCAAAAAAAATCTTAAATAGAAAATAAAACTGTTCGCGGAAATTTCTAGAACTGGAGCTATAGTTTTAAACAGATAGATATATATCTTTATTTTTATTTTAATTTTCACAGCAAAACAAATCCGTCACACGCCTCCAAACACTTTCAGAAACATGGTAGCTATGACGACTGGGGATGTCCAATAACGCGAGGAACCGAATCTTTTCAATGAATCTTTGAAGTGTATCGGTACAGAATCATTAGCCTAAGCATTGCTTGGTGAACTTTCTAATGAGTTAAAAGTTCTTTCTTAAACCGTTAGCAACACTAACAACAACAACAACAACAACAACAAAAACACCTCAATTTCTAATATATTTGAATAATTAAATACATTTAATTAATTAATTAATTAAAAGACTGAACGAAGAATGACTCGATATCCTAAAAAGTAAAAATAAAAATTGAAATCGTTTTGCACGTTTTAAACGCTAGATAATTACTAAGCGGTTGAAGATGGATGGATGGATGGATGGATAAAATACTGGAATGCAAAACAAGCAAAAAAAAAAAAACATTTGTCGCATTGATAAACGAAACGTAATTTAGCTTTTATAAAAACATAAGTGAATAAGTTTTAAATGCGAGTTTTGAAATGTTAATTTCCTTAATTCGCTGTCTCTTGCTAAGCTTTTATTTTGAAAATAAAGGCGGAAGTGAACGTGATGTCGGTATGTCTATCACCTGACCAATATGAGGCCTGTTGTGTCGCTCACGTGGGTTAGGTTAAGTGAAATGAGTTTAGTAGGGTCACGCTTTATGCAGTAATGTTCAAGAGCAGTTTACAAAAGTAACAACCTTTCAAATCTGCGATGAATCATGAAGAGGAGTCGAGGCCACTGTTGGCGGCGGCGGAGGAGGAGGAGGAGGAGGATACAGAGCACAGAGCAGATAACCGGTCTGAAACACATACCTATCTGAAGTAAGGATTTCAGTTTGAGCTTTCAGTCTTTACTTATTGTTTTTGCAAATAACATTAATAGTTACTCATTCCATACTTTCAACTGATTTGGTTTGTTTTTACATGAGCAAAAAATCGTGAGCTTTGGCTTTACCAAGAACCCAAAACCCTCCTCACCAATAAATATTACTGGTCATATCTATATTTCTTTTATTTTTTCTTTTATTTTTTTCATTAATGTAATTCCCACTGCTAATCAATTGGGATTTGAGATCATTGAGGATTTTTTTTCTTCACTTCAACCACTATTCTGTTATTCAGTTATCTGTTGTTGTTATTAACTTTATTCAAGTTCGCTTCATCTAGGAGTTCATTATTTGCTTCTGCAGTAGAACATGACCACAAACCGTATAAAATATCAATCCATTTCCAGAAGAAATATATACATCCATCCATCCATCTTCTACCGCTTATTCCTTCTTCAGGGTCGCGGGGAACCTGGAGCCTATCCCAGGTAGCATCGGGCACAA
>JAOUWY010000046.1:11235758-11246425 GCA_025728095.1 Prietella phreatophila | reverse complement strand
CACACACACACACACACACACACACACACACACACACACACACACACACACACACACACACACACACACAAATAGTGGCTCTCTAGCTCTCTCTCTCTCCCCCTTCACTGACCTTATGGGCAATAGGAGCCCTTGCTGTTGTGGTCCAAGGGGCAGGAAGCAGCTTGATTCCCACACAAAGGTATCAAACACCCTGGCCAGTACAGACTCACTGGCTCACACACACACACACGCACACATTAACACAAATGCCAGCCTTGTAAGCATAACACGCAGTACAGTGAACAAATACACACCAAGACAAACAGGACATTCCTACTGTCTGACACTGTAGGCTGACAGAATTACTGCTCTTCTATGTACCAAATGTTTTCATCAGTAACATCTGTGTTAAAAGTGTCCTCTTTTCACAACACCTGACATCATCCTTTTACGCTGAATAATACCTGGGCAGACAACAATCTAATACATATGATGACCATATCGCAGATTACAGCCATATCATTCCATTCTGTTAAGTAGACCGCGTTATGTTTAATGTAGATAACCTGTTTAGTGTTTTCTTTCGCAAGAAGGCAATAGATATTGGCGATAATGTCAGGACGCTTTCCGAACACTCGGCTCAAGCCATTGGGTCATGTAATTGAGTCTTGCTTCATGCTTGTTATCTGTTAAGCTTGACCAGTCATGAGGCATTTGGACTCGGTTAGGGGCTTACAGCAGGGGTCGGTTCCCATGCAAAATCAATAGGTCACAGTCAGGAGCAGGGAGGGTGGGCTGCTGAAACCTTTCACCTCATACATGGCCATAATGCCAAATTTCTCCATTCCTACATCTTCTCATGTGAAGCATGTGAAATCTCAGGCAACATCAGTTGGGAAACTGATCTGTGCTTAGAAGCTTAAAGACGTTTGAGTTGCTGACATTCCTGTAACTGACTGTGTGGAGGTTATCAAACCTCCACACAGTCTCTGGTATCCTTTCTACATGCCAACTTTCCACAGGCAACTGTTTTTGAACTAGTCTACACTCTCTCTCTCTCTCTGTCTCTCTCTCTCTCTCTCACTCTGTCTCTCTTTCTCTTGAATTGTGCATACGCCTATGCTGGGAAGAAAAGCTCGACTCTTTCCCACGGTCCTAGAGCACGTGGTTTAAAATTGGATCCCGGCTGACCCACCCTCGCTATTGAAACGTCACTGCAATTCGACCACTGCGATCCTGTCACACCGCCAGAGATTTTTTAAGCCATTTGAATGAAGCCTATTGAAATGGGAGGGAAGAGAACATGATAAATTTGAATAAAGCACCGTATCTGAAGACAAGTTTAGTCAAGTTGGATAGTCAAGACCTGTTTCAAATTTAGTTTTTTTTTCCCAGAAAGGATTTTATGTTGAATAGGGTTTCTCATCTCATAACAGATATATACATAATATAGTGCACTACATAGTCATCATGTGAAAAAATAAGCACACCCCATGAAAATTGTTGGCTTTTTTGACATATTTGGACAAGCACACATTTGATCATCTTTGAAACAGTGTCTGTTAATAAAGTTGATGTTCTTGAACAAAACCAAAAGGGAAAATAGCTTTTTCAATAATTTATTCAACAGAAATATCAATAGATGTGATATTCGTCTTTGAAAAAAGTAAGTGCACCCTTGGCCTCAGAAGCTAGTATTGCCCCCTTTAGCAGAAATAACTTCTTGTAGGCATTTTGCATAATTGTCCTTCAGACTTGCTAAAATGTTTGACCACCCTTCTCTGCAGTATTCTTTCAGTTGCAAGATGCTTTAGGGTTTTCTTGCATGTAATTCCGCCACAATTCAATAGGATTCAAATACAGACTATGACTAGGCCATTCCACAACCTACCATTTCTTATTTTTGAGCCATTCCTTGGTGGATGTACTAGTTTTCCACAAGGATTTCCTTGTGGTTTTGTTCACGTATATCAACATTATTAATAGGCACTGTTTCAAAGATGATCACATGTTTCCTTCTCCAAATAAATAAATATATACATACACACACACACACACACACACATATACATGCATATATAATATATATAAAACACAATTTCCATGAGGTGTACTTATTTTTTCACATGACTGCATATGCAAAGTACTCAGGTCCTTTTTGTGTCAAAGTACTTCAGGTCCTCATATTTGTTTTTCCTTAGTGCAAAACTAAGAAGATCTAGGTATATTTGAGCACAAATAAATACATTGTGTACTTTTGTTTAACAGCACATAAATTTGTTGTGATCATTAATTAAGCAATTGCCTGTCAGGCCTCTCTAGGTCTTCCAGTACCCAATTTAGGCTGTTGTGCCAAATCATGGCTGCAAGTCAATACAAGCTCAGCATACAGTAGTCTAGTTCCCATGGGACTTTAGGATTCTGTCACTTTATAAGCACTCCAACTGGTGCCAACAAAAACTGGTGAGCAAGTAGCTTTCCCACTTGCAACCACAAATGAAACAAATGGACTGTTGATCAACAAATGTTATACGACTGCACTCTTTTGAAAGATTGTGGATATTCGTTTTAAAAAGAGACTATTATTTTGTCCTTGTTTGTTCTATTCTTCAAACCATGCATGTAAAAAGGGGAAGTGTGGATTCCAGCAAAAATAAAAGTGGAACCTGTACAGGCTCAACTGCACATGAGATGGAGCAATACCTGCAACAGATTTAACACATAACTCATTGGGTATTGAGAAACTAAGACCTGCCTACCGTGGGAAAATTCAATGCATTTCTACTTTTACCCAGATTTTCACAGAATATGAACAGCATTGTCAGTTTGTTTATTTTTAGGATAAACCCTTATAGGGGGAAATGATTTCACGTGGGAACTTGTGTGCTTTCTTTTTTTTTATTTAATACACACTATTAGAAAAACCTTTAAAGGTTCATCAACTTGTTACTCTCTGAGCAGCCTTAAACGTGTTACATGTTCTGCAGAATGTTTCCCGAACACAGTTCCAATTGTTAATCTCCCAGGGAACTCTCAAAGAACTGTGAAGGTGTTGTCTTTTCATATAGTCATTTTCATATTATAGAGTGTGTAAAAAATTTTCATGTAGGACAGCACTGTGGTGCAGTAGATAGCACTACCACCTCACAGCTCCAGGGTCTATGGTTTAATCCTGAGCTCAGGTTACTCTCTGTGTAGAGTTTTGCATGTTCTCCATGTGTCTGCATTTGTTTCATCGGGTTCTTCTATTTCCGCCAACCTCTCAAAAACATGCTTCTGGGTGGAATGGTTATGAATTGGTTGAAATTTCCTTGTGTATATGTGTGTGCAAGGTGCCCTGCAATGGAATGGTGTCCCATCCATGCTGAATTTCCAGGATAGGTTTTGCTGACCAGGATAAGGCGGTTACTGAAGGTGAATTAATGAAAGAATCTTTATATGCAAACGTTCGTTTGAAATAACATTTAAAAACGCATTCAAAGTTTTTAAAATATAATCCATACATCGTCTATACCGCTTATCCTTTTCAGGGTCACAGGAGCATCGGGCACACCCTGGATAGGGTGCTAATCCATCGCAGAGCACAATCACATACACACTCACACACACACTTTAGACACGCCAGTCA
Organism: Prietella phreatophila; assembly: GCA_025728095.1. Taxonomy (NCBI): domain Eukaryota; kingdom Metazoa; phylum Chordata; class Actinopteri; order Siluriformes; family Ictaluridae; genus Prietella; species Prietella phreatophila. Next base: position 11,242,815 of record JAOUWY010000046.1, on the reverse strand, counting down.
GCCTAACATGTATGTCTTTGAACCGGGGGAGGAAACCGGAGTACCCGGAGGAAACCCCTGCAGCACGGGAACATACAAGCTCCGCACACACGGTGGGAATCGAACCCCCCAACCCTGAAGGTGTGAGGTGAACGTGCTAACCACTACGCCACCGTGAGCCCACAAAATATAATTTCATACTAATTGTCAAATTTCATGATTACATCTAAAACTTCATATTACAGTATATGTAGTACACTGTACATGTAGTATACTAACATTTTAATGAATTCATTCATTTTCATTAACTGCTTTATCCTGGTCAGGGTCATGGCTCTATATTTCGGCATAGCTACACTGTCAGGAAATTACATTACGTCTTTCCATTTCATAGATTTCCCAGGGTGGGTACATCTTTTGTACCTTCAGTGTGTATCATTAACCTGGGAGGATCCATATATCTTTAAAGTGTTACTCTAAAAGCTAATTGGAGGTTTAAAAAAGAGAGTGGTTCTTAGGGTCACATTATGTCCTTTAAATCTGTTCTACGTTCAGAGTACCATATCAAAGATACACACTAAAGGTGGTAACAGGAAAAGCACACTTTAGTACTTTGTATCTGAGAGTCTAGTCTAGGGTGAGGTTTGATTTTAGGAGTAGTTTCCATTCAGTTTGCCTTCTGTTACCACACGCAAACATGCTCTCTTCTCTTTCTCTACTTTCTAAACATGCTAAATGCAAAAGCACTTAGACCCGCCTTACATTAGTCTGTCGTCCTATTTAGTACTCTTGCTACTGCTTAGTACAGTAGTATGCAGTCCGTAGAGGAAGCATTCATGTTCTTTGTGCGCTGTTGCATACTCCTTTAGGAGGCTAGTATGCGGTTTGGGATGCGAGCCAATGGCCTCCCGTGGCCCCCGCACAGCCTGAGAAATGAGGCCAAGCCCCGCCCTAACAGGCCGACTATAGGAGTGTCCATTGTTATTGAAATGAGCTGAACAGAGGGAGTGGAGGAAGATCAGGCGAAGCTGAGGAGTTACACAGTGCACACACAGGAGCAGGCGCAGGAGCCGGAGTCGGAGCAGGGTGGCCGCGGGGTAATCTTCTCACCACGCACACAGAGTTAGGGTAATCCCAACACTTCGGGGGTAAGAGCCTAATTCTTTTGTGTTTTTTTTTAATTGTTCGAATAATATCAATCTTGAATGATGTATGGTGTAATTACATGCTTGCTTTCTAAACCATTGTATCTGGAACAGATCGGACGAGATCAGACTGCTGGACTCCGCTATGGGCTGCTGAAGTGGCCGATGCTCGCTGGATAGTCTGATGAAACACGTGAATTGTAGGCGAGGAACACGTTTCTAAACCATTTGCGTCTCTTTTCTGAAAACCTATCCTGTAAAAAAAAAATAATAATAATAACTTTGGCGTATTCCTACTGAGTACATTGCAGGGACATTACGGATTATATTTTCATCCAAACAAACAACAAAAAGTAAAGGCAGACCAAGAGCAAGAGGCGAGAGCGCGCAAGGACGGCAACTGGTTCCGGTCTGTTTCCGGTCTGTTTCCGGTGAGGTTTACCTGCTGAGAGTATGAGCCAGGCGGACGTGAGCTGCTCGGCGCGTCAGCGCGTCTTCCAGGAAGCCCTGCGCAAAGGCAACACGGCGGAGCTGCACTCTCTGCTGCGCGGCATGACCAACTGCGAGTTCAACGTCAACTCGTTCGGGCCCGAGGGTCAGACGGCTCTGCACCAGTCCGTCATCGACGGTAACCTCGAGCTCGTCAAGTTGCTGGTGAAGTTCGGCGCCGATGTGCGTTTGGCCAACCGGGACGGCTGGAGCGCGCTGCACATGGCGGCTTTCGGCGGCCACCAGGACATCGCACTCTACCTCATCACGAGGGCCAAGTACTCCTCCGGAGCGCTCTGAGAACAGCAAGCAGAAGCAGAGACAAGCTGGACATTAGAGCAGGTTTCCCTTCAACCTGGTCCTGGAGTCGAGCCGCACGATACATCGCTTGGTCATTGTTATTGCGATAATAGCGTTTGCGATACTTGCGTAATAATCTGGCCAGATTGGATTGCCCATTTATAGACATTTATCTCAGCAAAAGTCCCCTCTTGCAGAATATCAAACCATGGTGATTTAGGGATGAGAATTATGAATAATCAACCGATTATGACTGATTGATCATTGATCTATCAGGTGGTTTTCATCTGAGCATGATTTAGAGTAGCATACTATTTAAAAAACGACCCAATCTGCAGCATTCGAATGAACCCTTTAAAAAAAATCACACAATTCCTAATGTGCTGTGTCCACCCAAAGAAGATTCTCCAACAAACATAAAACCTTGCCACATCAGTGGTTCAGCAATTTTTATTTTTATTTTTTTCAAAGATGTACTGCAATCACAAAATGTAACAATATGCGGTGTATATATATATTTTTTAATATCATGCAGCCCTACACTGCACATTTTTGTATTCTCCCTGCTCTGCTGTGCTCATTTTAACCTCATTAGGGCTTTTTCAATTGCTGGTGAGTCGAGTCGAGTGTAGATAAACCCCACAATGTGCAGCTCCTAAGGACTCCAGGACCAGGATCATGAAACGCTGCCTTAAGCCTATCACATTCGACCACTTTTTGTGCCAAAGTCAAAGACTGATTATTGGTGATTATAGTGTGGAATGGATTCCAGTCCAAAATGCAGATGGTGTTGGGTTGGTACAATGTCAAAGATGTGGTTTGTGAACATTGAACACAGTTTATATTATACATTTAATCAGTGCATGATTATAGATTACCCTCTGAATATATTCTACTCACAGATTGCGGACACTGAGATACAATGACATAGCTGGATTGATATATACATGTTAACCAGGTTATTTGCTCTTTTTTTTCCTTTCTTTTTTTAATGGCAGGAATGGTTATTAGCTGATGTGATGCATATATGGTTATGACTTTGTCAGGAATCTTACCTCAAAATTGGTGTGGAGACGTTCACACAGTAAAAGGATCAGGACCTCCAGCGAAATATGCATTTGTTCCATGGCTTTTAAAGAGCAATTGTTGTACATGGAAGCCTCATCTTGTTAGAAACTGGAAATCGATAGTGTTAATGAACGTTTTTTTCCCCCTAACTTGAGCACAATGTAAACACGATTATATCAAAATCTAAATTCACACCAACAGGGGATTTAGGCGCAAGCTACTTAATTATTAAATGAGGGTGTTTTTCAGAGCAAAGCCTGTCACCATTATTGTTTTAAGCTATAGCCATTTTAAATGTTAGACTGCTCACTCAACATAACTTATTCGTTTCAACCTTAAAGTTGAGCAGATTCACGGAAACATGTTGTATTACACATGTAAATACAATGCACTGCTTATTGAAGTACATAGGCCTGTGGGGTTTGTTTGTTTTTGTTTTTGTTTTTGGTTTTTTTGGTTTTTTTTGGGGGGGGGTTTGCTTGTTTTTTGCCCAGTTTCATTACTAATGCTGGAAAACTGTTCTAAGTTTAGAGGTTTGTGAGAAAACACTGAAGTATCATTCAAAGCCAGTATAGAAATATGCATCATTTATACTTGAGAATGTTTTAAACTATTGCACTGATGGCTGATTTTATGAACAGTTGGTTTCACAACCAACTTTGAAAGATACTATTTTTCTAAATGGAAAAAAAATCATATTGTATGGAAGCTCCATGGTAGGTTAGACTTCTCTCACTTTTGGCAAAGACATTTCAATGTCTGTAGATGTTGATTTTAGAATGTTGTAAAGTGCTTTACTTGGTGTTCCTCCTTGCACACTATCAAACACTTGTCACAGAAACATGACCATGTGTTAATATCTGAGCAATTTCAACACTCGGTGTTATGCTGATTTCTTTTCATGGGAGAACATTCAGGTAAAGTATTCAGTAATTCTTGGAGCACTTCTTCACAGAAGTCCCGTCCTCCTCTTTTTAAGGGGGGCGTTACATGGTAAAATCGGTGTAGCGCAATGTTACACAATGCACAAGTCTTTACTTGATAATGCCATAACATTTATGACATGAGAGTAAAAATATACCATCCTTGGTTGAGATAAATGTCAAATGACTGTGATTTTATTGGACCAACTTTTTGGAATTCTTCTTTTCTACAGAGAGAAGTTCATAAAAAGAGACCAAACCACTGATCTCTTATGCTTTTGTGAATTATGTTGTTGTTTTATATCTGTCTAGAAGGTTTGTTCTTAATGTTTAAAATGGTGTAAGTGGTCATATTTTGAAAGATATTACATGTTGTATTTGTATCTTTGTACAAAAGCCTTTTAAAATATTAAATTCTGCTTTTTTAAAAAAAAAAAAAAAAAAAAAAGTGTCATGTTGTCCACTGAGTGTCTGAGGATTTGTAGCTTAAACTAGTTAATAGATATTTACATCATGTTAACCATTTTAATGGGTTTAGTTAACCTTGATTTGTTCAGTTTAGCATGTTCAGCTTACTAACCTGATTGCAATTTTGGCTCAGCAGTATACACAGAGCAGTCTACAATCTGGTACAAGTCCCTCCAGGGTTTTGCGACTGCAGAAGTTAATGCAAAATCAAGGAAACTATGCATTATTCAGAGGAGCAGGCAATTTTTCCAAAATCACTGCGGATTTTCCGCAGATTTTGGCAAAGACTTCATTACAATGGGCGCACGGTGGCTTAGTGGTTAGCACGTTCGCCTCACACCTCCAGCGTCCGGGGTTTGATTCCCGCCGGGGCCATGTGTGTGCGGAGTTTGCATGTTCTCCCCGCTGCGGGGGTTTCCTCCGGGTACTCCGGTTTCCTCCCCCAGTCCAAAGACATGAATGGTAGGCTGATTGGCATGGCTAAATTGTCCGTAGTGTATGGATGGGTGTGTGAGTGTGTGTGTGGTTGTGCCCTGCGATGGACTGGCACCCTGTCCAGGGTGTACCCTGCCTTGTGCCCGATGAGTCCTGGGATAGGCTCCAGGTTCCCCACGAACCTGAAGAAAGAATAATGGTTGGAGATGAGATGAGACTTCATTACAATGATCACATTCAGCCAAAGCTCTCTTTGATTCATTTGTCGTAAGTAAAAACTAAAAAAATCTCATTTACCAACAAACATCAATGTTAAAGAGCATGCAAAACAATTTTTTGCAAATGTAATCTCACCAATTCAAGTAGTTTTCTGAAGGGGAAAAAAAGCACAAAAGCTCAGCAAATTGCAACACAAATTTTGTAAAAACCGGTATCAAAATCAAGCATTGCCGTGAAATCCTGTAAGGACTGCTGGTATACATAGCATGAGTGTGTAATGTTCTGTAAATTAGCTGTTTCCCTGTACACAAGACACTTCATGCAACTGAGTACAACCGTAAGGAATTCTGAACTAGTTATACTGATATCTTCATGCTATACCAGTATAGACAATGGAATAATGTTATTTTTGTGCCTTGTGTTATTTTTGTGCCTTTGTGCCTCCCATTTAAATTTAGTCATATAGCAGACACTCTTATTCAGCATTACAACATTAAGTACAGGAAAACCCAGGATTAATATTAAAGACAATGAATAACATAAGAGTCCATTTCTAGCCTAGGAACATAAATAATTACGCAAAAATATTTAAACAAAAAGTGGTGAGGTCACACAAAAGGCATTCAGGGGGAGATGTCAGAAACAGTGTGATATCACATATGAGGTGTGAGAGGATGAAAAAGTGTGTGTGTGTGGAGGGGGAGGGTTATGTCAGGCATAGAAAAGATAAGAGATGTGAGCTGATCACTAAGCCCAGTGACTGGACCATCAGCTGACATCTGAGGGACTCCAAGCTATGTGGTAAGACCATGACAGTCAGGTGTCAATTCATAATACAGTGAGGTGAGGCAGACCATTTTGTACATATCCTGATTAACTAGTTTTATATGAATTTGACCTCCTATAATGTCAGTTCTTAACATAACCTGGTGACCAAACATATCTTTGGTTGATATGACTGTAAAAAGTCAGTCAACTTCAGTAACTGCTTTATCTACTTATCCTGGAAACACTGAGTGTGAGATAAGCATACCAGTGCGTGTGGGAATCCAGGATGGGACGCCAGTGGTGCATGCACACATTCAAACACTCATTCACACCTAGAGGCAATTTAGAGTAGCCAGCCCACCTAGCAGCATGTTTTTAGGATTAAACCTAAGCAGACACCGGGAGAAGTATGTCCACACAGACTGTAACCCAAGCTCAGGATTAAACCAGGGACCATAGAGCATGTGAGGCAGCAACAGCTGTAAAAAAAAAATAATAATAAAATTTAATGTAAAAATACTGTTCTGTTTTGTGTGTTTAGTCAAAAGTACAATTCCAGATAAATAGAAAGAATCATATAAATAGCCAGATACTTTGATGGAAATATACAGTACCTGTCAGTTATATTAGAGAGCATAGTCATCATGATTGCTTTGCTGTGGCCAAAACAATTCCCTGTTGGGTTTACCTAATGTTATGATTTAGGTCCTACATGGTTTAAAAGCACTGTCTTATATAAGGAATAACTCTGGAAGTAAACCAGTTATGGTAGGTAGCTTTAAATGGCTAACTACCAATATCAAACCTAGCACACTCTGGGTTATATTTTCAGACATATCGTGACAGCTGACATACTGATTGGAGAGAGATATTTTGCATAGCTCAACACACATTTGCTTGAGGAAGTCTGTGAAGGATTTTAGCTAAAGAGATCAGATAACCACATTGTACAAGTATCTACATTTACCATTCATGAATGAATCAAGCCTGTTATCTGCAAATTACATTGGTCTAACACACCGATTCTGGAATACTTTTGCTGTGTTTTTAACTATAGTTGCTTTTTTTTAAGTACCAACAAAGAGCTTTTGTGTTCAACCTGCATCCCCCACAGCACCACCCACCAACATAAAAATAAAAATTTATTTTACATAAAACGCTCTGTGTGTGTGTGTGTGTGTGTGTGTGTGTGTGTGTGTGTTTCTCTCTCTCTCTCTCTCTCTCTCTCTCTCTCTCTCTCTCTCTCTCTCTCTCTCTCTCTCT
>JAOUWY010000046.1:11194164-11204409 GCA_025728095.1 Prietella phreatophila | reverse complement strand
CTAATGTACAAATCTTTGCATCAAATTAGACTGGTCCTTATAGTGCATCATATCGTAGAAGCAAAATATAAATAAAATTGTACCCAAAATATAGGATAATTAAAAATAAAAATGCCATCAACCAAATGAAAATATACATCAAATATAACAATATGCAACCAAATGAAAACAATTCAGGCGTCTTCAGAAAAGGCAATAACAGTGTTTACAGGAGGAGAGACACATGACAATTCGATTAATTGTGCAGCCCTAATAAGCACTACCAGTTTTTAAAATGCCCTGGCTGTACTGGGCATGTAGCAGTTACAGCAGTGTCTTTTATTTCCAAACAAAGTGAGATAGGGGAGGAATGAAGGCATTCTATAAGTTTCTATAAGAACAGACCGATGTAAACACAACCAAGACCTATGGGCAGTAACCCAGTTTTAGAAATAGGTTTCCGCTACCACATAATGCATGTGCTGAGGCCATGACTTAAACAATTTTATCATGTTTTACATATTTTCAAATTTAACCTTTGCACTACAGGTTATTTGCACTACCTTTAAATGTGAAATGAAAATAACATCTTCACCTTTTAAGCTTGAGTAGGCACAAGGTCTTTTCAGTAATGAAAGTAAAATGGTTACGTGATTAGCCCTCTGTTTGACCTTTGCTTTCTTTTCTTTTTCCTCTTGCACAGGGGTGTCACCAGTTTACTTCAGCCTATTCAGCCTTTATAGAGAACGTGACAGAGTCTGGTTATCACCCAGCCACCTTCTTCACTTGGATGAATCAACTAAAGAGAGTTTGATCTTCAGAATTAGGTAATAGAATTTAGGTATGGAAAGTATTATTTTTTTGAAGGTTAGTTAAACTGATGTTAGGTGCCTAATTTGTTGATAAAACATGATGCTCAACAGTACATTTTGTTATGGAAATAAATCAAGAATTTTTTTAGGTAAGGGCAGTGGAATTTTCTCTGTATATCTTGCTTTAGTGAATAATCTTTGTGAGAAATGAAAGATCTGGCTCAGTCAGATTCGGTACAATGTACTATACCTGCAAAACACTCATGCTTTATTTATGTATTCATATATTCATTCATTTTTACAGGTATTACTTTCCTGGGTGGTATAGCTGTGGAGCCTCTCGAGCTTACAGATGTGGCATTGCCAAGGGATCTGAGAGTCCAATCCTTGATGATCATGTTATGGCTTATCTTTTTGCTCAGGTAGGTTGCTTTGCAGCTATGGACTTCTTGTTTTGTCATATTTCTTAACACAATTGCAGCCTCATTTTTATGGACAGGAAGTCACAAGACCCCTAACGCTAAGCAATGAATAGTTGCATGCTAGAGTGAGGCATCTCTCATTCCCCCCCTGCTGTGTTCAGGAGCTCAGCAATACTGTCAATGTATTTGTTTGTGCTATACACCAAAGACATTCAGGTTTGAGATCAAAAGATGGACTTAAGATGTTTTGTATCAGACCACCAATTTTTAGGTGAGCAAAAGTATAGGAAGTTAAAGTTAATAACACTTAATATTTGGTTTCATATCACTTACTTGCAATATCTTCATCAAGCTGGTGAATCATTGACAACCAGTTTGCTGGTTTCTTGTCTTGTGATGCTTTTCCAGACTTTTACTGCAACCCCTTTCAGTTGTTGTTTGTTTCGGGGGGCTTCTCCTCTTCAGGAGGTGAAATGTATGCTCAATTGGGTTAAGTGCTGGTGATTGACTTGGACAGTAACTTTCCCCCTAATAAAGTCCTTTTTTGAGTTTGCAGTGTGTTTTGGATCATTGTCTTCCTGCATGATGAAGTTCCTCATGATTAATTTGAATGCATTGCTCTGTAAATTGGTAGACATGTTCCTGTAAACTCCTGAATTAATTCTGCTGCAACCCTCACGAGTTACATTATCAATAATGATTAGTGAGCCTGTTCCAGAAGCAGCCATGCAATCCCACCCCATGACACTACCCCCACCATGTTTCACAGATAAGCATGTATGTTTTGGATCATGAGCAGATTCTTTCTTTCTCCACACTTTGGCCTTTCCATCATTTTGTTAGAGATTAATTTTGAGATTAATTAATACCTTTACCCCTGTCCTATGGAGGTTGTTTGTGATGTCACAAGCTGTTCTTGGGTTTTTCTTCACAACTCTCACAATGTTTCTCTCATCATCTGTTGTTGTTTTCCTTGGCCGACCCATTCAGCGTCTGTTGCTCAATACACCAGTGATTTCTTTCTTTTTTTCAGGACATTCCAAATTGTTGTATTAGCTATGACCAGCACCAAAGGCTTGCTTTTCTCCCATAGACAGCTCTCTGATATTCATGTTGGTTTATCCGTTTTAACAGTGAATGCAGTCTTCACACGTGAAACTGAAGCCTAAAACCAAGAGTAGATGTTCTGTGTTATTTATTGTCATATCATAGTGAGAAAAAGTCCTGGCAATGTTTTACATATTCAGGTCAGTTCTCCTAAAGTAAATGTTTTTGAGGGAAACATTCAATACATTTTTTTTTTTTAAACACAACATTTTTGCTGTTGTGTAAATGTTAATGTGTTTTATATTGTGTAGGATTCCCCTGAAAATGATTAGGCTTCTGGCCACAGAGGTAACTCTCTTTTAAATAAATACTTGACAGTTTTGTTTTCAGATTATACAGTGGGTAAAAATAATTCTGGTGTATTATGGATATAAGCCCTTATTTACCAAACAAATGCCAAATAAAGGAAATTCATACTGGGTGCTTCCAGCAAGAGGGTTGTCTCCAGTTTTTGCCAATATTTTGGTTTGTTCTGTTTACCATAAGGTGAGGTCGCTTGATATTCAGCTCCCGACATCGAGTTTACTGTGGAAATACAGTTTAACCCGTTAAAGAGCAAAACTAGTGTGTACAAATCTTGCAAGGGCTAGTCCATTGGTTAAGGTTCAGTATTGGCTAACCTTTTCTATGTTTCCAATTATTCTTCAGTCAGGTTTAGGCACCAGTTCTTGTATTTACTCAGTATTTATGGTTTATAGTCATTGGTGGAGGCTTACAAGTTAGAAATAAGCTTCATTGTGCAAGAAGCAGGACTCAGTTCATGCATTAGACAATTCATGCATTAGGCATCCTGGCAAATAGCCAGACATAAACAGCTATATATTTTTGTCTTGTCAATCCGGCTTTTCCTGTGTAGTAGAGGAAACCTGCAGGCAAAGCACATTTGATGAAAACATGTCAGTTTAATAAGAAAATATAGCACTTATTTGAGTTTATATTCTTCCCAAATCTCTAACTTGTTTCATATACCAGGATGTATACAAACATGTACTCCTATGTGTGACATCTGCATTTCTGTGCCCCCCTTTTTTTTAAAGCCACATTTGAATAAACCTTTTCTTCCCTAATTCAATTTCAGTGGAGGAGTGACTTTGTGAATGGCTGGGTGAAGCTGTCTACCAGCCATGAGACCCAAGAAGAGTGCCTTGGCATGGCTGTCTTAGATATGATGAGGATAGCCAAAGAAAAGCAGTGCTCTCCGCTTGATATTTACAGTGCCATAAGGTATGAATTATTCAGGACCAGGTAAATCATGCAGTGTGCAGCAGGTGCTGATGTCTCTGCCATTGTGATGACCTAATTTGCTTTTTATATCTGAAATGATTCAGTTCAATTCAATTTTATTTGTGTAGTGCTTTTAACAAATGATATTGTCATAAAACAGCACACACAGTGGCGCCTGACCTAATTTCAGTGCTTAATACCCTGTTTGCTTTTATCTGTGTCTCCTCTTTGCAGCCATACATGTCTTATAGTTAGAATCATTTTGCTTTCTTCTTTGCTTTTATCTTGGTTACAAGAATGTGAGATATGCTAGAGAAAAAAAAACAGGTCTATGTATTGAGACATGAATTGAGACACTCATCTATATGCTTTCTGTCCACAGCTATAAGTCCTTCCTTCCCAAAGACATGAGGCTGAAGATCCAGGACTACCACATTGTAACTCGGAAGCGGATCCGCTATCGCTTCCGCAAGGTAGTACAACAATTCAGTCAGTGCCGGGCCACACCACGTGATCTCAAGCTCAAATACCTGATCAACCTAGAGGCACTTGACACTGGCTTCTACACAGAATGCTTCCAGGTCAAAGAGGCCTCAGCAGGACAGGTCACCATAATCGTCTCTGCTGATCAAGGCATTCAGTGGTGCCGTGAAAAGCAAAAGGACACCCAGCTTGAGGTTAGCAAACCAGATTAGTTCCCTGGTACTTACTGTTGGCTGTGTGAAATAATACATTAATCATGGGTTTCAGGACCGTGTGGAAATATGGATTCTCTGTAACTGTGTGTTGCATCTTCGATTTTCTGATTTCTGGTGTGTTGAAATCTTTGCATGACCAGAGCAAAGTCAACTGGAAACGAAGACTAGCCTGTTGCTGATTTCAAATAAAGGTGGTTTGAATGATGACAGCAAGGGCTATTTTGCCCCCATTAAAAAGTATTTGGAGTGCTTGGTGCCTAATTATTATTACTTCCAACTACCTTATGCACAGATGCATAAACCATTTCATCATTAGGAGACACAAGAAAACACAGAATTTGCATCAGAGTTGGGTGACCAAACTATCTTGGTCATTTGCTTCATATTTGCTGAGACAAAGTCAATAGTGAACAAAATATTGAAGGTATTTCAACCAAAGAGCTGTTAACTGTTCTTGTGCCCTAAATCTTTTCTTTGGGGTCATCGTCTGTTTTGTCTGTTGCTGGAACCCTTGTTAAAGATGAGTAAAAAAAGGTTATGAAAAAAATGCCTGAATGTTTAATTGGTTTACATAGGACAGAAATGCACTTCAGCCTTTAATTGAAGTAAATATATTCTAAGGAAAATAAATACATTTACCCTAAATATTTATTAAGAACGCCATGTCACAAATATAGGCACCCCGCCATTTTACACATTACCTGTGCAAATTCCCTTTACCAACATAACAGCACTGAATGCACTGGAACATGGTGTTGAATTCTCATTAAATGTGTATGAACTTCACAGACATCAGCACAAAGGAGAAGGGCACAGTGCACTCCATGTTACGAAATGTTCTTCCACAAGTAGTTTGCAATAGCATTTTTCTAACAGAGAGGGCGAGATTTCAAAATCTTACATCTAGCTGCTTTTAGTTGTGTGCTTCATGCAGTTGTTGTGGAATTGGACAGCTCGGTGTCATGTTATCTAATGAATAAACAGATGAACTATGATGTTTTCCACAGATCTTCAGGTCATCATTTTTTCTGGCTGTATATTATTTTGTCTAGATTTATTTACATGGCCTACTTGAGTAACAACATTACAAGTATACTGAACTGCTTTTCAACTGTTCACTGTATTAAAAAAAAAACTCCTGTTATGAGTTTCTGTAGATGGAAAATTACTCATTATTGCACTGTACTGGATATGCTGAGTACCTTAATAATGTTTATCAGGATTAATTACATTTATAGTGTAAGGCCAGTTACCACCACGGAAGAATTAAGTCATCTAACATTTCGTATTTATCACATTTTTTTCAAATATTTGAGGACATACAGGGCAAAGCAGCATTTTTCCTATTCACCCCCCAATGACGTTGTATTTCCTGTGCAGGAGCTGCAGCCGTATTGTGATTTCCCTCATGTGGTTGATATCAGTATCAGACAAGCCAACAAAGAGAGAGCCCACAAGAGCCGGGTCGTCTCCATCAACAAGCAGGATGGCAAAACTCTGGTAAGATTATCAATTAGCGTGATTAGCTCAAAATTACAAACACTGCTAACAATATGTGAAAATGTCTAGTGGAAGTCCTCATGCTATCAGCCAGCAGCTTTCAAACAAAGTAATCTAAAATGAATTCCTTCCTGGTATAAATGGTTCATTTAGCTGCTGATTAGGCAATATAGTGCTATGTTGGATGTACATCGTGCTTCTTGCTCAATTGCCATGACCCTTTATTAAGTGCATGCCCTCTGGTGGAAATGTTTGTGTTTTTCAATAGGAACTGGAGTTCTCCTCCCTAGCCGAGGCTCTGTCCTTCGTGTCTTTGATAGATGGCTACTACAGGTTAACCACCGATGCACATCACTACCTCTGTAAAGATGTTGCACCACCTCGATTACTGGAGGCTATCAAAAGCTACTGCCATGGGCCAATATCGTAAGCCTCATAATATTCGTTAATGTCATCTATTCAGATAAAAATTCCTTGGTTGTACATGTTAAATTTTTTGGGCAACTCAATGTAAAATAGTATAGTATCATTAATTTGTTCGTTTATTCATTCATTTATTGTCTATAATTGTGCTGTACTGACCATCTTGTGTTGTATGTTTGGAAAACAGAATGGAGTTTGCCATCAGTAAACTGTGCAAGGCTGGAAACCAGCGAGGTCTTTTTGTGCTACGCTGCAGCCCCAAAGATTATAACAAATACTTCCTGACATTTGCTATCGGGGTATGTTTGCGTTTTGATATTGAGAAGCCTCCCACTTTAGAATAGGCCTAAGATGTCAAGTCACCATATTTTACAGCTTTTTCAGCATCATTATTATACTGATAATTGAAATCAATTATTTATCAGTTATTCACCCAGTTAGTTGTATTAAAACAAAATTATATTTCCACTGTCACCGTAATTGAATGTATTTTTAAATAGTGGATATGAACAAATTGAGACTATATAAGAATGCAGTTGTTGCATTCATAGGATCCCGGATGTTTGTACCTGATTAAGAATGTCTCAGACTGTAGTCTCAGTATGATTGGAAAGCACATAATTGAAAGTTGTCACTGCGATATGACTCTTCAGACCGTGATGTGATTTGTCAGATTTGGTCCAACTCTATGAATGTGAACCTTGTGATTTAATGCATTTAAGGATCTAATACCCAGCATGAATCAGTTGACCTTGCACTGGATTGTGATTACAGTCAAAATGCGATTAATATAGCATAGATGTTTTATATAAATTGGTAATACAGTGGGGTAGTGTTGCGTGTACATACTGTATCAGTTTTCAATGAATTAATTGTTCTTTATAGTCAGTTCACATCCATTTATTAATTTGTGATTGCTGTAAACTGCTCACCTTATGACACACTGTCTACTGATATAAGTACTAACATTTTAAACAATGAAATCTTTGATAAAAGTAGATTTACGTGTAGTTACAATTGAATTTAGTTAAAATTTTGATCTGATATTTTTCTTTAGATGGGTACTGAGGTGGAATACAAGCATTGCCTGATCAGTAGGTCAGACGGTGGCGATTATGTTCTCAGTGGGACTAAGAGGACCTTCAGAAGCATGCATGAGCTGCTCAAATGTTACCAAGTAGAGACCGTTAGATCTGATGGCATTGCCTTTCAGTTCAGCAAATGCTGCCCTCCCAAGGCCAAAGGTCAGTAATGCACCAGACATTTCTAGCTTAATAGACAGATGTACAGTACAAGAATAGATAACTGGGGGGATGCATAGTTTTTCTGTCATTATGCTTTGTCAGGGTTTCTGTAAGGTCTTAATGACTTTCTTTTGAATGAAAATACATAGATTTAAATTTGAATATATATGTTATTTGAGTTTGTATAAAAATAATAAGACATTATGTGAGACTTTATTAATAGATCAAATAATTATGGGCTTTTAATACTCTTGATCTGTCTTTGGTCTGTTGCAGAAAAGTCAAATCTTCTGGTTTGTCGGAGTAACAAAGGCTCAGAGGTTCTCCGCTCACCCTCGCTGCAGAGACAGAACATCAGTCAGATGGTTTTCCACAAAATCCGGAAAGAGGACTTGGAGTTTGTGAGCATGCTTTCTTTCTCTCAGTCTCCATAAATAAATAAATAAACATGAATGTTCAAAAATCTATTTCTGTTATAATTCTGTATCGGCACTTATAGAGAGGCCTGGCCCATGTCTTATCGTCATGTGTGTTACTTATTGAAGACTACCAAAATGATAGAAAATCTTGGCAAGATAGAAATAGTCAATTATTGACATTATTCAAACATTTCATAATTAAATGCCCACATCTGTAAAATAAAATTTGGAGCTAATATATGATGTCTGTGAGCTGTTATGTGCTTCAAGTAATTCAAAGTAATGGTGTATATAAAGTGTCTGTGTACTTATCTACCTAATCTCTATGTCTCAGGGAGAGAACCAAGGCCAGGGTACTTTTACGAAGATCTTTAAGGGGGTTCGGAAAGAGATGGGAGACTATGGAGAAATGCACCAGACAGACGTCATCATCAAAGTCCTCGATAAAGCACACAGAAGATATTCAGAGGTGTGTAACGTTACATTGGCTACAATTTATGGCTGTTAGTTTTCTTGGTTTGTAATATTTTTGGTACTTTTTCCAACAAAGGTGATATTGAACTGTTTTTATTTGTGTTTTTTGTACCTGCAGTCCTTTTTTGAGGCAGCCAGTATGATGAGCCAGCTCTCCCACAAGCATCTGGCATTCACCTATGGCATCTGTGTGTGTGGCGAGGAGAGTAAGTGTGTGTCATGTTTCTCCTAAGCCTATTATACTCGAAATTTAAGCTCATGCCCTCTACTCACCCTTCTCGATTACCCCTTAAGCACCATATGTCTGCTGACAAGCTTTTATTTGTGTTCTTCCTCTCTGGGTCAGTAATGGCAGGAGCTTAACTGGTGTGTAATTGCTGTTACAGACATAATGGTGCAGGAATATGTGAAGTTTGGTTCCTTGGACATCTACTTGAAGAAAAACAAGAACAGTATAAGTATTCTCTGGAAGCTAGAAGTGGCTAAGCAGCTTGCGTGGGCTATGCACTTTCTGGTAAGGAAGTGTAAGAACGTATAATGTTTCAAAGTCCTTCAATGCATAAGACACAAATTATATATTCCCCCCACTTGCTTCTGACAGGAGGAGAAGAACCTAGCTCATGGGAATGTGTGCGCCAAAAATGTTCTTCTAATCCGTGAGGAGGACAGGAAGACGGGCAACCCCCCCTTTATCAAACTCAGTGACCCAGGCATCAACATCACAGTGCTGCCCAGAGAGAGTGAGTGAACATCATTCTACATGGTGTTATCTCAGTGAAGGGCAGTATACTGCTATAGTTTATTCATTTTTTTTTTGATTAATTAATTGTAGTTTACATGACGTGTTTCATGAACCAGTCCCTATTCAGTGATGCGTATATGTTTATATAAAAGCACCTCAACCTTCCGACATTATGTAAATATGACAAATGTAATTTATCCCTAAGTTAGCTAAAATGATGGTCACAGTGTATTGGAGGGTTTAGTCACTGATAGAAGACATCTAGTTAAAGTGCAATGCAGGGTTTACATGATATGAATGACATTGTGGTGGTCTTTTTTTTAATTAAACATTTAGGAGTCTGTTTGTGCCTTTTTATGTTTATCTGTGCTACTTGGATATGGGAGCTCAGTCCAAGCCTCTGTTCTTGCAGTTTTACTGGAGAGAATCCCATGGGTTGCTCCTGAATGTATCGTAGACCCCAAGAATGTAAGTCTTGCTACAGATAAGTGGAGCTTTGGCACGACTCTCTGGGAGATTTGCAGCGGAGGCGAGAAGCCGCTTGCGAACATGGACAACTCCAAGGTAAGGTAATCTCACCAGACTGTTCATGTATCATTCAAGGACTGCAAAACATGCACGCTGACCTTCATGTATTGAAAAATGTGTTTTTTCATCATAATGAGGACAACATAACAAAATATTTGTAAACTTATAGTTTGTTTTGAACATTACCCTTCAGAAACACTTGTTCTATGAAAAGCACATTCAACTGCCTGTCCCCAAGTGGACTGAACTGGCCAACCTGATTAACAGCTGCATGGACTATGAGCCAGCATTCAGGTCATCCTTCAGAGCAATTATCCGAGACCTCAACACTCTCTCTTGCCCAGGTTTGTGGTTTACACACACACACACACACACACACACACACACACACACGTACGTGCGCACAGTGTTGTGGGAATATGGCTGGTGGGGCAGAAACAGGCCAAATCTGTTTTTTCTACTCTTGGTAGAGAGCAAGATGGTTTTGTTGTTGTTGTTTATCAATGCCACAAAGTACTAAAGCACAAAATCTTAATCTTTGAATTTGATGTTCATGTTGCAGGCTTCTATAATATCTGTGTAGCTGATATTTTATAATCAGTATATAGTACAGCCTAACCAGGGACTGCACTGGGCTGTTGGCTCATGTTTACACTCATATTGTATCGGCAGT
>JAOUWY010000046.1:11171004-11182086 GCA_025728095.1 Prietella phreatophila | reverse complement strand
TGTTCACTACAGAATGGTCCCATACACAAAATATACCATTATTTAAAGCTCAATAGCATTTGAAGGGAATGATGTACAATGTCGTATGTAACTGTAGAGACTGTCCCTTAATTTCCGCATATCCGCGAATATCGAACGTCCAACTTCAAACTAACTTTATTCCAGTCACTGGAGTGCCTCAGAGGAAGCCTTGGTCTGTTGCACGCGGGAAGAGAAAGATGAATAATAAAAATAACACCCTTAAAAAAAACTAATCAACAACCTCTAGTACTTTAAAACCGGTATGAAATACAGTCAGGATCAGCTATAGAGAAACCATCAGTGGCTTCCTCCACACCACACTCTTCTAACTCACCCAGGGAATGTGCTTTTGCACTGCCAGAACCATCTCAGTTCAGCTGCGAAAACCAGGCTGTTCCGCCAGAGGAAACAGCAGCACAGCCTTGGGTAAGCACATTGCACCATCTTCATCACAACTACAGAGGCTTAACCCCTCTGTGGGTCACCTGCACCGCACTCACCACCGCCCCACCTTACCTGAGGACACTTAGGAATTATAAGACACTAGGACAATCCTTACTCCATGCAGAAAGAATGCACCAAAGCCCTTAATCAGGTATGTTAGAAACAAAAGAATTTAAACTTTTTGTTTTGCCATGGGAGCTATGCGCAACATCATGAAAACATCCCACGGATTCTAAGGAACAATCCAACAACTGACTAATTGTACATGCGGGTTCAAAGGACATTTCTAAACAACAGTCAGAAGATTTAAAACAAGATTGCATGCACTACTCTACATGCACTGCACAAGGGGTGCATTTCCCGAACAACTTTAATCTGTTCTGGGAGCGAAGACATCTGTTTAAGGTGGATGGATTTCATCTGAACATCGCTGGGTCTCGAATGTTCACTTCCATCCACTCTTAACAGGCTTCAGCAGCAGCAGCAGCAGCAACAACAACAACAACAATGCTACCTACAACCCCACTAATCGGATAACAGTGCCACAGTGACCCCTCAGACCAGTCATCACCAGACGGAGAAATATGACTGAAGAAATGGATGAAATGCATGGGCTTCTACCTAAGCTCAGTCAGCATCGCACCCTGTGTTGCAGTCTATAGCGTCAGACTTTTTGTTGATTTCTGGGGAAATTTGAAACATTTGAGTACCTTGCAGTGCATCTCAAGGGTGATCAATCTGTTATGTTATTATTCATCTATCACCCTTCTAGACTTAACAAAGGTTTCTTGATGATTTCGGGGAACTGCTTTCTAGGATATTAACTGACTATGAATATGTGTTAATTACCAGTGATTTCAACATCCATATGGATGTCATCTCTGATCCATCGACTGTCAGCTTCACAGGGTTATAACCTAAACTCTTTTGGCCTTATGCAGCATGTATCTGCCCCCCGCCGCACAAACATAGCCATATGATCCCATATGATTTAGCTATTAATGAACCAAAGATAGTAAACACTGTCATTTCTGACCACTCTGGGATAAATAATTAAAGGCTGCCCCTTGGATAAATAGTACTTCCACTTTAAGCCTAAAAAGAGACTGCAGAGGAGCAGAAAAACAATGGAAGCACACAAAGCTATCTATAAACTTTTTTTTTAATGAAAATCAGAACAAGTTGACTATGGTCGGTGTGGCATTAAATAAGAGAAGAACAACATATTCTAATATCTTCATTCACCTGTAGACTAGGGGGCATATTTAAGCCTTTAAAATTTCTGATATACTTAGTGTTCACCATTTGTCTGCATACACTAGGGAAGCATCACTTCGGATCAATACTAAGTTCTTCCGACTGATCACCTTTATCCTATGATGAAACATTCTATCCTAAAGGGAATGGTCACTGCCTGCATGACCCCGCGGTCCCATCCACAGGGTACAAGGACTCAGTGAATTGTTTGATGAGTAAAGAATGATGTGCTTTAGCTTTGGCAGTCATCAGAACTCAACCCAACTGAACACCTGGGGGATTCTGGAGCGATGCGTTAGACAACGCTCTCCACCACTATCGTCAAAATACTAACTATCTTTTGGAATATCTGTTGGAAGAGAATGGTGCTTACTGTATCTCCAGTACAGATTCAACAGAGACTTGCTCAATCTTAGCCAAGGTGAATTGGAGCTTTTCGCTTTCGCACACCTTACCAGCACACGTTATTTCCTTTTATTTGTCACCTGTTTGGACGACCCTCCAAACCAACAGTAACCAGGCTAACCCAGAACCGAGCAGCAATCTGGTCACTTTGATTTAACATGGGTCCAAAAGTCACATTGTGTATTTATATATTTATTTTTACAGATGACCAAATAAGTACTGTCCATCATCAGACCACAACAGTTTAAAGTTAAGCGCACGCGGTCACGTGAGGGGTTTAGTGGGCGGGGCCTTGGCGCGGGGTTTGTCCCTGCGTTATGGCGCATCTGCCTACTGATTGGCTGCTCGCTGTATAACAAGGAGGCGTACAACCAGACACTTTTAAACCAGTTCACCAGAAAGTTCGCATCAGTAGCCAATCGTCAGTAGATTACGCGGAGTGGCGTGTGACTGAGCAATTATCAGATTTCTCTCATTTTTAAAAACATTTTATTTATTTTTTTTATTTTTTTAAAGCTGGAAATAGAATGCAGAGCTGCGCGAGATCCTGGGCGGTTCTGACCCGCAGAGCGGTGAACACTCGCGCGCAGTACAGAACCTACAAAACCGCCTGTGGGAAGAGGAATGCATTCCAGAAAACACACGCAAAAACACAACTTTCAAGAAATACACGCGAGCTGAGAACCTGCGCTGTTTTAGAGACGAGGATGATTGACAGGATACTGCCGAGACATGATGATTTTGCTGAAAGACACATTGGACCTGGTGACAAAGAGAAGAGAGAGATGCTCAGCACTCTGGGACTTGGGGTGAGTTGAGAAAATACCATCATCCCCTTGTAACCGTTTCTAATCTATTTACTCCCTTTCCATCTGTACTAGTTACAGTCTGCAGCTCTGTAAAGTTAAAGTCCAGCCTGAAGTGATGCATGTGTAATGATGCATTTACTTTTTTTAATCCGTTTGCTTTCAGTCCATGTCAGAGCTGATAGAAAACACAATCCCATCATCTATCCGCCTGGAACGGAATCTGAAAATGGACGACACAGTGTGTAAGTTTTCCACCTTTTATTCATTTTGTACCACAGCAGTGGCTCGTGCGTGAGACAGGAAACGCACGTGCGGTTTGTTGTTGTCATTTAATCCCTGAATCCTAGACTTGGTAAGAGATTAAGATTTAAACGGGGTGTGTGGTGCGTTTGTTGTTCTGCATGCACATAGGAAGTGTGAAACATGACCAAATCTGAAGATGATTTAACGCTCACACGCACAAAAGAGTAAGAGTTTCTACTCTGGTCAGAGGCGTGAACGTGGGATGTTTCTGAAGAACTGGATGTGAACAAACGGCAGTGTCTGTGGCGGAATGTAGGCTGCACGCTCGCTGGGTGCCAATAGCCAGGCTGGCTGTTTACCGCTCTGAAGTCTTCCTTTGCACATATTTGGAGTTGGGATTTTTTAATTTTTTTTTGCAAGGAGCACGAACTTGCCAGTAGGATGGCAAGCCAGAGTAAAAGTTCAGCCTGAGTTGCTGGAGCACAAGGCCAGTTTGAGCTGGTTAGCGTCAGCTTTACATTACTTCACATACAGCACTGACTGTGGCACTGAATCTCTTTGTTCCCATTTGTTCAACTGTATTGTCTCCACTCTGTAGAAAATGAAAAATAAAGGTTGAATATGTATTGTTCAGCCAACAATTTTGACTTGATGTGTGTGTGTGTGTGTGTGTGTGTGTGTGTGTGTCTCTCGCTCTCTCTCAAAAAGTATGTGTTACACACACCCCTGGAGAGACCTTCTTTGTATGAAGAGTGTTTAGGGTTGTTTGGATTAAAAGAGAATTTTTGGGGGGAGACCTTTTGTCATATCAGTTCAAAAATAAATAAATAAAAATCCGTTCATGATTTTGGTCTTTATGTGAAGCAACGGAGTGAGTTCAGTGAGTACCCAGATGTCAGTTCCGTGAGTGTGTATTGTGATGATAAAGCAAGCCACGCTGAAGAGCTCCATGGGGGATTTTGAATGCCCCCCATACTGGATTTTGCTGGTTCAACTGCCCTTAGCTTGCTTTCCAATCCAGTAAGAGATTTGCACATGAACAGCAGATGTAACCTTTTGTACAGGAGGGGACCAATTCAAGTTATTTAAAAACGGTTACCCAGATCTCCAATTTAGAATAAAAAGCACTCCAATTTAGCCAACTGTGGTATCAAATGTGTTTATTCCAGGTCAATAAAATAGGGTTAAAATTTGATTATCCTGATCTGGCAGAAATTTTGTTGTTTCAGTGTGACAGATTTATGATGGTAAGACGAGAACATTTCAGCACAGCAGACACGCTGCATGGCGTGCTACTGCATGGTTAAAACAAGTGGGAACAAATCTGATGTGTCAATCCAAACCCTGAGACTAGCAGATTTGGTTGCATGGGTATGTGCGTTCACTGTGTGTGCTTCAGTCTGTAGTACCGTATTGTCCATGCTGTGCCGAGTTGCTGTGTTACTAAGCTGCCTCACAATGTGTGGGAATTCCAGCATGCGCCAGTGCATCCGAGCAACAAGTATTAACCTAGCTCCAAAGGCCTCCAAGAATCAGCCCACATGTGCTTGTCATCCTCTCCCTACTTGATCAATAACCGGTTCCACAGCATTACATGGAAATGTTGACATGCAAATAAAAAAATGAGTTCTGTGGAACGCTTCACAAAATGTTATGAGATAATAAGCTTTGGGTGGTGACCTATTGCATAACCCTATTACATTTGTTTTAATAGTTACACAACACATCCAACACGATCTGAGATTTACCATGTTAAACAAATCCTATGCATAATTTGTTTTATTTGTGTGCTGCATCTCAAAAGGGTTTTTTTCCCCTTTGTGTGAAAGTCTTCTTGTCCCAGAGGTCTTATTCATGAATGTCAATTTGAGTTATGTTCATGCTTAGCTATTTGTGGCCCCAGTGGAGTCACATGGAAGAATGGCCCATGTTCAGCAAAGCATGAGAACAAACTCCTTCCTTGTGTGAATGCATGTTTTATTTTGCTTTTGTTTTTTCAAGTGTCCTGCTACACCAGACAAAATGGGTTTTATTTAAAACGTTAAAGTTAAAATGATTATGTTGACTCTTCACAGGTGAGAATGAAATGCTCGAGTCCCTCCAAAAGATTGCTTCCAAGAACAAGATTTGGCGGTCCTACATTGGAATGGGCTATTACAACTGCTCAGTGCCCACTGCCATACAGAGAAATCTTCTGGAAAATTCTGGATGGTGTGTCCTGCTAATCCCCTTTTATGCCTGTTATTCAACAGCAAGCCAAAGTTCAGTGAAGGAGATTTTACTAGTACAGACTTGCAGAGATCTGCATATTGCATGCAGAATCTGGCACACTAGTTGGTGTGATGATTTCCACATGGGTTTTAGGGAGCTAGTCCAAGTACAAGCTAACTCTTATAAAATTTCTGTGTCCTGTGAATAGCATGCTTGAGTTAAATCCTGTGACTTAAACATAAGATTCTAGGTTAAGGCTTTTCTCTCTTATTTAAATCTCATGATCTAATTTTAAACTTTTTGCAAAAAAACTTTTACACTGTAATGCACATCTATTGTTTTACGCATCTGTTAATTATGCATATTAGGGCTATAATACATGTTCTAACTGCCATTTTAGGTATTACATTTCTGGTTAAACTTTTATCTCTTCACAGGGTGACCCAGTACACTCCGTACCAGCCGGAAGTCGCCCAGGGTCGTCTGGAGAGTCTGCTTAATTACCAGACCATGGTGTGTGACCTCACTGGTATGGCAGTGGCCAATGCATCTCTGTTGGATGAAGGCACTGCTGCTGCTGAGGCCATGCAGCTCTGCCACAGGTTAGAAGACTTGGAGAATTAACAGCCTCCAAATGCGTCCGGAATACTGCACTTAATTTGGCTTTGCTATGGGGCTCATTGACTGCTTTATATCTGCAGGCAAAACAAGAGAAGGACGTTCTACATTGATCCCCGTTGTCATCCACAAACCATTGCAGTGGTGCAGACCAGAGCCCAGTACATCACCTTGATTGAGCTTCACTATTGAGTTAAAGCATATAGTGTGTGCATATAAAGAGCTGTTTAGTCATCTGTTACCTTTTGTCATTTGTAGCTACATCGGGGTGAAGACTATGCTGAAGTTGCCACATGAGATAGACTTCAGTGGAAAGGATGTTTGTGGGGTGCTCTTTCAGTACCCTGACACTGAAGGCAGGGTGGAAGACTTCTCTGAACTTGTGGATCGGGCTCATAAGGGTGGGGTATGTATTGCACAATAGGACTGTAGAATGTACTGACAGTTTCTATAACTTTGTTAAAATAAAATTTGGAACCCAGAGGATGTGAATATTTTTTGACATTTTGATACATTTTACACTGAATATTTGTTTTTAAACTCCCTCCACTTGACTGTCTGCTTTAACAGTTCTTCATTTGCTTTATATTTTATTTCAATTCAAGGCTCTGGCTTGCTGCGCTACCGATTTGCTGGCACTTTGTGTCTTGCGTCCGCCTGGTGAGTTCGGGGTGGATGTCGCTCTGGGTAGCTCCCAGCGCTTTGGAGTTCCTCTCTGCTATGGCGGACCTCATGCTGCCTTCTTCTCAGTGAAGGAGAACTTGGTCAGAATGATGCCAGGAAGGATGGTTGGAGTCACAAGGTGAATATTTGTTTGTTTGACTTGAAGACTTTTTTGACTTATGCACTCAAAATTGTGATTTGTAAATTCTTCCTGGCTGAATTCAGTGATATAATCTGCTATTATTGACCAAGCTGTTAACAGTGCTAAATTTAATTTTTCATTTACAACACCTCTATAAACAAAGCTAATCAGTACCAATTGTTCATAGCTATCTTACACATTTGTCACTGCGCATTGAAATGTGGACACACCCACAATTAACCCTATATAGCATGGTTACCTAAAAAGAACTATATTTTATGCAATTTAATGCAATCGGTTTTCTGATGGCATTCTTTACAAATGACATGGTATGCAGCTTCCTCCAGTGAAGGCAGATTAGTCAAAGTCTTTAATACACTGCCCATTTGTATTTATCAGTCTGTTATTTTCCACAGCTGGGTGCTTTGTGTAAGCATGGTTAAAGCTGAGTTTAAATGTACTCACAAATCTAGAAAACCGTTCGTTTCAGTAAATCGACCATTTTGTGTTTTAAATATGTGCACACAATTTGCAGACATATCTGTGCGTACATATTGTGTGTGCCTACAGCTCTTTCCTTCTCGTTCACAGGGATGCTGCTGGAAAAGATGTATATCGTTTAGCTCTGCAGACCAGGGAGCAGCACATCCGCCGAGACAAAGCCACAAGCAACATTTGCACAGCTCAGGTGCATAACTATAGTATAAATATGAATATATACAGTTACAATCAAAATTATTCAGCCCCCATTGCAGGTTTATTGTCAAATTTTACAGACTTTCAGCTGTTTGCAATGAACAAATTAAACCAAAGATTTGAAATAGTTCAACACAATGAATGCTTCAAGTGGTTTCCTCAAATTCAACTGAAAATGCAACCTGTAATGATTTCTCCAGTTTCAAAATTATTCAACCCCTTGAATAGAATCCCTCACAACAACACCAATATGCAAAACATGTGTAGTCTCGAGCACACCTGTTGCAATTAATCAGGGTCTTCATTAGTTGCACTAGGTGTGCTTGAGCTGGAACACATGAAATACCTGAACTGGCTAGGGGGAGAAAATGTATGAAATACCTGGATGGGGCAGAAAAGGAAACTATGAATGGCTACAACCAGATTTCTGAGAAGGCAGGTTGTAAAAAAACAATCGAGTGAAAGGACTTGGTGGGAACCAGGCACTGAGGTTTCAGTGAGCACAGTATGGCACGTACTAGGTCAGCTGAAAATCGTAAAGTTAAAGAAGAATGAAGAACGAACACTCTGTCCACAGTCAAGCATGGTGGTGGATCGGTGATGCTCTGGGGTTGCTTTGCATCCTCTGGCACTGGACACCTGCAGCGTGTGGAAGGCAAGATGGATTCACTGAAGTATCAGGAAATCCTAGGAGAAAATATTTTGCTGTCTGTGTTTCATTGTACCTTCCACCAAGAAAATGATCCCAAGCATACATCAAATTCAACCAAGGATTGGTTGCAGAAGACGTCCTAGAAGATTCTACAGGGCCATCAGTCACCTGACTTGAACCCCATCGAAAATCTCTGGTGGGATTTGAAGAAGGCGGTTGCAGCACACAAACCCACAGCAAAATCACCAGTGTTGATTTAACATCAACAGTGTTGAATTCACACCCAACAGTGTTTAAACGTCCATTAGACTCATATAAACACTCTGGGTGTTAATTCAACACTAGGGATTTTACTGTGCAAGAATATTCCTGAACTGGGGCCATTGCTCATGAGGAGTGGGCTAAAATTCCTCATGAAAGCCGCCAAAAGCTATGCAGCAGGTCATAACAGGAAAAATGTGCTCTACTAAGTACTAAAGATGCTTGCCATGAAGAGGTTTAATAATTCTGAGACTGGAGAAGTCATAAGTTTCATTTTCAGTTGAATTTGGGGCAACCATTTGAAGGATTTGTTTTGTTGAACTATTTCAATAACTTTTTGTTCATTGCAAATGGCTGAAAATCATCTGTAAACTTTGACAGTAAACCTGATTTGCAATGAGGGTTGAATAATTTTGATTGCAACTGTAGAGTGAGTGACACGTCTGTTTAATATTTTCTCAGGCTCTCTTGGCAAACATGGCTGCAATGTATGCACTGTACCATGGCCCACAAGGCCTGAAGCACATTGCTGAAAGAACTCATAAAGCAACATTGATTCTTGCTGAGGGTTTGTCATCAGTCATTTCCATTTTGATACTCAAGTAAAAGTTTGACATGAATGTCATTAACTTATCAGTCTGTTCCTGCCATTACAGGACTTATCAGAGCTGGACACAAGCTCCAGAATGAAACCTTTTTTGACACACTGAAGATTCACTGTGGTGTTGCTGCCAAAGACATTCTGGAGAAGGCTGCACAGCGCAAGATCAATCTACGAATCTATGGTGAAGGAATGGTAAGTCCTTTCCAGCAGTGTTTGTGAGGATCAGTTGCACTGAATTGTTAAAGTAATGCTTGAAGGTTTGTGAATCCATTAGAATTTTCTATATATCTGCATAAATATGATCTAAAACATCATCAGATTTTCACACAAGTCCTACAAGTAGACAGAGAACCGAATTAAACAGAGACAAAAATATTATTTGCTGAGGAAAACGATCTATTATTACATATCTGTGAGTGGCAAAAGTACGTGAACCTCTAGGATTAGCAGTTTCATTGTAATGTTAAATTAGTCAGGTGATTTGAATCAGTGGGATGACAATCAGGTTTGATTGAGCACCATGTTCTTATTTAAAACGGTCAGTTATTTATTGAGGAAAATTATCCAATATTGCATCTGTGAGTATGTGAATGAATGCAAGATATAAAAAATGTAACAGGCAGGTGTCTGTGTGTGTGTCTGTGTGTGTGTCTGTGTCTGTGTCCAGTTCTAGTCCTTGGTGTTCCCTTGGTTGAGGGTCTGAATTGCGTGGGGGGGAAGCTCTACTAGAGGTGAAACTGTTCTGTAACAAGGAATAGGCTAAAATTCCTTGAAGCTGATGCGCAGGACTGACTGATCAACAGTTACCGCAAACATTTAAAGTTATTGCTGCATGGGGAGGAGGGGGGATCACACCAGATACAGCAGATGTTCACATACTTATGCTACTCACAGATGTAATACTGAATAAATAACTGATTGTTTTAAGTAAAACAGGGTGCTCAATCACACCTGATCGTCATCATATTGATTGAAATCACCTGACTAGTTTAACATTCAAATTAAATTGCTAATTCTAGAGGGTCACATACTTTTGCCACTAACAGATATTTAATAATGGATCATTTTCCTCAGTAAATAAATGACCAAGTATAATAATTTGGTTCTCTTTGTCTACTTTGAGGACTTCTGAGAAATTGCATGTTTTAGGACATTTCTGCAGAAACATAAAAAAAAAACCTCAACCAACTTTCAAACACCACTGTGTATTACTCCATTCATTCCTATTAAAGGTCTCTTTGAACATTTAAAATCTTTTTCTTTGAATGGTTTCAGCTTGGAGTGTCTCTGGATGAAACCATTACAGAGAGGGAGTTGGATGACCTGCTCTGGGTGTTTGGATGTGAATCCTCTGCTGTGAGTACCCAGAGAAGCCTAACATGAGATACATAATAATGATTTGCATTTGGTACTCGGTAAACAATACCTTCTGACTATTACTTGATTTTCAGTGTTGATTTCTGTTTCAGGAACTTATTGCTGAAAAAATGAGCGAGAGAACCAAAGGCCTGCTTGCAGGTCCTTTCAAGAGGACCAGCAAGTTCCTCACCCACCCAGTGTTCAACAGGTCTGTCATGAGGTCTTCTATTATTCCTAAAGTGCTAATTTAATATTTACTTATGCAAAGTATTAAGACCTTCTCTTTAAGTGGGGAAGGCTTTACATTCACATTAGGATTTGATTCCGGGCAGAATAGCTAATAACTAATAAATCTGTATTATTTGGGATAATGCATTTAGTTTCATAGGCACTCTAAATGATGACCTCAACAGAGAGAATCGGCAAAAATAATTTTACTGCTCCATAATGTGTTTTGCAAGTTTTGTACAACGTGGAAATTCAGGATAACATCTGGGATTGCAAAACACAATGGCAAGGCTGTTCGTGATGGGACAGAATGTGCCTGAATTAAACATAGCTTTAAGCCATACAACCCAATATTACAGTGCATGTTATGTGTGTGGTATACAGTGGGGGGGGGGGGGGGGGGTATTTGATCCCCTGCTCATTTTGTACGTTTGCCCACTGACAAAGAAATGATCAGTCTATAATTTTA
>JAOUWY010000046.1:11123484-11148576 GCA_025728095.1 Prietella phreatophila | reverse complement strand
CAGTATTAATATCCAGTATAATATCCAGTATTAATATATCACGTTTATATCCAGTTTCTCCATGTGTGTTTACTTCACTTCCCTACTTTGGGAGTTCTGCATTGGAAATTAGGGACTTGAAGAGTCCCTAATACCACCAATAGAACCCCTCATAGAATTTATGATGGTTATAATGGAGATTGTAGTGGTTTAATGGAAACTGTAATGGTCCCTGTGGGTCTTTAATGGTAATTTGTTGCCTTCTGTTGGTGGCATGTTATTTCTACTGGATACAGTTAATGACCAATGGCTTTAATGGTTAATGGTTTGTAATTGTATTTGTAGTGGAAACCATTAGAATTTCTGTGATGGTTTCTATTGCTTTTCTTTGTGGGGGTCCAGAAGGTTTCTAAATAAGTAAAATGTTTATGTGAACGGTGAGTACACAGAATCAGTCATATATGTATGAGTATTGAACATCTAACTGATTGAGATCATCTTATGAATGTTGAAAAGTCCCTGAACAATACAAAAGTAACAATGATAACTTTGTTGACATTTGAGCATCATCAAGTTTTCCTGGTAGGGCTTTAAGGACTTACTTCCTTATTAATACCAAGAACTGATTGGCAGTACTTGCCAGTTTTGCAGGTTTACAGGTTTATTATTGCACTTATTTATTATTTCACTTATTGTCATTTAAAGCCGTGTCATCTCAGTGACCCCAGGAGATGCTTTGAGGATCCTCACAGGTTGTTTACTTTTGAAGAGGCCAGTGAAGGGAACAGTGATGGCAGGAGAGAAGAGTTCTCCAGATGACAGACACTCTTCCAGAGTCATTCAGGTGGTGTTTCTGGCTCTTCTACTGGACCTACTGGGGTTCACAGTAATCCTCCCCCTTCTCCCCTCCATCTTAGATCACTACAGTGAAACAGGGGTAAGCTTTCTCACAGGGTATTGTTAAAAAGTAGTTAAAGAGATTTTGCCCATCATAGTCTGATGCCAAATCTGACTACTTGCATTAAGTGTATATTCTAACATGACTCGGTTGTGGGTCTGTGCTTGCGCAAGTGTCGAGCAAGTCTGCTTGAGCTGAGAGCAGTTTATAAATGTTTACAAATATTTCTATATCTATACATGAGTCATGAGAAATGTACCAGACTTTGTGCACCAGATGACGTAAGATGTGATGTGGTTTGTAGCATTATTCAGCTTCTAACAGCATCAAAGTGTGCCTTTTCTTTTTTTAAATGAAATCTGTTTAAAAGGTTTTTTTGATCAAATATTAGATAAAAGCTTTAATAGATATTAAAGTTGGATTTATTATTTTGTACCAAGCCAGATTCAGAATCTAATGTTGTATGGTACAATGATTTTTTTTGTTTTGCTGTTATGTCAGGATAATAAAGTATATGTTTTTTCTTTTCTTTTTCCCTCCTTTATTATTGAAAAAGGATAATGTGTATCTATCGCTACAAAGCATTGTGGACTGGTTCCGGGGCACTGTTGGAATTCCTTTGGACAGAAAATACACCAATGTACTTTTTGGAGGTAATATTTACACATTTAGTTTATTTGTGTCTGTATCTCCCAAGCAGCTTGTGTCTCATAATGAATGAATCATTTCCTTCTTTTTTTTTTTTTTACTTCTTAGGACTGATTGGCTCAGTCTACTCTTTATTGCAATTCATTTTCTCTCCTGTGATGGGAGCTGCGTCCGATCAGCATGGCAGAAGACCGCTGCTACTTTTAACTACTGTGAGAAGATTAGACTTTTATATGAAGCTGATCTAAAGTCAGGAGTGATTGTCAATAGGCTTCACATGTAATCTTTGCTCAGATTGACCTTCTGAAAATTAATTAGTCTCTGTGTTGTCTAGGCAGGGCTGATTTTCTCCTACATTCTGTGGGCTGTTTCTCACAGCTTCAGTGTTTTTCTCCTGTCTCGTGTGGTGGGAGGAATCTGTAAGGGAAACGTCAGCCTCTGCACTGCTGTTGTTGCAGACCTGCCTTGCCCTAAAGCGAGAAACAGAGGAATGGTGAGTCATTGGCTTAATTACAACTGTGTCTGTGTTTCAGGAGGAGATCTAAAAGCACTTGTAGATGTTTATGTGGGTAGTGCGATGACCTGTTTCTTTTTGTGCTGTTTTCACATTAGGCAATGATTGGTGTTGCTTTCTCTTTGGGCTTCACTCTGGGCCCTTTAATGGGCGCCTACTTTGCACTGAGGCCAGTGGATGCTGAGTTGTTTTATCAAGGCCCTGCTCTACTGGCAGTTCTCTTCTCTGTAGCAGACCTGCTGTTCATTTTTCTCATGCTTCCAGAGACTTTGCACAAGGCAAGAAAAAAATAATGGATAAATAATACTTCATCTATGAGTCATTTTTACAAAAATCCTTTTTGTTTCTTTTAACGTAGGGCACCTCAGAGCCCACAGGTGTTCAGGAGATAGGAGACCTGCTCAACCCAGTGGCCCTTTTCAACTTCTCTGCAGTCACAAGAACAAAGGAGCCACCCTCCATACAACGTAGGCTCATACAGTATACTGTACATTTAAATCCCATATCAGTAGGTTTTTACTTTTGTCTAATAGCTTCTGTGTTGAACTTAGTCTTGATTACAAAAATGCCCTATTCCACCTCAAACCAATTATAAACTCTTATGTTTTCAAAAAATGGCAAACTATTTGGGATAAATGGTAAATGGCGCACTTATATAGCGCTTTTATCCAAGGCACTTTACACTGTACTGTGTCTCATTCACCCATTCACACACCAATGGTAGCAGAGCTGCCATGCAAGGCGCTAACTTGCCATCGGGAACAACTTGGGATTCAGTGTCTTGCCCAAGGACACTTCGGCATGTGGAGTCATCTGGGATGGGAATCGAACCACCAACCCTACGATTAGTGGACAATCCGCTCTACCACCTGTGCCACAGCCGCCCAATGTAGTACAAATAAACTTCGCAAAATCAGCCCTGTTGTTGGTAGAAAAGGTTGTTTTTACTTGGATAATTGCTAGGACCGTATCATCTACACCTGTTGCCAAATAACTCACTCACAAGTTTCTGTTAATGGGTAAAGAGACTCCTTTATGCCCCATATTCCAAAGTCCATTATCTCTGAGGCATATTTTAATGGGCAGTGATGTTTTAAGCTGTTTCCATCATGAAAATAGCCATGGTAGTGGGCATGGCATTAAACTAAAAACAAACAAAGAGTATCGATTGTAATAATAAGAATGGCATTCAGTATAGTTCTGAGATTACTAAATGACCTTTTTCTGCCACATTCCTTTGGCTGGTTTGACTTGGGTAGGTGTAAGTATTGCACACACTTTATGAAATAGACTCTTACAGAAATGCTGCAACCCAGTGTGGTTGTACTTTCATACTCAACCATCACATTTTGTTCCTTACACTGACTTTCTGTTTTTTCTTCTTCTTGTTATTGCTACATTAGGGATGCGCAACCTTAAGGTACTAGGCTGGGTGTACTTCGCTTACCTCTTCCTTTTCTCCGGTCTTGAGTTCACACTGAGCTTCTTAACTCATCAACGCTTCCAGTTCTCCAGGTAAGCTCTAAGGTCAAACTCTCCCAAATATCCCCAAACTGAGGCCATATTGGGATATTAAGATGACCCACCATGAATTTATTTTTTAAGATCATTCAGGTCCTCATTGTATATACTGACAACCCTGCTTTTGTATTGTGCATCCTGCACAATATTCCTGCTCTAACAAACCTATACAATTATCATGCCTTGACAGACACTCAGTATTGTTCTTGTCTGAATCCCAACACATTTCACTTACATTATAACTGACCATATTTTATTTGGAAAGTCAAAAATTTAATGCTTGATAACGGTCAGCTGACTTTATTTGCATTGAAAAAATGTCAAGATGAGCATTTCTTTCTTCCAGCATGCAACAGGGGAAGATGTTCTTTTTCATTGGTATCACCATGGCAACATTCCAGGGAGGATACGCACGCAGGATCCAACCAGGTCAGCAGATCCGGACAGTCCGCATGGTAAGTTTCTTAGTGCAACACCATTCCTTTTCTGTCATACACAATTAGTCATTCACAGGAGCATGAACATAACATTACACACAGTTCAAGAACAACAGTTGTGTGTTACTTTGTTTCATGGCAAATCCGGTGAAGATAAATCCATTTAGCATCTTATATTCTCTATAGCATTTTATACAAAGAACTCCCTAGTGGTAGGAGTTTTATGTGAGAGTCATAGAAGTAGTAAAAGTTAAAGAAGTACTGTATAATTGATGTGTCCTGTTCATCTTGATCCCTCAATGTTTGGAAAACTGTTTTTCCATTTTTTTCTTATCTAAATATGCATGAGTAACACCATTAAAATATACTTAAAGAGAAGAATAGACTAAAAGACAGTATTTAGCATATTTAGCATGGGCTTTAAGGAATAAGCATTGTCCTGTTAATAACATATGCTATTTCTAAGTCAGATCTTTGTGTTTTCAGGCAATATTATTACTCATTCCAGCCTTCATACTCATTGGAATAGCATGGAATTTAATAGTGCTCTACATCAGCCTGTTTCTGTATTCCTTTGGTAAGCATTAGCTATTGTTATATTTTCTTTTTGAGAACTGACATTTTACTGGAACAGAAATAGCTTGTTTGACCAACTGCATTTGTTGTGCTTTTCTGCAGCCGCTGCCACTGTTGTGCCATGTCTTTCAGCACAAGTATCTGGACATGGTGAGTTTCAAACCTACAGATAAATGTATTCCCAATATTCATCCTGTTAATTAAATACTTAATAATAATAATATAGAAAAATGTATTAAATATTAAATTTAATAAAGCAACAGTATTTATACTCAGTGTTTGTTGCCTACATTTCGTTTCGTAGCTGAATGAGTAACAGTTTTTCCTCATATCTTGATTGAATTAGGTACAGCGAGTCAGAAGGGTACAGTGATGGGGATCCTGCGTAGTCTTGGCGCACTGGCCAGAGCACTGGGTCCAGTTCTGGCCTCCTCAGGTGACTAATCACATATCAGTTTGCATGTGGTTAAACAGAGTAAGGAGAAGCCTTTTCTCTTAATACTATAGCCTAGAGTACAGTACAACTAGTACTCCAGGAATTATCTAACCCACATACATCTGTTACTGAGAGTATAGGTCATGTTTAGCCTTTTTAGTTGACCATTTCCTGGTCTAGATAATTTAAAAAGAGGCATGTGTAATTCTTTATATTTAGGCAGTTGTTATATTTCCTTTGCAGTGTACTGGCTTGCTGGAGCTGAGATGTGCTTCTTCATCAGTGCGGCTTTATTTATTGCCCCTTTATTCTTACTGAGCCAACTGGAGCAACACAAAGAGGACTAAGAACACTCATGTATCTTTTACTGGAAATACCTTTTACAATCTCTTTACATATGGCGTACATATATTTTCTTCTTTCCTTTTTATATACATTTTTACACAAGAAAACACTGATAGTACAATATGACTTGAAAAGACTGCAGTGCAATATAACAGTGACCTGGTATTGTTACATTATAGGGCTGCATTAGATACTCATTCAATTTTATTGCTAAAATTAAAAACCGTTGTAACTCTATAACATCATGTGGACAGTATGTTGTATAGTGGTGCTAATGATGTAGCTATAAGGCACTCGGTTGCATTAATTTTGCAACTACCAGTGTAAGAAAAATAGCTGGAAGTTGTGAAAAGTTGATGAGAGAATGTTTTATTCTCGCAGGATTAACTGTTCACATGTAAATCTACAGACGTTAAAAGTTGACATAATACAAACTTGACATTGTCAAGAATTTCGTAGTGGAAATTCCGCCTCTTTTCAGTGTGTCAGATCATTTGGCTGAGCTTACAAATAAGACCAATAAGAGCAGCTTCCAAACAGTTCATTGCTATTTTTGTTCTCCAGTGAGAATCATTTTATTTTGAATAACATGTTGTGTGCATGGTGCCCTGCAATGGAATGGCGCCCCATCCAGGGTGTATTTCCGCCTTGTACTGAGTGTTCCTGAGAAATGTTCCGGACCCAACACCCTGACCAGGATATAGCGCTCATTCACAATGAATAAATGCACACTAACAAACAGTTTAGATGTTGACACAAGGAAGTCATTTCGAAATTACACTGCAAGAGTAAAGGCATTGGCTACATCTACAAAAAAGAAGAAGAAAACACTGCTCAAATATGTGAGCTGGCGCTCTATATTCAGTTAAATATACCAGAAACTGAATCAGGCTTCACAACAGTCTACTAGTTTCTCTTCCAAACTTGTAAATGGAAGAATAAGAAGTAAGTTCAGGTATATTGAATTACCTCCTCTTGGCAAAAGTTATTTCACCCTTATAAAATTGAGTATATTCCTGAAGGTGCCAAACGAATTGTATCTTCAAGGACTGAAAATAATGTAAGACTATATATCTGTCATTTCCTAGATCTCCTTCATGAAAAGAAGTACAAGGTTGAAATTAAATTTAGACTGCAATAACTGTTATTATAATTAAATTGAAACCACAATTCATGCATTCTTCAATTGAAATCATATTCAACCATTCTGCTGTTCTCTAAACACAAAAATATATTATTATACCACCATTTTCCACAGAAAATATGTGAACAAGAAGAATAGTTTGTTATCTTATTGATTTTAGCCAAATATTTGAATCATAAAGGTAATTTTATGAATCAACATCAAACATTTCTTTAACAAAAAATGTTGACCTCGTTTTACGTTTTGTTCAAATTGATGGAAAGTAAACGAATCCAGAAATTGTGTAATCTATTCCCTCTATCTAATTTTATATAAATCCCTTACATTTTGTTTGTTTTTGTTTATTCTTACATTGTGTTTATTTGTTTCATTTTTTGTTATTATAAAAAGTTGTACCAAATGTACAGTTTTATTTTGCCATCTTTATACTTGTCTAGACCGCAGTATACAGTATAGATGCTTTGAAGCAAATAAATGCAGTATCTAATCTGTACACTTGCGGCGCTGTTTCGAGTTTTCTCATACCATCATACAATGGTCTTTTCCAAGGTTGCCATATTCATTGCTACCCCTCAACTGTTTCAATTGGTTTTCTTGCGGATTACAGCTAATCCTGTAGGCATCACTTCACTTCCTTTTCTCTACACATTAACATATACTGTCCTAGTCTCTCTATTAAGTCAATTTGTACTCTTCTTTGCTGTATTCGGTGTACCTCAGATTAGTGTTGATTTGAGCAACACTGGATTTATTTCTTCGATTATATCTGGCAACCCCGGCCTCTGCTCGCGAGCTGTATAATGGCGGCTTCAGCGGGCTGTTGGTTGTCTGCCGTTGCTAAGGAAGTAAAAAAAAAAAGTTTGCTGTCATGCGAGAAGCTGCCTAGAGGTAACGGGATGCACTTTGTTATTACTGGTTTAACACAAGCGGATAAAACATGGATTTTTAACTCTTAATTCATTTATTGCAAGCTGTAACCGAGCTACCAAGGAGTGATTGAGATTCCACATACAGACCCAGCACTGAGGTTAGCGTGTTGTGCTAGTTACAGCGAGGGCATCTGGAATTAAAGTACATTATTAAGGGTTTGTGGGTTTTTATTTTATTATATACACACACTCACACAACGAGTTAAGAACCCAACCAATAATATGACCAAACAGAGGCGGGTATTAATGACATTTTGTGCTTGTGGCTGTTTTTGGAGAAAGGTTCAAAGCCCGCAAGGTAATGTATCAGATGCGGCATTTTTACACAGGCCCTTATTCAGAATATTACCGCCTTTATTAGTTTAAAGTTCCCCAGAAATTAAACCTACCCGCCCTTTAGTGTTCTAGGCACCAGTACAATGAGTTTAGCTTTTTTATCTTTGAAAAAAAAGTTGTGCAAAATTGTTTTTGAGATGTCGTTGTTACAGTGTTACTGTTTGTCAGGTCTGGGACATCATTACATTTCTTGATGACTAAGTCTGTACTAATCTTGTGTTCGTCCAATTAAATTCTCTCTAAAATGTATATGCCCTCCTTGGGGGCGGGCCTTGCGCTACAGGCGTAGCTCCTTAGCAGCAAACATGGTTTGTTGTTGTTTTGCTGTGCGTCTTCCCACAGTCCTTTTTCTAACCATCCCTTGGTTGAGGAAAAAAACGGTTGGAATTGATTCATTTTGAATCAACATGAATGTCCGATTAAGAACCCAATTTTATTTTATTTTTTACACAACGGTCTTTTCACACTGACTGTTTACATGCACGTAAATTCCGTGTAAGATCTGTATTCGGGTTTCAGCCGTATTCTGAATACAATGTTTATATGCGTGCAGGCATCACGCTGTTCCTGTGTACACGGTTGTTGTAAGTATGTCTGCGTTGCCATTCCTAAATACCAAGCCTACAGATAAGCATCTGGTAGCACCCACAGTGCCTTGTGGACTGAACATGCGCATATATTCTCCTTTCAGTGGATTTTGTGAATAAGGTGTTTACATGCAACAAATTTCCAATTAAAACAGATATTCCAGGAGTGGGAATCATAATTTGTGGACTCAGAATATTGTTTTAATCTGAATTTGGGCAAAACGGATTGCGGCGTTTACGTGACCCAATACTAATGAGAATATTGCTAAATTCAGATATCAGAGTATTGATATGCCTGTAAGCGTTGTCACTGTTGCGTCATCTCAATCAGAGACACTGTTGGGCCTTCTCCATCAGAGACCTGAAGCACCACAGACACATGTGCCAGTGATGAACCTGAGGCTCTCGTTCACTATCAGCACCGCTGATGATCGACTGCGGCTCAAACGTGCAGCTTAACAAAAGAACACAGCGTATATTAATTTAATATATCGTCTTTGTTGAAGTCGAGTGAGACTCTTTGCTCTGGTCCACGTTTAGCTAGTATACTAGGCTACTGTCAGGTTTGTTAGATTTGGTGGGTGTGGGATATCTCGTACGATATAGGCCTTACCAGCTTATTAAGTTGGTAAATTATTAGTGTTTCTGACTAAACTGAATGTAGCTGAAGATATGTTCTCATTACAAGCCAATAAGTCTTTTTCTGACTAGCTAACTGAAATAATTATCCACATTTATAGTGTATGCAATGGTCTCAAACACCCGAATTTCACCACATTCTGTATTACTGAACATTTATACTTGTAGCTCGATGAGTAAACAGAAAGTTCAAATCTGGGCTTTTGTAATGTCGTTCAATCATTTTCATTTGCTGTGTTTTCAGAATGTGAACGTGTAAGGATAATGGCATTTGTTTGTGTCTGAAAACAAACGGGAGAGTAGGATGAATGAGAATGAAGACCTCATTGTCCCATTCCAACCTGTTGGAGTTCAGTCAGAAGAAGCACTCTGTAGGAATGATGCAGCTGACTTCAGCATAGAAGTGGAAAATGACAGAAGCAGTAAAGAACAGGTCAGTGGTAAGAAGTCGTCCAACGAAGTGCTCCAAACCCCTCAAGATGAGCAAAGGGAGCAAGACAAACCCGGTCCCTACATGCCTCGTCCACCCTTGCTTCCCAAGCCTCTTGGCATGGCAAAAGGAAGTAGGAAC
This sequence comes from Prietella phreatophila, assembly GCA_025728095.1. Classification (NCBI taxonomy): domain Eukaryota; kingdom Metazoa; phylum Chordata; class Actinopteri; order Siluriformes; family Ictaluridae; genus Prietella; species Prietella phreatophila. The sequence continues at coordinate 11,139,016 of JAOUWY010000046.1, read as the reverse complement.
ATGTCGTTTGAGGAAAAGAAAAAGGGAAGACGATTGAGGAGCAGTCAAGAGAGCCTCACTGACCCAGCCGAGATGACCTCTTCGACTGACTCCCTTAGGGAAGTCTCCAATTGTTCTGCACCTAGTAGCCATATGGTTTTAAAGAATGGCCAGAACTCTGGAGGAAGTAATTTTGATCAAGTGGCCTGGCAATCCCCACCATTCTGGGATAGATGTAACAGCTTCCCTGAGGACGACAGATGTCCTTCTGACCAAGGCCATTTTTCTGGGCAGCATCCTAAACCTTCCAAAATTATTCTTTCCCCACTGCAGCCTGCAGGAACCTTTCCATCACTGGAGTACAGCATCGCCGCCATGTCCTTAAGGACGGCTAATCAGATTGACAGGGATTGCTTGGATTATAGGAATGGGAGCCTGCAAGAGAAGTTGCAAAAGAACCTCAGTGACAGCCAGCTTTGGGACGCCATGGTGTCGGACAGAACCTCAGTCAATTCCATGAAGTCCACCTTCAGTGTGCTCAACCCAATCCGACCCAAGGATGTGAGGAACAGGTAGAATCCTTTTATTTGTTTGTGTCGTGAATGTAGGCTAAACCACATACTTCTACTACTTTCATTTCTAGATTGTTACTTCATACAGCTCACTGCAAGGATGCCTTGGTCATATTTGAATGCTTTATGTTTATGCACAGGTCGCATGCTGTCACTGTAATACTATGAAGTTTGTCGGGTTTTTGTTGCATGTGCATTTCTGTTCATTATTGTGCCTGGTGTTTTGGTGTTTTTGGTGTTTTGTCTAACCATGTTTTTAAAATGCTTTAAAAAGTACATTTCCCAAGTGAACCAGAGTTTGAAAGTCAAGAAAGAATAAAGAAGCTGTAAATGGGGGGAGAATCAGTGCTTACTTTCTGTGATAAATTGCTTTAATTTCTGAATGAATGTAGGTCCAGTATGTTCCGAGTGCAATGTAAGAGAAAGAGAACTGAAATGTGAAGTGGGGTGAAAGTAAGGAGATTAGGGCCGGATCACTGAAACACTTGCTCAGCACACATTCATCATGAAGAATGGAATTTTGTAGTGGACTGATTATTCCCAGGTCTTGGCTTGCTTTGTTTTGGGAGTTTGTACTTGACCCAATTCTGTCAAAATAGATGTGAAACCTTTCTGTTAAACATGTACTTCACATACATATGCTGTTTACAGGAGCTTTTTGGAGGGCAGTGTGATGGGCAACGGAGCCTTACTTGGAGCTGAAGAGCTGGACCGGTACTTTCCGAGCAGGCAAATTGGGATTTATGTTGCCACTTGGAATATGCAGGGAGAGAAGGTGAGTTTGAGCTTAAGTGCTGTGACACAAAGACTCACTATCATTGACATGCCAGAGATATTTTATATTAATGGTGAATATTGCACACAGGGGCTTCCAAACAACCTAGATGACCTGTTGCTCCCAACAGACACTGATTTTGCACAAGACTTCTATATCATTGGGGTTCAAGAAGGATGCCCTGATAGGTAAGAAGTTTGCTGTCTGCTGTCTTTGTTCATCTCGGACCCTTCACTCAGCTTTTGTGTATTTACAGGAAGGAGTGGGAGATCCGTCTGCAGGAAACTCTGGGACCGTACTATGTGATGCTGTATGCCGCTGCGCATGGAGTGCTTTATCTCACCATCTTCATACGCAGGGACCTCATATGGTTCTGTTCCGGTGGGTCTTTCACCTTGTAGCATTGTAATGTTCCTACAGTATTGGCTCATACAGCATTGCTTGGCAGATTTTTGTACTTCTCACTTCAGACTGATTGAACAACCATTGTGTTGGCTTCTTTTTGTAGAGGTGGAGCATGCTACCGTCACCACTCGGATCATTTCGCAGATTAAGACCAAAGGGGCAGTGGGCATTGGCTTCACTTTCTTTGGGACATCCTTCCTCTTCATCACATCTCATTTTACTTGTATGTAAGAAGTTTAAGTCTCCTAATGGAAATGTACATTCACAGTATGCTCGCCAATGCAAATTTATTGCTAATAGGCAACCATATAACGCTTTTGTATAATTTCTGTTTCAGCGGGAGATTCGAAAGTCTATGAAAGGATACTGGACTACAATAAGATAATAGAAGCTTTAGCTCTTCCCAGGTGCCTTCCTGACACCAACCCTTACCGTTCAGTTGCCTGTGAGTTTCCTTTTATTTAACCATCAGCTTAAGCGTCACACATTCATCATAATGAATTACTCAACGACTTTATTCTCAGCGGATGTGACTACCAGATTTGATGAAGTCTTCTGGTTTGGGGATTTTAACTTCCGCCTTAGTCAAGACCGGGGAAGAGTGGAGGATATTTTGAACCAACTAACCGCGAAAAACATGGACGTCCTCCTCCAGCATGATCAGCTGTGCAAAGAAATGAAAGACGGTTAGTCTTAAAGTTAATGACTGAATGAGACTTAATAAGTCTTCTTTACAGGATAATACTTTGAGTATATGCATTGTAGTATTATTTTTATATTTTTTTAATTAAGCTTGAGTCCTGATGGCTCAAAAAGATGTGTAACCATTAATTCCTCCTTGTAGGTTCCATCTTTAAAGGATTTCAGGAAGCCCCAATCCACTTCACTCCTACATACAAGTTTGATATCGGCTGTGACGTTTATGACACAACACCCAAGCAGAGAACTCCATCATATACAGTCAGAAAATCTTCTTTAGCTTCTTTTAAAGTATGTGAATATAGTTTATAATGTGTGCCCATTGCTAAACATTTTTATCTTTATATTGCAGGATCGAATCCTTTTTAGGAGCAGACAAGTAGATGACATCAAGGTGGTTAAGTATACATCCTGCTCATCTATCAAGACCTCAGATCACCGGCCAGTCATTGGCATGTTCCAGGTCAAGCTCCGGCCTGGTAGAGACAAGTAAGCAGCAATTCAAGCAATGGATTGGGAGCCTCTGATGTATAAGGAGCAGTTTGTAATGTTTATAGATCTAAAATAATCATGTAATAATTTCAGAGAAACCTGATATTTCAATATAATCAAAAACCGATTGACAATCTTACAGTGGAATGGACTTATTCTCTATTTTATTCAGTCCAGACTGTTTATATTTTTCTGGCATAGAAAATAGTTTCAGAACAAGCTCCTCAGGTCTTCCACTTTAAGTAAAGTGGCAAATATATTTTCACTGTAAGGCTTGAGTGGAATTTAGTCAGTGTTTTCACTGTATTTGTGAGCACTATAAAAATTACGCACTGATACTTTAAATTTGAGAGCGTCGTGGAATACTTTAGAAGGGAACTTTAACTTTGTTAGGAGGTTGTTATTATTTCCAGTTTGCAAGATTGAGTGCTAATTCACGAGTACCGCCCCTCTAGCATTCCGTTGGGAGCGGGCTTGTTTGACCGAGCCGTGTACCTGCAAGGCATAAAGAGGAGGATTACGAGGGAACTGAAAAGGAGGGAAGCGATGAAGAACCAGAGCAACAGCACCGTCTGTTCTATCTCCTGATCCAGGGTCAGCAGCCGTCAGACCATATCTTCCATATTCTGAGCTACTGACTCAGGAAGCTGGACTTTCAGGACCAAAGGGAAGCTCAGAACTGAGGGAGATGTAGCGTTTGACTCCCCATCCAGGAACATACACTCACTCACAGGAGCTTGAAAAGAGGCTGTGCCTTATCGTTCAAGGTCTTGGTTAAGAGCTGGAAATGTCCATGAGAAAGTCTATAGAAATGTCTATAGAAAGTGGTGAACATATATGTCTGAGAAGGAAGGGAATGTAGAAATGACCTCTTGTGCACTACATTTTACCTAACGTCTTTGAGTTTTTATATTAATGTGTCGGCTTATATTTAAGATCAAATGAAAGATTTGTCATACGACACATTTTTCAAACTAATAGTGTTCAATGGCCTTACATGGATAAGTCAGCAGCTCAAAACACATTTGTTACCAATACTAAATTATTATTTTTTACAAATATTTATTTTACAGGTTTAGTTTACATTCGGCCAAAATATAATTGGTATCTGTAACAATGGAAATGTGACCTAAAGAAACCTCTAAGAAACCGCGTTTCTTTAGCCAGAAATTGTATTCTTGCAGCGGTATGAATGGGAAAATCCAAGACATACTGAACACAAAGTCTCATCTATGACGCATGTCCATTGCCTTAACTTCAGCCTTTTACTTGATGTCAGCTGGCTATTTATAAAGGACTAAGAACTGATTTTGACCAAGTAACTATATTCCTCTTGCATGGGCCACAAATAAATACGTAACCCTAAATCATGCTTTTGTATTACATTCCTCGCTGTTGATGGAAAGTGCCTGAAATCCTGTTTATGATTCCTTTTGTTGCTTTTCTAGAACATTGTTTCAACCTAAACAAGCACATTTTTAATGTTTACGGAGTTATTTAAGTAACATGAAGCTGTGACTGAATCTACACTCCTCTAATGTTTTTTCTTTCTTAGGTTATTACAGCTATGAAAATATAGTTTGCCCAATATTTAAAACAGACCAAAGAAATATAAATAAACGAATAACCAAGTAATAAATGTAAACCACATTTATGAACAAAAACAGACATGGAAAAGCAGATGGAATTGCACATTACAATGTCAGAGCATTATTAGAATTTGTAAAATGTGGGAAGAAGGTTGTGTGTACATGACAGTCATTTATAATGAACAAACTAAGATTTAGATGAAAATGACGTAGCACATGCAGTCATAGGTTTGTATGCCAATAAATATACATCACATAACCACTGATGAGAGAAGCGTTTTCAACCATAGAAAGGCATTAAGGCTCAGAAAGCCTTTTGAAAAACTGGTTCCAGTCTCTGCTCAGGCTACTGACTCTCCGAGCAGAACAGGGTAGTTTTGGGTTGTAATGTTGCTGCAGGCCTGGCTGTTTTATATTTCTTATAATGGGCTTCTTTCATAACCAATATCTTTAACCCTACGCAGATTTTAACATTGCCACTATTTTTATGAGTGTTTTCACGGAACCCAGATTTTAATGATAAACTAATTCCAGATTATTGGTGTAATAATAATAAAAAATAGGTTTGTACTCCTGGGTCCACTAATGTATATTTTTTGTTAGAAATACAGTAACAATGCCAGTGCCTCATATCTACAAAAACCTAGGCTTGATCATTATCACCTGAATATTAGGTTGTTGAAAATACACATTACAGTATTTTTTTAACAGTTTGAAAATAATCAGCATCTCTCAGAACTGTTTAAATAAAAACTAAAATCATTTAATTTGGATTGGACTCAAATGATTAACGTATTAATACTTAGTGCTAAATTGGAAATGATTACTTCCAATGATTTCTTAGCACATCAGCAAACTTCACATGAAACCGACGTCTTGCATTACTTTGTTGTAACAGGGCTTTTCAACTTTTCAATTGCCTAAAGCCAGTCTGCTGGACATGTTACTGCAAAACTGTCCACATTTATTAACTCTGAACAGGATACGAAAACATCCACGCAATACGAGCCCTCTGAAGGCGAAGTTCAATTTCCATGAAGTGCTTTGACTACCAATTTCACTCAGCACTTCTCCAGAACAGTTCAATAAAAGAGTTCCATAAAACGTTACATTGTAGGTTGGTCAGTGGTGTACGCAACTTTAGAATCGTTACATGTGATGATGTTCTACCGGAAGAGGCGATACATGCGAGGCAGACGGCCATCTTTGCTGGATAAAGCAGCCTGGATGTGCTCATGGGAGGGTAGCTCAGTCAGATCTCCTAAAGCAGCCACAGCTGGTTTGCTGCGCAGCATCCTCGTGCTGACTCTTTTGATGTCACTGGCTGTAACATTACCTTTAATTAGAAATAAGATGCAATGTTAATTTTTTATAATATTATATATAATCTGATTGAGTCTATGTATGCAAGAAAGGGAAAACAACAGAGCAGACAAAAAAAGCAGCCTTCTCATTTTCTCCTATGTGAGTATATGTTTACATGTTTAACTAGATTCACTGAGGAAAAATCTGATCTCAAATCATAAGTGAAATGGACTGAAATGCAATTTGGACTTACTGACGAGAGTGCACAGCTCATGAGGCAACTTCCTGTGGCCTGTGGACAGAACTTGCCGACCGACATCCTCAAAGATGACTGGCCTGGACTCTAAATTCATCATTAGCATGGATTTCAGCTGAGTCTTTGCTCTTTCCAGTTCCATCTGCAAGTAAGCAAATAATTTTGCTATAAAAAATATGCTCAGGTCTCAACTTGAAGTCATCTGTAAATATATAACTGTACCTCTCCTGCTGTAGCAGCCATCTGTATAAACTCCCTAGTGATTATTTCCACCATTTCCCGCACCTAAAAGAAAGAAATATATATTTACAAAATATTAATACACTATTAGATGTGTCTTGGTGTGTTATTTTTATTTAATTTATTTATTAAATATATAGCATTTTGCAGTTCTACCTGTCTTGGGTCTGCACTAGCATGAATGCAGAGCAGGCCACTGTCTTCATAGCTGTGGTGGTAGGACGTAGCGTTGTACATCCAATGATGTCTGAAAAACAACATAATTCACCAGACATTACTTAGTTATATTTTTAGTATGCATATTTAAGGAATATGCCATCAATAAATAATAAAAAGGAAGACTGGACCAATAGAACGCTAGCACTTGGTTTAACCCAACTAGAGCTGCACGATATGGACAAATGTAGAATATTGTTATTACTCTGTTACAGAATGCAATTTGAACTGAGGATTGTATATTTAAACAAATGCGGTGGACCTGCAGAAATTCTATTTGTTAACCCATTCAGTCTCCATAAACTCTTATGGCTTTTGATCACGTTTACATGTCTTGGTAAAAACGAAAGAGCTTTTACAACTAAAGATACAGATGGTTGTTGGCCTAAAAGAATAGATATTTAAAAATACATCATCAGTTAAAACACGCACAAGCAGGACCATAATGAAAAGTCAAAAATAAATAAATAAATCTTAGGCAGAAAGACGATACATGAGCCTCCAAGTCTGCACAGGGAGGAGCGAATAGATCTGGAAACCATAATTTGCAGAATTTATTTAGCAGTGCAACAAATGGTTCAAGAAATACAGTACAAAAATAAAATCATACATCTCTGTAGGTTTGAATGTAAAGTGTGTTTTCATTGTCATCAAGGATGCCAATAATTCTGGACTTATAACAAGCAGCCCTATGAGCAACATTACAATTTCTTTGATGAAGAATTCTCAAATCTATCCCTGACAGTGGGAGAAGGTGCTGTACCTGTTTAGAACATTCAGGTAGAGGCGGGTAAACATGCCTTTTCCTGGGCCGCCTGCTGAGAACGAGCCTCCTCCCCCCATCATCATGTTGAGGACTGCGAAGGGAATGAAGTCTTCCTCCTGTCAGTGGTTCAAAAGAAAATCACAAGTTCTTTGTCAGAAGTATATTCGATGAAACATTTATTCCTGCTGACGGTTTTGCAAACTCACCAAGAAGGAGCAGCTCTCTAAACCAATCATAATGTGAGTCAGTTCTGGGATGGGTGTGGGTCCAAGGCTCACATCAGACATGTCCTTCTCCATCTGTACACACATGTGGGAATGAGCTTAGATCAATACAAATAGAACAGAACAGAGTACAATAGAATCCTATTATGGTGTTAGTATGTTACCGACACTAAACTTACTTTAACAATGCCTCCTGTGTACTGGGCCACAGAGCGATCCACATTCTCTGGTGTGCTTGTGCCCCAAACTGGTTTCACATCCAGCAGATACTTCCTGGCACACTCCACCAGCTGCTTATGCTCGACCCCCACCCCTGCCAACACCATGCGCTCTGGGGTATAGTAGCAGCGCATGTATTTATGCAGCAACGTCCTGTCAATCTTGTCCACGTTCTCCACTGGGCAGAAACGGGGCAGGCCTACGGTGTTGCCTCGAAATGCTGCCTGCAAACAAAAAGAATGAAACTAATGTCAGAGGGTGGGTAAATGAGCTGTGGTCAGATAAAGAGGAAGCTCGGACTTAGAATAAGACAGGACTAAAAATAAAAGTAAATTAATCAAGCATTAAGCATAATGTGTGTCCAGAAAAAATTATTTGTCAATAATAAATAAATAAGCAGGTCTCACTCACAGCATGAATCATTTCTGTTAACAGAGGCTCAGGATCAGGTCTCATGTTTAAATCTTCCAACTCAAACCTTACTGTCATTCGGGTCATCTCGAGCTCATCGTCTGTGGAAAACATAATGCTAAAAAAATACTCAAGAACACATCACAGCTATAGACTCTTCCTAACAAGTGTGGCATGATCTTACCTAATAAGCGCGGCTGCAGAACAGCATCAGCCAACAGGCTAACCACAGTATCCAGACCCTTGACTTCAGCAGACACCGCATACATTGTTGTATCCCTGAAAATAACAATAAAAGCTACGTTAAGAACAAGTTTTAGAAACTGACTAAATAAGGAAGATTTCAATGCTAAAAAATAACAGAACCTGGATGTTTGGCAGTCACAGATTCCACCATGTTTTTCCAGTGAGAGAAGAATTTCATCTTTACTTCCATACTGCGATGTAGACTAAACAATGCAAGAAAACAAAACATTAACACCACTTACTGGTGACTATTACAATCATCCTTTATTTAAAAAAAATGCAGTATAGTACATTAAACATGAAAGAAAGAAAGAAAAAAACTTACAGAAAATGCAAGCTTTTCCAAAAAGTGTGAAATCCCACTAGGATATCTGGCTTCATAGCGGGAACCTGAATTTACCAAAACTGAAAACAAGACACAGCAGAATGTGACCTTTAAAAATCTTTCCTAACCATACTACATAAATAAAAACATGTAGGAATTCTGGAGTAATAACAAAAACTGAGTACAAACAGTCTAATCTTGATTCAGGGTGAAGAATAGATTGTTTATCCTAATAATACTGACTTTTACAATTATGACATCACAGACGACTGCTATATGCAAATGAGCCCAAACAACCACAATGATCTACGTGGTCCTGTGAGCATTCAAACCAATCTAAGGGACTATAAATACAGTCGGTTCTATATGCATTTACATAAGTTTGCATCTGTACAATACCACAATGGATTTGAAATTAAACAGTCAGGATGTAATTGGAGTGTAGACTTTCAGTTTAATTCAAGGGGTTTAACAAAAAAAAATTGCTTAGGAATTTGAATGTTTTGTGGTTGAATATTGCATTCGGTCTGGTCGAAATATTTATGCTATATTTAACCATGAAACATTACAGGTTCACTATTTCGTACAAGTATTGCAAGGCATATCAGAATCACAATGTCCATCAATATACTCGCAATATACCATATTCGTCACACACATACAACAAAACACACGAAATTATCAAAATGATATACTGTTGAAGTGAGTCACATACATACCTCCAACTGTGCAAAACTGGCCAAACTTATTTTGTGACGCAACTTTAAGGCCGTTCGCTAAAGTGGTTATTTTGGTTTCATATTGTTCATGACCATCAACTGAAGCAAACACAGGCTTGGGAATGCCGGGTAAAGGCGTAGACAGAGAAATATTAGGATATCCACTTGCACTGCTGTATTGTCTACATGCAGCAATGCCAAACCTACAACAAAAGAGCAACACTGTTGGCCAATCAAGATATTGCAGTTAGGGGTGTTCAAAAGTCAGTGTGGAAGTGGCAGATTTGTAAAGCAGTAAACACTACTTGCATACACCATTTTTCCCACCAATCATAAACAGATGTTAATAAACAGGCTACAGTAGTGACACTGTGAAACTATTGCAGAGCATGTAAGATCTAAAAGTCTTTAAAATAAAACACCAAAATGTGTATATATCACTTACTTAGGTTAATCACAAAATAATCACAGACACACAAGATTACAAGGTCAACACTCTTTCGCAAGTGTTTCTACCATCAGTATAAAATGAGTATCTTTACGTAGTGTTTAATTTCCTCCACCTCAAGTTGCAAGACGTTTACCATATTCACTCGGCAACATCTGTGATCTGTAACGTGTTCCTGCTGGTGTTAAACACTCTTTAGACTGTTTCCTAAACTTCACCAAGGCAGGATTCTTTTTGACGTTTTCAAAAAAGCTTCATGCTCACAATAACAACAACAACAACAATAACCATAGATCATTTGAGTCTTTTCCCAGCTCCCAACACACCTGATTTAACTGATCCGATAATCAAGACCCATGCCTGAATTAAAGTGGTTGTGATGGAGCCAGACACACAGTAAAAATGTGCAGGACAGGGGGTAATCCAACCAGGGAACCTGTGGTGTAGCTGATCACTGAACTAGGCGACTTGACTCATCGATTATTCGATCGTTATGACCTAGCTATAATCACCACAATATAAACTGTGTCAACTACTTGACTTTAACTACTAGGTTAATCCATAATACAGAGGTAAGTATGAGAAGCTAAAGGTAAATTAGCCAGGCACGTTCATTTAGCTCACTGCACAAATGAACAAGACAGCGATATTACACTGAACTTATTCACCTAACATTGATACGTATTACTGATGAACGATGTCCATTATTTAGAAAAACCGACAAGCAAATAAATTCCCACCTCTGTATACGGCCAGAACACCCGAATCTCGACATGTGAGACGCCATGTTTTTGTGACCGTGAGCATTACCCGGATGTGATTCAACATCACTTCCTCTAGTCGCTGCAGCTTAAAATAACATTAACATTTACGAAAGATGGTCGTGATGATTTATAAACATTACGTGGAAACATAATCACTTTCACAAACCACAGTGAATGTATAAATAGGATGCCATTTTCGGTTAATAGAAAAATAAAAAAAATATATATATATAAAATTATATATAAATCATTGGAAAATGTGCCACAGAAAGTGTACTGTAATTATGACATTATGTTTATAAACCTTTTAAGGAATCTTAATCTTAAGAAGATTATAGATTATATTATAGATTATACTTCATATCTCTTTGAAATATGAAAATTTAATTCTCGGTTTTACACATTATAAGAAAGAAGAGTGTGTGGGGGGGGGTTGTTTGTTTGTTTGTTTAAATCTAATGAATCTTATTTTGTTTTTAGCTAAATATTTTATACAAGTGTAAATTTAGTGAGTACGCCTCTGTTGAACTTGAAAAAAAAAGATTTCTGATTCTTCTAACAAGAAAGCTGTGAAACCAGGGAATCTTCTTAAAAGGTTACAACCCCTTCTAGCCCCGGTGGTACATAACGTGTTGTCATTCTGTATTTTCTTGTGTTACTTTGGATTAAAAAAATCATAATAAAAAAGGGGGAATAATTAAACGAGGAAACCACGTCATTGCACCTTTTACTCCACAGTCATCTGTCTGGAAAGTACACGCCTCTGACGGGAAATTCCAGTCCAACCACAAGCACTACCACTACCACTATCAAGTACCACTATCAGTACCACTACATATCTCCATGTGAGTGCTGTTGAACCCGGAGATACACAGCACAGTCCCATGTACTCAGCTCTAACAGACAGCAGCCTCGAGTCGGAACAATGTCTGGAAGTATCAAAGCCTTCTCAATAAACTACAACCCGGTTAACGAAAGCAACACGTTCACAAATGGCGATATTCTTCAGGGGACAATTGTTCTGCAAGTCAGCAAAGAAGTCAAAATTGACAAACTTTATGTCAAGTGTAAAGGGGAAGCGAATGTCCACTGGACCGAATCAAACGGCTCCGATAGCGCGGACGACTCCTACAGCGCCCATGAGAGATACTTCAAAATCAAACAGATCTTAATTTGGGACAACTCTAAGATGGGTAAGGACGATTAAACCGTGTCCGGGGATTAGACATAACGAGTGCGCTTTATTTGGCTCTTGTCATTTGTTGTAAACGACTCGCTGGCCCTGTGTATTACTAGTCTGCTCACAGACATCTCTCAGATCAAAGTGTTCACGGTTTCCACACGTGAAAAGCCCCAGTGAAACGCACGTATCCTGTTTGTTTATTAACTGAAAGGATTAAAGCAAAGTGTACCATTTCCTGTCTCTGTGGCGATACCATCAAGACTAGAGATGCATCGATACCAGATATATAAGTCCAAGTACCGACACTTTTGCGATAGTACTCACCGATATCAGTATTTTTTAGTTACACAGCAGTGCAGTGAGACAAATTATGCTTTGATTTGTGTCGTTAAATTCGAAGTACCTCCAGACCACAGACATTTTCTGTTCTGCCGCTGTTTCTTTGTGCGGCAATGTCTGCTCAACGAGTGCCGTACGTACACTACGTTGTGTAGCGTGTACAAGTATGCGTGCAAGTTCATGAGCACTGTATCGGACCGATGCTGGATGCATCCCCAATCAAGAGTGCTTTTTTTTTTGTTTTTTAAAGCTTTAATATGTATCTTTTACCCAGAAAGGTTTATATGCTTTTTACAGCTGTACACTAAAAGTTAATTATGTACATGAACTCATATTAAAGGTACACTATATCCACATTTCCAGGTGACAAATGCGAATTAAAGCGTACAAAAGAGAAGAGTAAAACCTCAGATAATATGCAACATACAATTTAGTATATTTTTTTCCTCCCTGAGAGTGTAGCGAGTGATCAGAAAGGGTGTAGCTTATACTGAAATATTAGGACACGTATACAAACACTATGCTCTATATGGCCTGTAGAATAGCCTTTTTTCACCTCTAGGAATAAATTGTAGGAATAAAAAGTAGTACATATGACTGTCTAATCAAAGAGCTCAGGCTTTGTAGATGTTATTAACTCTTGAATAATGTAATTTATGGCGTCAACTGACTTAAGGTATATTTAGTAAATCATGATTCAGTTTCGTACTCTATTTAGATCAAACTAGAGCTTTGGATTTTTCTAGTATGTTACTTGCTTTATAATGTACCTGTCAAAGTTACACTAAGAGGTAGATTTAGAATTGAATTTGTTCATGTTCGCCACACCAAGCAATTCTTGGCTTAATGTGCATAACATTTTATTAACGTTATGCTCTAATAAAAGTTTTTGTATGTTATTCATTTGGAGACAACAGTGATTTGATGACCTATGAACAATTTATGTATGCACTAAAATTTTCTATACCTTTGTTATCAGGGCATTGCATTAAGGCCTAGTACACTTGTTTTCAACAAGCCTAAGCTTCAATGTTCACTCCTGTTCGCTATCAGTGTGCTGGTGAAAGAAATTTGATAACAAATGTGTGAGTCAGTTAATACATAGCAGATACTACTATTTCTTTTCACAAACAAACATTTTTATTTGAACAACAGACCAGAGATTCATTTAAAATTTTTACCCATGTAATTCACATCAAGCTTTTGATATGTGTATTCTGTGCAATTTCAGTATTGCAAAAGCCAATCTGATTTCTGATAACAGATAATAAATGATATACAGTGAAAATGATATGATATGAAAATGAAATTCGGTTAAATGACTTTCCCCACAATGATCGTCCACTAAAAAAGTCTCATAAGATCCACAAAAATGATTAAATACCATTAAGAACAATCAGAACTACAACACAAAAAATTTATTGGATTCATGAACTACAATAATCAATTATTACAGTCATTATCAACTATTAGATGTCTAATTATTGTTATATTTCCATAAAAACAAGATGTGTAAAAGAGTTGAAAGAAAGAAGCCCTTTGTGAAAACTGCTCAGAAAATACAGCACCTGAACTTCAGCAATTTCATTAGCATTTTCATTAGTGCGATCATTAAGGTAAATGTGATAAACAAATGTAATCATTAAATAAATGAGGTGAGGTCCAAACAGTTTCCAGTGTTGTCTTTACAGAACAAAATGGAGACATACTTGTAACAAAGGGGGAGACATGTAAGTGTTTTCTGTTATTTTATTTATTTTATTTATTTATTTATGCTGTCAGAGTTTACTTGGTACCATAAATTATAATAGTAAAAAATATTTCAGTAATAGTCTTCTCATAATAAATTATTCTTTTTTGCATGTACAGTCACTTTAAAATAAAAATGACTTGTATTTTATTAGTTTATGATGTACCTTCAGTTACCTCAAACTCACAAACATAATCTTTCTGCATTTTGAATTTACAGACAAGAATTTGGTTATGCCAGGACACCACGCCTTTCCGTTTTCATTTCAGCTTCCTCATGGGTAAATACTTCTGGAGATAATGGAAAATACAAAGTGATATTTTAGAAATATGACCATGAATGTGGCTACATTCAATTTGGTGCGCTTGAAACAAAATGGATTTTGAAAACAAGTAACTGTACTTTCAACTGTAATTCAGTGTAGCTCAGCATAGGGTCTAGAGAGCCATGTTTCTCGAAGAAGTGTCTAAAATGGTCATCAGTGATCCAACAGTAGTATGCAACTTCACTTCACTAAAATGCAGAGGTTAAATGAGTTGTAGACATTAAAGAAGTTGATTTCTTTTGTAGGAACACACCATCATCTTTTCAAGGATCCCACGGATCAATTACATATGCTCTTCAGGCCAGACTGAGTAGATCATGGAAGATCCCTCAAAATGTAACGAAGGAATTCACCTTTGTGTCAACCTTTCATGGAAATGGTGCTCATTTAATGGTATGTGCTCATATTGTTTAATGTGTAACTAAATTATATTGAACCAAAGCAGGGGGTAGGTTTTTTGCCTCAGAGTTTTGTGGTCCTCGGTTCGATCCCAAACTCAGGTTACACGCTGTATTGAAATTCACATGTTTTCCCAGTTAATGTTAATTTCATTAACAATAACTAAGATGAAAAATGTTCGTCAACGACCTTTTTTCCAGGACTAAGGTGAGATGAATATGAGATGACACCGACGTCATTAAACACTAATTGGGACTATCAACATGCAATATTGTTGATGAAAAAAGACAAGACTAAAATGTAGTTTTGAAAAATTAATACTTTACCAAACATTTCTCTTTATTTTTGTTGACAAAATACTATAGACTGTTTTTAAAATTACAATCCAAACTTCCAGTTTTATTGGATGACGTGGCAGTTTCCTTTCCTGTGCTGCACACGGCATGTCAGGACTAAGGAAGCACAGTAGAGAGTAGCTTTCAAGCTAATGTTTGTTAAATAATGACAGCAATGGTTGGACTTGGGAGAAAGAGAAGGTTGTTTTTTTAAGCTATATTAAGACAACTAGTAAGGCGGTGGTAATAATAATAATAATCTTATGGACTTTTTGTTGACTATTTTCAATGACTAAATTGTCATAATTTTTCATTGACTATAACTAGACTAAAATACTTACAGTTTTCTTTGACACTAAATTGGCCAAAAATTTGTAAAAAAATAAAAAAACAGGATTTTTAATAATTTTAAAAATTATTAAACAAAAACTATCAAGGAAGGGGCGCACGGTGGCTTAGTGGTTAGCGCATTCGCCTCACACCTCCAGGGTCTGGGGTTCGATTCCCGCCGGGGCCATGTGTGTGAGGAGTTTGCATGTTCTCCCCGTGCT
>JAOUWY010000046.1:10959621-10980609 GCA_025728095.1 Prietella phreatophila | reverse complement strand
AGGAATTGTATAGGAAGTAGTAAAACAGTGCTCTTCTGTAAGTCAAACAGCTCTAACCCTGTCTTTTTCTGTTTCTTTGCTGCTCTGACCTTTTTAGAGGAGAAGCCAGTTGGATTTCGGTTGAAACCTCCAACTCTGATCCATGGTCAAGCGCCCAGTGCAGGTAAGACTTACTCTTTCCATGCAGTGAGAGCAAGTTAATTGGTCGACCTACAGGAAGGAGGGGTGTCGTATGCAAGGGGTGTATTTGTAAAGGTTTCATGTAGAATGTGGGAGTGTTTCCCGCATTGAGGTGGTTGTTTTCATGTACAGAATCAGTGACACTTTTATTTATTATTTTATTTCATCATGCATTTGGATTTTATTTCAGTTCTGATTTATTTCCTCTGCTCAATTAGCTTGACATCACTTACTGAAAATATTAAAGAAAACATTTGGCACGCCTGTATTTAGTCATTTCAGCAACCTCCATTTGCCACCGTTAAACAGCATTGAGTCCCCTACACTGCTTGATGAGATCCAGAATACAGTGTGTGTTGCCAAAAAGCTGTATTTTTGTCTGTTCTGAACAGTTACTGTCAAAGTTCCAATAGCTTTGAGGTTAGATGTAAGAAAACACTTTCCTGGGGTGCCAATAGAGCTGAGTGTATATTAGTAGAATAACACAAAAATAAAATTGGGTATGTATTACTTGATGCATAAATTGTTTGTCTCCCTGTATATACAAACTTTTGACAAGCTGTCATATAGACATCTAGTAAGCTGTTAAGCTATGGTTTCTTTTGAATAAATAAGTAGATAAATAAATAAAACACTCAGAAATACCGTAATTGAACTTTCTAAATCATAATTTTAACTCTTTAGGCTTTGGCTGTATTTTCTCTTGTAGATTCCCAGCATTGGCTGGCTCTTGTAGGATTTTCGGTTTCCGTTCCAATCCATTAGTAGGCTGTTTTTCAGGTGTACCTAGTCAGAAACCCAAGGAGCAGCAGCGCAGCGTCCTGAGACCTGCGGTCCTGCAGGCCCCACCCACTAAGACCCTCTCTGAGCCCAGCAAAAGCAGTGAGTACACTCAAAGCAGCCTGCTCTTCCTCTGATTACATACTATACACCGGATTCAGCTCATTAATGCTGTCTGTATTATTAGATTCATTTGTGGGGGTGGGGGGGTCATTAAGTGACATGAATACTCTCAAAGTAACCTCCCACAAGGTGCGACTTCTTGCAAAATATTTGCTGCTTTTGTTACACCTAGTTGGTTACACTAGGGCTGAATGGTTACAGCTGCCTCGTCTCGCCTTTCCATGCAGGTGTCAAATAGTGAGTCTTTCTCTCATGTTTGCGGTCTTTTTTTTTTTTCCATGTTGTGAGCTAAGTCAAAACTGAAGACTATAGTAATGGCTCAAAGTGACCAAGTGTTAGTGACTGTCCCTTGTCAGTTATAAATATGTGGCACTTATTAAATGTGAGAACTTATACTGGTGCACCTGTAAAAATATAGTATTCACTAGTAATGTGTGGCATTACTAAAGGAAAGTGGGCTGATGTTAAGATTTAAGATTCAAGACATTGCCTTGGGCAAGGAAATCCAATTATGCACCAAGCAGTGTCACCAAGCAGTGTCATGTAAGATAAACATAGAAAAAAAAATGTAAAAAATGACAAGCACTACCGATCAAAAGTTTACACACATTTTTAGAATAATAATAAAATCATCAAAACTGTGGAGTAATACAAATGGAACTATGGGAATTATGTTGTGATAAATAAAAAAATCCAAAGTAAATCAAAATAATTTCATATTTAACACGTTATCAGGTTGAAATTCTCTTCCTGAGGCATCCATTAACCGGGCTGTAATGGCTATGCAAACATCAGGTATCACCGCGTTTGGCGCATCATAAAGGCGATAGAACCTTCTCTCTGTCAGACTTGGATAATTTTTTTATTATTATTATTTAATTATTTATAATGCTCATCTCGTCCCTATCATGTAACAGTCGTAGCAACGGATTGACACATTTATTACTGACAGGCAAAGGTAACTCCGACCCCTCTCAGTTTCTGGTTTTCTGGATGACAACGGACGCGCAATATATGCTCTTGCTTGTTAAAAGCTTTTGGAATCTTAATTTCTGGGCTAGAGGGGACTGATAATGAGCTAATGCAGGGAATCCCCAGACCACCATCCTGCACCCTAGCATGTAAATACGCCACCGGGATGTCATTTGGTAGCCTCCGCCATCTCCCGACACTAGATCTTATTAAAGTGTCCATTCTCTTCATTGTGTTTCTAGCGTCTTCAAAGTAGACCCCCTTTTTGCCTAGAATTTCCAGAAATGTATCCTTGGCATTTTCTCAACCGATTTCTTGAGGATTTTTTTTTAAACAGGATTAAAGGAGTTCACACCTATGCTTGACACTTTCGAATATTTCGCTCCAAGCCATCCTTAAAAAAAATTTTAAAATCCATCCATCCATTTTTTTTTTTGTAAATATAATGTTAGTTTTCTAATGAAAGAAATGAATATTGGCACAGTTATATTTTTGTCTACAACACGATTTCAAACATTTAATCACACACCTTCAGATCAAAAGGTTTTTAAGATCATGAGAGATATTTTAGTCATGTGTCTAAAAAACTTTTGACCGGTAGTGTATTTTTGTTGCACACAGTGCAGTGTATTCCAAGCAAGCCAGAGTGTTGTACACATTGCTATGTTGTGCAGCCCAGTGAATGGCATAGTGGCTGCAGTGGCCACGTAAAGTGTCTGAGCATGTCAAATAGAAGGTGTTGGACATGACTGTGGCATAAACTATCATGCTATAAAAAGTGTCATTTGTAGAGTGTTTGTAATAAAACACGTTTTAATTATAGACCGGATGAAAGCTGATATCCTCTGTACAGTAGCGTTCAGTTTCGAGCTGTGATGTTCATTGAAGAAACAGTATTAGTAAATTCTTACCCAAATGAAGTTGTATATGCAGTATTACCTGATGGTGTTTCCCCTCATAGACTCGAGCTGTGGAACAAATGGTGTGGGGAAGTTTTCTGAGGCAGCTACAGAAGGCCGGGCGATTTTCCTGAACAACTCCGAGAGCTCAGAGAAATCACCGGTGAGACTTCTTTTTACTGTTGTAATCTCTACACACTGGATCATAAACACACACACATACTTTCGCTTGTCTATACAGGGTTATTTTATTTGTTTAAGGACACAATGCCTTAGCAAGTCAGTAAACAACTGCTAAATGCACTACCAACTCAAACGGTATCTAATGATTCTGTTAGCTTAGCTGCCGGCATGTTTATTTTACATTGCATCATTGTTTTGTAACGTTGCTGTCCGTTGCTGACATGTAACTGTCTTGCAGAAGAAAGACAAGGAAGGAGCAGAGGATGACTTAGGAAAGACAGAGGAGAGCACACAAAAGAAGGATGTTGTGGTCGACCCCGGTTTTGTTTTCGGTCAGAATATCAAAGATAGAGCAAAGGTCAGCGAGTACTTATGGACTGGTAAAGTCACAACGCCTTATGATTCTATACCAGATGTTTAAATCTCATTTTCTCTGCAGTTGGATGAGAACAGCACAGGCAGTGAATCTAAAGACGCCACACAGGACTCTCAGTCTGGGAGTACTAATTACTTCCTGCAGTACATGGGCACTTCAAGGTGACTCTCATCCATCTGTTTGTCTTTATGCATTTTTTTCCATTTAAATATTTTTTTTTTGTCTTTCACGTTCTGATTTAAATAGCAGTAATTTTGTCAGTAATTGTCTAATTCTGTGCATGTTTGGCTTTCCAGCTCTCTGAATGCCACGAACAACACAGACAAAGGAGCCAAGTTTGTGTTTGGCCAGAACATGTCAGAGAGAGTGCTGGTACGATGGATACACTATTGCAAAAATGTTGGCACTACCTAGTGGTTCTGGCTTCTAGATGTTTGAAAAACAAAGTATCGTTATGCTGTAGCTTTTACAACAACTTGTGTGTGTTTCAGAGTCCTCCAAAAGGTGGTGAATCAACAGCAGAGGGATATAAAGAGACAGCGTCAGTATCAGAACCCTCGTCACAGGAAACCACCCCGGAAAAGAGTGAGCACCTTTCGCTTTTATTTCAGCTGACTAAAATAAAAGCGTTTTTAATTATAGTCAGTGACGGTTGTTCATGATGTTGATTTTTTTTTCTTCAAGCATTTAAATTCCATAAAAACGTCTAGAAAGAAATCAGCCACAGCCTCTGCTTCATACTTCATCTTTTTTTTGGTGCTGTTCTTGGTTCCACACACAGTCAAAAATAATCCACTTAGTGGATGTCAAAATCTAAGCATTATTTTGATCATTTTTTTCATTGACAGAGGGGGGGCTCGGCTCATTTATATCAGCTGCTATTGATTAAAAATACTGGTTAATAGGGGTTTTAACTTGACTGTAAATCATCTTAATAGGAAAAAATATGCATCCCCTCGCTCTGCTCCTATTCAAAGTGCATCTGAATACTGTGTGTGTCCAGATCACAGTGTGACAGAATCTCTAGAGGAATCGGCAGCAGCGTACACCAAAGCCACGGCCAAGAAATGCATTTTGGAGAAAGTGGAGGTCCGCACTGGAGAGGAAGCGGAGAGCAATGTGCTGCAGGTAAACTGCCACTTTTGGTTTGATGCAGAAAACACCATACTCATGCTTCATACCTCTGTTCATGGTATGAGGAAATGCAACCGATTTGTTTGTCAGTCGGCGAAGGTCATTTTTCACATTCCTGAAAAGCACCTGTTATGGATTTGGTCCAAAAAAGTGTAAAATCTGATTAGCTGGGTTTGTCAGCACATGTATCAATAGCAGCATTAGGTTAAAATGTTGAGTTGTAGTTTTGTCTTTGATCTACAGATGCAGTGCAAGCTGTTTGTGTTTGATAAGCCAGCTCAGTCATGGATCGAGCGAGGTCGAGGGCTGCTGAGACTCAACGACATGGCCTCTACCGATGATGGCACACTACAATCCAGGCTAGGTCAGAGCCTGAGTGTTTTTTGTTGCTTTTTATCGACAGCAGATGCATGTTTGGAGTTTTTGAGTAATATAAATGTAGCTTCTTGTTCTATATTTCCTTAACTTTTTCTGTCTCCACTTATTATTGATCAGTGATGCGCACCCAGGGCAGTCTGCGGCTGATTCTGAACACTAAGCTGTGGGCTCAGATGCAGGTGGACAAGGCCAGTGAGAAGAGCGTCCGCATTACTGCCATGGACACAGAGGACCAGGGAGTGAAGGTCTTCCTCATATCGGTATGTTGAGCGTGTGTCTCCGTCTGTCAGTTACTGTTCCAAGAGAAGCAACCAATGTTTTTGTTTCGACTTATTGGATCTTGCCTCCATGTTTTTGCTTGGTTATTAGGTTTAAGAAGGCATGTCAGAATGAAATTGTGGAAAATACTAACTCTTCAGAATGTTTCATGGATATATAATCCCCATTGTCTGTGCTATTTTGTGTAATGTAGGATCCAGTACAGGTTGATTAGGTTATCCAGAGTCTGTTTATCCACAAAGGAATGCGGTAAATCCTTCCTTGTCTGTGTTCTTGAATTCCCTATTAGAGAAAAGGCAGCTTGTTTTAGAAACGATCAAACATTCCCCAAATTGGAGGACAGAAACTGAAAATACCAGTGCAACAGTTGCAGTATTGGGTTGAACCCTATACGTCAGAGTCTACAAAAGAATAAATTTCTCTGTTCTAAGATATTTGACTGTCAATACGTTATAGCACTTTATCCAAAGCGCTTTACACTGCGTCTCATTCACACACTCACACACCAATGGTAGCAGAGCTGCCATACAAGGCGCTAGCTTGCCATCGGAGCAACTTGGGGTTCAGTGTCTTGCCCAAGGACACTTCGGCATGTAGAGTCACCCGGACCGAGAATCGAACCGCTAACCCTACGATTAGTGGACAACCCGCTCTACCACCTGCGCCACAGCCGCCCCGTTTAAATTCACCCAGCTGAAGGAATAGTTTTCGGGAAGTGTAGTGTTTTCGGATTTACAGCTGGCCTCGAGGCAGTCAAGTCGGTCCACTGGGCCAAGAGACCGGTTCTGTGTCCGGATTTTTCTTCTTTCACTTTTTTGCACAGCAAGATAACTAATTTAACAAATACTGGATGCTTATGACCACAAATTAGCTTCAGACTTCACTATTTATTTGATTGTGTTTGAGGCAGATATGCAGTCATTTTGTTTATTTGATACAAGCTGAACAGCAGTCCCCATAACTGGTACTGAGAATCTCTTCCTCAGTGTGTTTTGACAAGAAATACCCTGAGAAGTACTCTGACTCTCCTCTTGCAGGCCAGCTCGAAGGATGCAGGGCAGCTGGCAGCAGCACTCCACCACCGCATCCTGGCCCTGCGGAGCCGCGCTGAGCAAGAGGCAGAGAGCACAGCTGAACTGCCCCACGCCGAGATCACGCAATCCAACGAAGATGACAGCGATGATGACGTCGAACTTGCTAAAAACAACAGCAGCAACATCGCCCCTACAGGAAATACCACCGCCAGCGGTACACTTCTCTGCTTCCCCTCACACTGTTGATCATTCCATTGTCTGCTTTAGTTACGTTTTAGTTTAGATCGATTATTAGTTTAGTTTTATAGTGTTGTGTTATAGAGAATGTATTATGAATGATCACATCACAGTAATTCCCCAGCGTTTAGTATGGTTTGTGTTGTATCCAGTTATGTACACTGCCTGCCAGTTTACATCGCTTTGTACAACAGCGCTGTTGAATTCCCAAATCAGATTGGTCAGAAGGTGTTGATTAATTTTCTAATAAGCAGCGCTGACAGTAATGCCATCTGTAATTCACATCACAGGGTCATATTAATGTGCTAGCGCTAATACAGATTTACAAATGTGCCATTTATTCGAGAAAAACAAAAGTTGATATGCTGAAGCATTCTAGAAAAAAAGTGACTCCAGTCTCTGAGCTTTGTAAGACTTTCGTGCCACAGGAGGAAGTAGCGCTCTAGGTAAAAGGACAAGCTGATTTATTTCTTCTTGTCCTATGGAATTTAAGAGAGACAAACAAGAGAGGCTGGTGAGGGGAAGACCGTTTATAGCTGTCGTAACATAAGTGACAGCAGAAATGTCTCGAGGACATTTCATAACATTAACTATGTAAATGGCAGTCCATCCAGGGTTTAGTGATCGCAAAAATGAATGCAAAATCTTGCGATCTATGCAATATTCAGAGGAGCTTGCCATTTTTGACGTTTTTGTGATGTCATCAAAACACACAATCAGTCAAATCCCTATTCACGTCGAACATGAGTACAGCTAAAAGGTTTCATTCACCAACAATCTGCTCGAAAGACCACGCACAGCCATTTTGTGCAATTCAGATTTCGCCAATTTAACTTGATTTACGCAAAAAAAGAAAAAAGGACACAGCAAAGCCGAGCATTTTTGGCCGCAACAACCTCTGCGAAATCCTGTACGGATTGAAATGGTACTGCGTGCCAATCATTAAGGGATTATATTTGTAATCATTGGGAAACAGTGGAGCCCTCCTCAGATATCTGATGATAAGATAAGACAGATAGGATAGAAAGTTATACAGTGTGCCTGTATATGAGTATATGAGTCATGAGTACTCAAATTTATTTCAAATATTATTTCAATTCAAGTTTATCTGTAGAAAATTTTAACAATAGACATAAAACAGCTGTACAGAAATCCAGATGTAGATTTAGATCCCTAATGAGGAAGCCAGAGGTGACAAGGACGGTGATAAGGAAAAATTTGGGATGACAAAAACTCCTTGAGACGACATTATCCTGAGTCCGAAAAAACTACACTTCTATCTGAATTCACAAATCAGGATATTCAGTGAATCTCTTGGCTCACCTGATTATCCTAAAAAAGATCTAATTGCTTTCTACCGCATTTGATTTTCAAACCAGTTCAATATCACTTAAAAAAAAATTCTATCCTGATGCAATATGCAAAGTAGAGCAGGACGTACTCCAAGTACACCAAAAACGTTCCAACAATTCTGTAAAAGTGACTATGTGTCTGTGTTAACGAAAGCATCAGTAGGCCACATGCCATAGTGTCGCTTTTGTTAGTAAGCGAGAAGTAGTCCTTGTAAAGGAATGCTCTGTCCAGGTCTGCCATCTGTCCTGTTAATTGAATCAGCCATCGGAGATGCCGTGAGGCTAATCTAAAGAGACCAACGTGAACTCCTTCCAACCAGGCGTGAAGACAAATCAAATATACATGAGGACATGCGCTCACAACCGGGGGGGAGGGTCTCGTTTCATGCTTTCTAGGGAGCCAAACCAAACACTGATGAACCAGCAAGGACTATTTAATCAACTAATTCTCTTTGATGCTAAATAAGGATAATATAGACAAGACATGTTGGCACAGTAGTTTTTTGAGGCAAAGTCAAAATATATATTAGGGAGACATTTCTAAACTGCTTTAAATGACTTTCAAAATATAAAAAAAAATTAGAAAAAGCAATACATTCATACAGTAGTAGATGGTTTTAGGACAGTAATGCACTGCATGCTTACATCAGGAATGCACGCTCCAGTGAACCCAAACAGTCCATTGGCATTGTCGCTCTTCATAATCCTGATCCTTGCAGTGGGGCGAGGCATGGGTAGCCGGGCTCCACCGTGAACTGCCACCAACTGCAGGTAAAAGACCTCCTCTCCTTCTTCTTCTCGGTCATCGCGTGTTTCCACGACAAATGATTTGATCTTCTCTCCCTGCCAGTATTCCAAGTGTCCAGCCACATTATGGAAGTCGGTCTTCGCAGGCTGGCCGTGGAGCTCGTGAATTTCTGACTGGTTGAGACGTATGCTGTAGAGACGCACATCCTGCAGCAGACCTGTAAAGAGCTGATGTCCGTCAGAGTCCGAGCCGATGTTTACAGGAGCTGCATCTGGAGTGAGTTAGAGAAAGACACGTCTGTAGTACTACTAGTAGCAACAGGTTTAGTTTATAGAATAAAATGCAATCAAAGGCATACTCCACAGACACAAAAATAGAAAAAATGCAATCCTCTGAAGGCTTAAATCTGGTCAGGATAGGGTCATCAGGCGCTGATATTAATGTAAGACAAAATATTTCTTGACTGTACAAATTGAGGAAATATGCTTGAGCGGGCACTGACAAAACACTTGTACAAAGCCTGCTAGCATTAATTAAACTATCAACCCAATACAATGTCAAATATGCTAACTTTTTACGTGTCTATCCACTTGATTGAAACTAGTAAAAGAAATTTCAAGAAAGTCTCCTGAGGAAACTTCATTATATTACAAAAGCCACATTGTTTTTCATTTCTTCCATTAGGATGACCACTAGCTGCTTTCATCTGTGCCTAACAATGTCCAGTATCACACGTAAATTTGCTCAAGCATAAGAGCACTGTGAAATTGTAGACAATAGCACCAGATTTGCACAATAGACTCTTGCCAGATGTGGACCACAGGAACTGCTAGAAGCTAAACAACACTTGTTATGACTGACTACTAGACATGTCTCACAATAATAATGTATAAAGTGGTGAGGAGAAAAATAATCCTGATTGGTGATGTTAAATTCCAGGGACACATTTGGAAATAATACAGCATGTTGAAAGACTTTAAATGTTGGATGTGCTAGAGATAACATAATTCTCTTCTTCTGCTGCTGCTATGTGCCAATTTTGAGCAACCTGCATGAAGACAAATGAAGCAATGCAACAGTCCTAATCACCATGGGATATAACATTGTTTAGTACTAGATCCTAACCTTAAAACAGACCCAGTTTACACACCATTCATAATGGCTTCTCCTTTGAGACTCTTGATTCCTCCAGGCATTGGGTTCCCGTCCAAATAAAACTCAATAATTCTGTCTTCCACTGCAATGATGACATGAACCCATACATTATCTTCCACAAATTTCATTGCTGTGGCTT
Source organism: Prietella phreatophila (assembly GCA_025728095.1). Taxonomy (NCBI): domain Eukaryota; kingdom Metazoa; phylum Chordata; class Actinopteri; order Siluriformes; family Ictaluridae; genus Prietella; species Prietella phreatophila. The sequence goes on along the minus strand of JAOUWY010000046.1, from coordinate 10,970,640 downwards.
TTGCCACTTGGGTGATGTTAGAGCCTATGGTTGTGTAATGAAGCATCACACTAACATGAGACTCGTTCGTCTGGACTTTTACTCCGTAACACAAAGTTCCATTGCCATTTCCCTTTGAAACAATAAACCCATCCGTGTTGGGTCTGGGCATTAGCCAGGCTGAGAATGTGAAATTAGCTAGTTTGCGAGGAATATCCTCAGGCTGAGCTTTTATAGTAATGGTTCCATAACTTCCAGGGAGGCCAGAAAAGAAGAAGGCATCTGTTCCAGAATGGTGCCTTCTTGCATGGGGCTGGAGCTTGACGGCTTCAGGAAATGTGGCCATCAAGATAAAGTCCTGCATCGGTGGTAGACCTTGTGGGAAGGCTTCAGATAGGATCTCCCATGACACGCGGACATTTCCGAAAGTTCCCTGCTGGCGGAGGATAGGGAAGGACGTAACTGAAGACATGTCATCAATAGATAGTACGTCCTCTGCTACTGCCTTGTCTAGGTTGTCCTTGTCTATAGCAAACACCCCAAAAGGGTCATCGTTGAAAGGGATGAGAACAGAAGCATTGAGGTTTTTTGTAGCCAGCTTGCCACCTTCTCCAGGATAACCACCTATGGAACCAAAATGTGAACTACTGTTAGGTATAAACAATATCACAAAGGAATCAATAAGTACATGCCAAGAACCGTTTTCGCTGACTTCACTGACATACTGATCCGGCACCATGCCATTGAAAGATATATTGGTTATCTTTTTTTTTTTTTTACTAACCATGTTTTTCCAAAAACATATATTTAAATCCTGACTGGTGCTGACCTGAGGTGTTCATTAAGCGTAGCTCAAAAAACTCATTGAACTCTGGGAGTTTGTCAGAGATGGCCTCCAGGACTATCGGCTTGGTTTTCTCTCCTGTGGTGAAGATTATAAATCCAGATGTGTTGACAAACTCCTGACTCTGCTCAAGAGGGGTGTAATTGGCAAACAGCTGCCAGAAGACTGTGACGTTGCCAAAATGCCCTCTATTCCTAATAACACTGGAGAAAATAATAACAGTGAGAACAGACAGGATGGGAAAGGTTGGATTTAGTGCTGCAGAATTATGTCATTGCCTTCATTTTGTGCATGTTATTAAGTGAGTTGGTGTGTATGAGTGTATGGAAAATCGGTGAAAAAAAAAAAGTTTCTCACTAGAAGCTGTTGGACTTCCCTTCCTCCACAGGCTTCTCAGTGGAATCCAGAGAGAATATCCCATTGGCATCATCATTTGCTTCAATAACTACTGTGGCAGTATCCTTTCCATAAACCACAGTATCTCCTGCACACAAAATACACACCAGGTCACAAAAAGGTCTCCAGTCAGTAGTGTACATAGTTTTGAAATGGCAAAAAGCTATGCTATTACACAACATAGACATCATTCAGCCAATAATTTATTCTCAACATCATAAATGACGAGTGCATGATCAAGATCCAGTCTGTTTTCAGTTTGAAAGTATACATATATTACACACTTGGTCAATATCCAAGCATTGATAATGTCCCACCAGCATTGTAATACACAAGAACTTTTATAATGATTAGCAAACTACACAATAAAGACATCAGTTTAAACAATGGCACAGCTGAAGGTTGACATAAACTTTACACATTCTCTAAGAATAAACTTAGCTTTTGGGAGCAATAGTAAAACAAGAGAAAAATTAAAAAAAAACCTCTTGGGTGGGTTGGTTTTGCGTTGTATGAGTGTGAGTGAAAAAGAGTTCAGTGTCTGTAATTAACATCCTACAATGTTCCACCCTGCCTGTGTGTGTGTGTCTGTCTGTGTGTGTGTGTGTGTGTGTTACACAATACATGGATTAGGGAAGGCTTTCAGTGTCAGGCCAGTCAGGCCTAATCAACAGATCCCTCTGTGTATTGAAACAAATGTCAAATGAACTGGATTAATTAGCTATACGGGAAAGAGATGGAAATTAAGTGCATTATTTGCTTCTCTGAATGGTATTTTAAAACATTCACCAATCTCACCAACAGACACACCAAAGATGGAAAAATGCTCTATGAAATGACAAATACGAAATGCTTATTCAGTTGCTAAAAAAGACATGGTTGGCCAAAAGCAAAATACAACATTAAAATACTCTACATATCATGGTTAATAATGCAAGGAATGTAACACACCTGTAGCATTGAACAGCACTATATAAAACGGTTCATCTGTTTCTGGAATGCCGTCATCCTGTACAGCGACTGATATGTTCTTCATCCATTCCCCATAGTCAAACACCAGCAGTGAGTCATTACTTAAAGGGATAAAGTCTCCCAGTGATGAGTCTCCAAACTCAAACCGGTACATGACTGTGGCTACAAAATTGGCCAGTCCAGCTCTCAAAATGCGAAAATTTGCCACACCACCCTCTCTGACCCTCTGTATGATCGGTTCTAGTTTAAAACAGAAGGAACAATACAATATGATCAATTTGATACAATCTTTGTGAAATAGTGGCTGAAAAGGAATTGCACCAACTTCTTTCAAGTAAAAAGAAAAGCTCGAAAATAATACCTGCAAAGTAAATGGGATCATCATTCTTATCAATCTGTAAGGATGCGTTCAGAATATTTCCCAGTCTAGCACCTCCAGTTGCATTGATGAGCATGATGCTGAATTTTTCTACATCTTCTGGCACCTGACAGAACATAATAGATTTATTTTTAAGTATGTGCATCAGGACTGGGATCCCAGAAGACCCGTTTGACCCAACAATAAAATCATGAGAGCAGACTTTCATATAAGTGGGAGTTTTTACTTTTATACAGGCAGGAGCGGGCGATCAGATACTGTATGAAGCTTGCTCATTAACATACTGTAGAAGCGGATTGTGTTGCTCATGCATTTATTAGGGTCGGGGTCAAGGTGGCTTAAATTACTCATTTGTTTATATTTTTGGAAACAGAACCAACTAAGTTGATTAGAAAATGTCATGGGCATGTATAAACAAATTTAATGACTGTGGGAGAGGCAGAATTGGTTGGAATTGCTTCATGAACACCTCTAGTATTATTACATAATCTGTAGTAAAGGAACAAGAGATTATCAAATATTTTGAGGACTTTTACCTCATCAGGCTTGGAGTAAAGAGTTAGGTTTTTCAGATACTCTCCTTCAGTAAAGACCACTTCCCCTTGGACTGGGGTGACATCTCCTGAGAAGGTGGGCTCAAGAATCCAGAGGACTGATGCATTCCCAAACTGGCCCCTCCCCCTCACAATGGGGTAGGATGCTGTAACAGAAAATCATCATGGATCTCTCTAAATGTATAGACATCAAAATAAGCACACTTATTTTAGTTAAGTCTCAGTCTTAGTTAAGATCCACACCCAAAAATGAGAATGTGACCAGTGATGGTCCAATGGAAACCCAACTGTGCTTCATATTGAATAATTCAAACTTCCCCATTGTTAAAATTCTAGTATTGTAAAGGGATAACAGATATACCTGAATGAATATCCATTCCTTTGCTTTCATTGATGGAGAACATTAGTTGTGGTTGTATGAACTGGATGACCCCAAAAGGGTCGTCACTTTTACGCACAGTGATGTTGACCTGCCTGTTGTTACCCAGGCGACTAGCTGGACTGCTGTGACTGCTGAGAACCACTGTGAACATCTCATCCAGCTGATAAGAAAAGAGAAAAAGCTCCGTCAATGTCAGGATCCTTATCAGCCCACTACCCCCCTGAAGAACCCATAGAATGACTGATGGCCATCTTAGAACTGAAACTCCAAAATACTCCCAAAATACTTTGGACAATACAAGCCTGGCACCAATTCCTACCTCTGGAAGCCCATCTGGTATGGCTACTATAGCCACTACCACCTCCCTCTCTCCAGACTGGAACTCGAGGATGCCTGTGGCTCCATAAAAATCCTCATTTCCAGAGGGTGTCAATGTGTATCTCACCAGCTGGTTCAGCAGCTGACCTTGCTGTCTGATAACTCTCATCTCCACTGTCTCGCCCTCCTACAGAGAGCACAGATACAGAGGAAAGGTGTTGTTATTTGTATAAACACAACTGAAGGAGCAAAATGAGACTGGTGTACCAACGGTACTTTATTCTTACACTGATAAACCAGGGGCCTCTAGACACTTGTGAAAACTCAAAGACACCACCAGGGTCATCATTCTCTAGTATGACAATCTCCCGGCTGGTGAAACCAGGCTTCAGAATCTGGTTCTCTGCATTTGTCCTGTATGATAGAAAAACATAGATTTTACCTTTACATATAGGGATACAGACCATTAGTGTGAAAATTGGTATCAGAGTAGTTTGTGTTTGTAGACAGTCATCTCTGCAATGTGTTTTATAGGGGCTGCTTTGACTTGCCATGTTTTGGCGCAGCCTACCAGCATACATCCACCCAGCAGGGGGGCCAATGTGTTAACTGAGCGTGGCTTGGGCTGCGCCAACGCTCGAAGCTCCAGATAATTAGTAAAATGGCAGACAAAGACTAGACAGGGAGCAGCATTCCAAACAAACGTATTCACAGGATGCACCGCATGCATACAAACACTGATGGCTTTACAGCAGAGCATAAAGGAAGCGGGTAAATTAGGTACTAAATGAGAAAAGAGAGCAATGGTTTGGACCTGACTGATTCACACAATTTGCATGCACGCACACATGCACACACCCTTTCTCTTCATTTCACACACCCTGATGAAAGAGACTTCACCCATCGAAATGTTAAGGCATAGTCCAAAGAGGTTCATCACACAAAGTGCTGATTCACAGCACACAAAAGGGCAAAATCTCTTCAGTGTACACTTACCCAAAGTACACTACAAAGCGTGCAGTTTCTACCCTGCAAAGGAAGAGTGGGAGGCAAGGGGAAGGAGCGTTCCTGTCAGAACTCATTAATATGAGAAGGGTCTTCAGTTAAAGAAAACGAGATATTGGGTGTTTAAGTCACCACAATCATGTCTTACTGCTATTAGCGAAAACCTTTTGTGGGAACCTTCCTCTTGTTTCAAATTTCTCTACACAGAACTAAATATGTGGCTGAGGTAACTCAGTATAACTCAGTACATTTATGTACTGTTATGTAGTCAATACACATAGACTACATAAATAAAACACTTCAAACAGACAAAAATGAAACCAGTCAAAACATTAACAATACTGAGGCCATAAATAATAAATAACACAGAACCACACAGATTTAGTGTCAGCTAATGTAACTTACACCATAGCGCTGTTAAATTCTCAATTCTGATTGGTCAGAATATGTTGATTATATTCTTATAACAGCAGCTCTGACAGTGGTTCCGGTTGCAAGGCAAATCAGATTTACATTAATATACTCATTCTAACACATTATTGTTTCTATAGTAACAGCTAACTCACAGGGACTTGTATGGTGGACGTTCTACATAATCTAAGACTAATAGTAAGCAAACTAGCAAAATAAAATGTATGTTGGGAGACATTTATTGAGCATTTACTGAAGGAGTCTCTGGTGTCAGCATTTTGTGACATTCAGTAACTTTTCTGCCGCAGGAATGTCTTCAGGACAAAATAATTAGCACTGAAGACTGTTTATAGCTGATAAAAGGTGATAAGCTGAAACTGATGAATGAAACTAATTAGTTTTTTAGGTGCTATTGAAATCAAAGCTGCTTTAATTTAAAAAAATGCTACTGCTCGTTAATTACTAGGGTATAAGAAGAATAAAACACTTCAGGATATGCTGTTATAGGGAAAATAATGGGGTGGTAACAATGGTTATTTTTTAGATGGTCAAAAGTAAGAAGTACACAGCACCTGTCTAATGTAAGTAGGACTGTCTCGTTGATCTCTGGAACATTATCTGCCATGATGGTGATGGAGATGTTTGCTTCACTTTGTCCTGATAAAAATGTCACTGAACCAGTGAAAGGTGAAAGGTCATTTCTGGTAACATCAGCTCTGTTCTCTCCAACAGGTCGGACACTCCAGAACACCACAGCCAGCCCATCTGTCCCATCTCGCCTCAAGGGAAGAATGATCTAGAAAGAGACAGAATATACTCAGGAGGAGAAGTACAGGCATGTCATTTGAGCGCTGACACTTCTTTAATGATAAGAAAAACTGATACATTTTGTCAAATAAGTGTTTTATATGCATTGACCGAATTAAGGATGGAGTGGTTTGAAATTAACGGAGCAGTTCATAATTGTAAAGCCCTGAAAGGGGTGAAAATATACCTTAGATATTGTGGTATATTTAAGGTATATTTAACATTATTTTCTAATGTATATTGGAAATTATGTCACAATTACAGGTCTAGAAGCAATTTTCAACATTACAAACTGCACCTTTATTATAACTGTGTTGAATGAAGTGAGATTAGTGATTGCCTCCAAGTGGTTGACTTTACAAGAATAAAAAAAAAGTTGGACTGATATGTTTTAAGATTGATACGTTTGCAATGACACATTCCTGTAACTGATTTAGTAAAAATTTACTTTATATCAAGTTAACTAATCAAATTCTCTTGATATAACTCTCTTATCTGATCTGATATACCATGCTGGTGTTTGACTCCTCAGGTTCTGTTGCTACCACTGTCTGGTTACTGGTGAACCCAATCTCTCCATTAGCAATGTCAGGTGTGACAACCAGGGAGATGTTGATAGCTCCTCCAAAACGTGGGCTCACTGAAGGAATAGGAGGAGTGATGTTCACCAGCTGTAAACTGTCCATCTGAGAAAGAAACAACAGACATTGCTGAAATTACTCGATTCAAAACTGTTGGTTTGAACAAATCTTACATATGCACCAATATATAACAGGGAGTTGCTTTCTAGTATATCAAGCTGGTATTTGTCCAGTGTTGTCTCATGTTCATCACATCATGTAACAAGATCTTACATTACACGGTCAGACTTTTCCACTAGCCGCTTTTTGGTTTGGTGAGCACTCTTGTGTATATGTATATGTCCTTGAACGAGCTCTTGATTAGTTCGTACTGTGCCAGTTTTTTGTGTTGTGTTATTTCTCAGCATTGCTCAAAGAAGGGATTATTTGTTTGGGCACCAATACAAATCCTATGGCCACAAGCCAAACCACTTAAATAACCATGACTCAAGATTGCTAATTACCAGACAAGCTGATCGAGAGACTCTTGTACTAGAGAACAATAAATTCTTAAGACACTTGAGGTTGTCCCAAGTCTCAAGTCTTCGGAGACCCAGAAAAGACAGGACAGATATACAAGGGCCAAAAAGATAAACATTAAAAGTCAGTGCCATGCAAAACACGAAGGTACTTTCACACTGGTAGTCTGTTGAGAAAGTACCTGTATAAGAAAGTGGGCTTCGTTCTGCAAGAAGGCGTCATTACGGATGGGCAGGATGAGATGAACCCTTGACTGACCCGAACTGAACAGCAGACTGTTGGCACTGGTACCATTCATCACACCATCCCGAGCCCTTGCAGGATCCAGGGTCCCAGCAGGAATGTAAAGGGCAGTAAAGGTCAAGCGCACTTCCCCAAGAGTGCCTGCTTCACGAAGGAAGCTAAGGGATAGGAAGCGCCCCTCAGGCTGGCTCTGAATACTCTGTCTCTCACGTGGATTGAAGCCAAATCGCCCATAAATATCATCACTGTCCTGGATGTAGAATACCATCTGGGGATGACAAAAAACAAGGTGAAAATCTTCCTTAAACATAAAGTAGCAATAAAGCTATTAAGTGTTATGGGCGGGGGTGGGTTTGGGGGGGGGTATCAGTCCTACCAATAATATAATCTGGGTAGCATGAACTTTTAAAAATAATTTTCATAGCTGGAGCATTAACACACATCTAATATAAGTTCATCTGCATAAAACCTATGCTCTAATCTTAGTAAGCCTCCCTCTTTCATTAAGCCAACGGCCAAAAATAGTATTCACAAACCACTTTATTACCCCTTTAATCATTTATCTTTAGAACTAGGCGAGAGACTTTTCTCAATATTTTGCTTTGCAACTTGCTGGAATGATTTTTCACAGAAAAATTATGGGTGCTTGACATATTCAAACTATAATCTATCCCTTTGCATTCAGCTCTCACATGTTGCTGAGTCAATTCCTGCCAACCATATGCACAGAAGAGCAGTGCCAGCCATATGCACAACACAGCAGAGCAGTATCAGTGGGGGTAATCTACCAAATTCATGCACTAGTGCAATTTAATGGCTTAAAAGTAAACAAGGACTTGATCTACTCACTGCTTTCGCACATAATCAGAGTACAACAGTTAAAAGTTAAGGACAGAATACACACAGTTGCCTTCAGCACTCATCTGGCAGGTCTATTTTTCATTAAGACCACATGAAGGGAACAGACAGGTGACTATTAATGTACCCAACTCTGCATTGATGTCATTGTGCCAGACAGATACATATGGTTCTCAGACCACATCCCTCTGCAGCCAGTAAGTGTGATCCAGCTGATTATAAGTTTTCCACTGATCCACTGATTCCACTTTCCTCCACTCAAGTTCTCATCAGATACATTAACTTGATGGGGAAATAGATCCTGGTTCTTCTGCAAAGACCTAAGAAAAGAGGCTCAAGAAAGAGCCATGTGCCTGACATGACTTCCTGTGGTAAAAGTAAATGTGGTGACTTCCTACGTGGGATAACTTCACAGATTTATGACATTTTACTCCCAGGGATGTGAACCACAAAGTAAAACCTTTGGAAAACCCCTCATATGCAGTCATTTTAGTTCTTATGAAAGCTCTTGACCTCTTCCATGTATTTTGATTATTTAACATCACACTTGGGCTGGCCAAAACAAAGAAAAGGTGACAACCCAGTTTCATATCATAGTACCCTTTATGATCTATCCATCATAGTCTATGCATAGAATAGTTTTCCTCCTAAAATACCTTCATCAAAGTTTGGACATTAAGTAGAACCCCAAACCAAAACATTAAGATCAACCTCAATCACCTCCATAGGGTCATCTACTTCAGCCCCACCCTGCACAGATCGAGGGATCAGTCTGAGCAGGAAAGCCTCTGCTTCTTCAGGGAGGTCATCCTGAGTGATGTTTAATGGCAGGATGGCACTCATTTGCCCTTCTGCAAAAAACAATGTTCCAGAGACTGGGGACAGGTCACTAGAGACAGGGGTCTTATCTGTGGAGTTCCGTATTATAGTCCAGTTAACAAGGACAAGACCATGGGTTCCTCCATTTCTCACTATGGTAATGCCTTCAAACCTTGGAGGAAAGAAAGTAAATCATAAAGATTTGTATTGCAATTTTGTATTGACTCCAAAATGTATCTAAAGTACTTTGATATACTATGTCGAAATCTCCATACCTCATAGTTGTATCTTCATTAATTATGACAGGTTGTGTTGGAGGAGGACAGCTGATTGACAGAACGCCATACGGCTTGTCATTAGGCTCAATAGTCACCTGCACAGAGCTAGGAGACACCAGTACCGCATCACCCAACAGCGTCTCCTCCAGAAGAACCACCTGAAAGGACTCAGCAATTTCTGGAGTTCTGTCATCAATTATGTTAAAACACAGGACTGCTTCATAAATCTTTGGGGGTAAAACCACCATCCTTTTAGGCTGTAGGTCCACAAAGTCCTCCAAAAGTGTGGCACTGGCTGCTCCATTCCCGGTTACTATAGCATACATGACAGAAACTTCTCCATCATCAGAGCCAATGAGAACCCCATCATCAGTTCTTCCACGGGTAACGGTGAGATTTATGACACCGGCACTTTCAGACACAGCAAAAGAGGGTTGCAAGAAGCGCACAGGGGCATCGTTACGAGAGATTTTGATCTGCACACTTGTACTGTTGTGGCTTAGTAAGGCACCTCCTGCTACTCCAGTCAACTGCACGGTGAAGATCTCATCATCTTCTGGAATCTTGTTTGAAGAAGAAGCAATGTCAGCAAAGGTGACAGGACAGATATTGAGTCCTACAAAAACACATACTTCACTAACTTCTGCTAAAGTAATATTAAAGTAAGCTAATGTTTGTCTTTTAAAATTCAAATAAATATTGTAAATATTTATAATTCGTAGCATACAATAGGTCTATTTTCACTCTTAAACACTACCAAAGTTTGCATGTGTAAATGACTGGGACATCTTTATTCAGCAACATAAACCAGTAGTCAACCTCCCTAGCATGTTAGTAGTTAGTGTTAGCCTTCACATACCCAGACTGGTGGCTACCCTGTGATAGAGGGAGTCCAAGCTAGTGAGTGGAACTTGGCAAAGACTAAACAGGGTACAAATATTATACAATTCTATTTTCATTTGCCTAGAATACATACAATATTGATATTATGTCTTTTTATTGTTGGATTCTGGTCATTGCCAATTTTTAACAAAAAAAATGTGATGATGTATATGCTGAATATGATGTAGATACAGCACTGAAATCTTCGTTATTAGCGGTGTTAGATATTTGTTGACGTTATTTGGGGGTTTTAGAAAAAAAATGGTGTTTGGCACCAACCAGTATTTCAGTTTGAATTAAATCTTGCTGAACTAAATAAAGGTTGTGGTACCATTTTCTGTATGTTATGTTTCCTTTTCTAAACCCTTTATAGCATATTAGCATGTTCGAGTAAATTTTTGTTTGCATTTATTTTTTTGTGTATGTGTAGCTTTCAATTTTGCCTTTAAATGTTACTGTTACAAATATATATATATATATATATATATATCGTAATTTCTGGACTATAAGCCGCTACTTTTTTAAGACTTTGAATACTGAGACTTTGAACACACAGACTTGGAACACTGCGGCTTAAACAATGATGCAGCTAATTTATGGATTTTTACGGGCTAACCAAAATATTTAAACTCTTCACATCGGACCAATGAAATTACCCAACAGTTCACAGTGGATGTCATGATTCCCCTGTGAAGCAGCGCGCTTTAAGCACTGCTGCGCATGCGCCTGCTTCTTTAGTGTTGACATTCCAACACGTGTATAACCACGTGTCTTGTGTTGACGTCATGTTGC
>JAOUWY010000046.1:10943981-10956495 GCA_025728095.1 Prietella phreatophila | reverse complement strand
GTGTGTGTGTGTGTGTGTGTGTGTGTGTGTGTGTGTGTGTGCACGTGCGCGTGTGTGTGTGTGTGTATGTGTGTGTGTGTGTGTGTGTGTGGGATGCCCCTGCAAGGATAGAAATATCTAACAGTTTTTAACTTGTGGGAACATTTGGCTGGTCCCCACACGGCAACCTTTTTTTCTCAAAAAAACTGCAACTTTTATTTAAAAACTAAAAGAGCCAAAGGTTTTTCTTTCACTTACTGAGGTTAAGGCTAAGGTTAGGTTCATCATGTCAGTGGAAGGTCATCACAAGACAAACGTGCATGTGTGTGTGTTTTTCTTTCTTTGTTTGGGCCAAGTTTCACCATAATGACATGAAAATATGAAAAATCATGACATACTGTGGTGTACATGGAAATCTTCTTTTATATAACATGTAACTTGTTTTCAAAAATGAAAAGAAATGTATGAATTCTTTTTCATTTTTGTGGTTATGGATATGGTCAGGATTTGGTCTAAGTCTAGCAGTATTAAGACAAAATAACAGCGAGGGGGGGAAAACAGCAATATATGTGTGTTTCTGTGTAAGACAAATGAGGGATAGCATGAAAGACAATAAAGAAAAGCAAAAAAAAGAACAGCGGGAAAGAAACAGCTCTGTGATTAACCCTATTGTAAACCTCTGCATTCAGAAAATATTCAGTATTCTGTGAGGCTGTTCCCAGCTGTAACAAAGCTTTCTTTCACACATGAATGTCTTGTTGCAGCAGTCACACAGACACTGAACACATACACTCAAACAATCCTTTCTGCCGACCATGACTTCAATCACAGCACCATCACAAGCTCACACCCTTCCCTCATAGCCATTCTGCTCTACAAATATAATGACCTGATACTACATGAGCATCCTTAATTATTCTGTTCATCTCTATACCAGTGTCTTGGAATGCTGTGTTAGAGAACTAACTTTAATATACTATGTCATAACATTTTTTAAAATGCCTTACAGTAAATAATTCCCAATCATATTTTTAATCAACTAGTATATTTTAGAAATCTTATGTTGGTGCATTCTCTTGTGTGCATGTGTGTGTGTGGGTGGATGTGTCTGTAAGTGTGAGGGTGGCTGAAAAGCACTCGTTGGCGGCGCAGAAGAAGATCTGTAGAATCGACCAGCTCTCATTTTATGAGACGTTTACCATGATGTTGTCAATTACTGTAATTACTATGAATATCCAAGATGAGGTTTATGGTACCAGAGGACCCCTGCCTTCTTGAAATGACTTCTATCCTTTCTGTGCCAGTCTGAGGCTCATTTGTCAACAGCAGACAGGAAGAGCAAGAAATGAGACATAACATCATTAATCAAACACTGACAACTGCTAATGGAACCATGCTGAACAGGGTCTCTGTCGAGAGACATGAAGTGCAATGTGGAAATATTCTAATACAAGTCTTCATGGTAAATGTAAAGGACCCTAAAGATCCAACACACAGTTTGCCCTTAACATGATATTATACAGTGAATACCTCATCATAGGTGAAGGTATTCTGCATTAGGATTCCATCCACCCATTTTCCATACTGCTTATACTACACAGAGTTACAGGGGAGCCTGGAGACTATCCCAGGGGACTCAGGACACAATGTGGCGGACACTCTGGACAGGGTGCCAACCCATCATTTGCGACACTGCACATACATTCACACACTACAGACGAATTGGCAGATGCCAATCAGCCTAAAACGCCTGTCTTTGGACTGGGGGAGGAAACCCCTGAAGCCCAGGGAGAACATGCAAGACTCCGCACACAGGGCAGAGGCGGGATTCAAACCCCCAACCCTGGAGGTGTAAGGCAAACATGCTAACCACTTAGCCACCATGTCTCTTAGATACCTGAATAAAGTATTATTTTCTTATATTTAAACTTGACTTGAGTATTTACTTGTACGTTTTCTTAATTACATTACAAGGGACAAAAACAGTCCTTGCATTTTAATTGTGACCGTCAAAGAACTCATTACAATTCACAAAGGTTTCTTCTTCCCACATATAGCAAATGACTGTATGCTATTTATCAGTTGAATGGGCTGAGTTTAGCATCCGATCATATCAATTTAGCATTCAGTCAAGATCATTAATGTTCAAAAACTGTCAAGAATCTGTGTGACCTTCTCATGCTAGACAATATAACTAATTATACAGCTATACACGTGTGTATGAATATGGAGAAGACACAGCTCTAGTTCAGTTACAGTAACTGTTTCAATATGCTCAATTAAGCAAAGACTCATATAAAATGATGTGTCTCCTTCACCAGCCTTTGACCCCGTCCAATTTGAAAAAGCATGCTGAGGTAAGTTTAACTAATTTGCTGGCATTAACTGTCTATATTTAAGTTAGACTGTTTTCTTTGCTAATTTCAGGTTAGACTGGCATCGGTTCCATTAGCTAACATAGAGTATATTGAGCAAGATTTTGACACAGTATCTATACAGTACTTTCATTTACTGTAAGTATAAATTTTCCAGTACTTTTCCCACCCCTGTTAAGCAGTTATATTTTTCTTTCATTGTGTGTCATTGTGTGTCATTGTGTGTCGTTGGAAGCTTAATTCCAGGCCAGTGCTTTTCTCATACTGATTTGCTGTGCATTATTTCCCTTTAATCTTATAGTTAGAGGAGTTGTGCCTGTCACTATGGGTTTCCTCTCACAAGAAGATGATGCTTAAGGCAGTCGTACTGCTCAAGTTGCATGACTCAAACCTGAAAAGGGAGCTACAGAAGAGACATCAAAGGCCATGCTAGGGATTATGGGTCCTTTGACTAGAGTTAAAAAAAATGAGAAGCACTCAGGCCATGTCTAGAATCGCTTTGAGATTCTCCTGTTTTGAACAAGAGTACAAGAGAGATCTGTAGTGCGCTAACTAACATTTAAGAGGGAAGTCTGGAAAAAAAGAGCATACAGATGGTCACATATGCACGCAAAACTAAAGAAAGAATTCATTCATAACACAGACCTCCCAATGAGAGGAATGGCAACCAGAGCTACAGTCAACTCCAGAATTATTGGCACCTTTCAAGAAAATGGGTAAAACACAATATTAATTAACAGAAGAAATGTGTCTATCTTTCTTCAGTGCTTAACTGTAATTTCCAAAAAAGATTAGATGTTTTTAATTTGCTTACTTTGCTCTCCTTGAACTTTGGTAATGTAATGTTTCCCTAGGATGTAAATATGAGGTAGCACACTTGCAAAGTCCTTTTGACATCCATCTTCATGGGGAAAACCCATCAATTTTAAAGAGACAGATGATCAGGACCAGATAAAAATGTTTGGAACAGTGAAAATCTTGCCAAGGCGATGGCATATGGACCTATTGTGCAGTTTCTGAATTGCAGTGTTTAGATTCCTGTAGAAATCTCACCAAATATCATTAGACCAAATATCATTATCATCATTTGTATGCAGGCAACAAGTTCAAAGGGTGCCATATGGCAACTAGTACATTGTACCAAATGACATCACACATGCACCTGAAGTGTGGTGAGTTTACCAAAGCAGTCATTTTTCAATGACCCAAACACCCACTTACAGTGAGAAGGAACAAATTTGCCCTAAACAAATGTTTAATGTCATCTACAAACAGTGAATAAGCACATGAATTAAATGAATGGTACCAATGATGGTTTTGGCATAGAGTACTTTTATCAAGATAGATAGAAATAGAGAAACTTTGCCATGGCTAATTATTTATGCAGTGGTTAATATTGCTGGCTTTTTTTTTTCATTTTGAGAGGAGATATTGTGCTCTTGGCGTCTTAACATAAACATTAATAATAAATAGCAGTTTTGTTTGCTCAGTATACAAATAGGCTATTGCAGAACCAATGTTTCAGTAAGTCAGCAATTGAAAATTCACAAGCATCTGCTAGGAAATGTAGCTACCATGGTCTGGAACATAAGAATTCAATAAATATTGTTCCTTTCAAAATTAGTCAAAGAAAAGTAAAAATGGTAATCTCATTTCTAATCATATGAGACCATGACCACCATTAGCATATTTGGCAAAAAAAGGACTGCACAATTTTAAATTTTTTTTAGAAAAAAAATCCAACAAACACAGTGTAGAATATGGATCATTTATGCTATGTGGCTATTTTGTGGCTGGGGTTTCAAGCACTCTTGACAAAATTAATGGCTTAATGTACCAGGATATGACAGCTTAAACCCTGGTTTGGGTCTGCCAGAAGGTAATGACTTGGCCATGGATCCCTTTAAAAAGGTCTCCAACCTTGTTAGACATTACTGTAAGAGGCTCAGCATGCTTATTCTTTGTAGGTGAGTTGATACTTTATTGGCTCCCCATATGTAGAAGCTAGAAATATTATTCATTTTAAACATTCATTTATTCTCAATTTAACAAATGGTTCCAATAATTCTGGAGTCGACTTTGAAAAATGACTTTATTCTAGATTACTGGGTTAATGCAAAAGGCACACATCCACAAAATTGTACCTGGAGTCGGAGGTTAAACACAAAGGCTTCATCGGCTTCAGGTATATCATCATCCTTTACGGCGATGAAGATGGTTTTGCTTGACTCAGAAGACAGCAGGAAAGCGGCTGCAGTGGTGGCCTCAAAGTCTCCAGTGTCCTCACCCTGCAGCTGCATCACCACAAACCACATTTTTACTACCGTCACATGCAATTTCATCAAAGCTGTAGGCTACATTCATGGTCTAGGTAGGACACCCACTTTGGAAAATGACCAATTAGATGTAAATAAGTCTATACAAATCTACAGTTAGGTATGTTTGGTGTAAAATGAATCCTGTATCTGGATCAAACTAATCTCCAGTTTAATCAATCTACAGTGTTGAACCAAACAGCCTCACAGAGGTGTAACTATTACTTCATGTGTGATGTACAAACCAATTGTTTAATCTTTAAAGAACGATGAGAGAGTGGGAAACTGTTCAATTTTGGAAGTTTTCTCCACATAGAATGATGTGGATGACAATTAACATTTACATTAATTCCACCCACTAAAACTCACCGTAAAAAGGTCATACACCTTCCATTCTTGCTACGCTATGAATGATTTGACTGAGGAGCTACCCTAGAATGCTTAGTGTGACATTTAGCACTCTTTGATGAACAGTAGGCAGATTTGCATTGTTACGCTAATAATGCCCAGATGTACACAGCAGTGCACTAGCAAGTTAGCAGCAAGCAGATGGTTGGGTGTGAAAATTCACACTACTGGGATTGCAACATGCACATCTGCTTAGCACCATTCTGTAACACTTTTCTCACATTTGCTCATAGAATGTTTGTACCTTCAACTGTAAAAACTGCCATTAACAGTTGATATTTATGTGGAATTTGTTGCCACATTGAGCCTGCTTTGATATCATCTATAAGTTACATTACCCACCATGTCACTGTCACTGCTGAACATTAACCTAGCTGCCTCAACCTGGTTGCATTCATCCGTCCATTGACCTGAATGGCTTATATAAATAAACAGCTGATAACTGATGTATTTAAGCAGTATCCCTTTGATCCATTTTAGAGGCTTTATATTTCTTTCGTTTATCTTTTAAGCTTAAAACAAACTGTCATTATTTTTCTTAGTACTATATAATCATCTGTGTTTCCTCATCATACTTTTTTGAATTGATGTGAAACTTATAATTGGCTATATTCTTGAACCAATACAGTTTCTCCTTTTTTATCTACCAGTCTGACTGTGTGCATCTTCAGTGGTTTTTGTATGGGCAAAAATAAAACTGCAAATGTGGGTGTATCTGCTACACAACAAGCCAAAGCATGCAAAAATCAACAGAAAAATTATTTTAAGACATACTTTTTAACAATAACACAACATGTAACATTTACAGTTTACTGAGGGTATCCAAAATTTTGCACTCTACTTTATCTATAATGTGAAAAACATAGACTCCTAGATCGGATCTTCCTGGCTACTACAGGACACAAAGAAATCTCCTATAGCCTTTGTTTTTTTAACAGTCTGGGCATTGCTCTAAAATCCTAAATGTGATAAAGTCTTAGATAATTATTACTTATTCAGTGTGGAGACCTGTATTGATACCACACCTTCACACCTACACTTGTAATGTCTCACTTCTACAAGACTGCACCAACTACTCGTACTACTACTACAGCTAGAATTACTTCTCGTAAAACCCGATCCATTTCGTAAGCGCTTACCAGGACTACAGCAGTGACGTTGATGGGGTCTCCGACCCTCTCCACCACCAGGCGTACTATAGCTCTGCTGCTTTCATTCACCACAAACTCGGTCTGGCCCTGGAACCTCAGCTCTGCAGACTCCGACCTGGCACCGGGGATGAGGAGCACCAGGAATAATTCAGCTAGAGCAAGGACCCCTGGCATTCCTGAAAAATGGACAGGCATACAGATGTTTAAATAGCTGCATTAAGTAAATATATTTAAAGAAAACTTATATACTTATAACAAAATGAAGCATTCTTAATCTTATTTTTTTTTAATCAGAAGCAATTTATTATACTGTACATATAAGAGTATAATAAGTACAGTGAATGGTAAAGGTGTTAGAAAACATTTTAAAGAGAATTGAAAACTTTTTTTGGGCTGAATGGTAATATTTGGGTTTAGTTACGTTTCTCTCTTACTCTGACTAGTATGTTTGGCGGCTATGCAGTAGTTGTCATGGCTCGCAAAATAAACAGCTTAAAAAGTGTGTTTTCGTGGGCTGATTTGTGGGCATCTCCTCATTCGTACTCTGACATTGGTATGAATGAGTGCATGTATCTTATTTATTTCTGCAGCAGGAAGATTGCTTAGGAAAGTTGGACATTGGAAACATCCACTTCTTCATATGTTCCAGTCCTGGTAGAGCATTTGGGGCTAATTTAGGTCACAAGGGTATTCAGAGCAAAGGTGCCATGCTAGATTATTCTGCTTTTGCTTCCTTTGTATAGAATGAATGTGTTTTTTTAGGTGTACTTTAATAGTGAGAATAATTGCAACCATATTTTAATATTTTATTTATCACATATTTGGTTTTGTGTGATTATGGTCAGCACAATGAAGCCTCAAATTCAGTGTCACTCTCTCTTAGAGCTGAGACCTACTATAGTGCACTTCACTCTAAATCTGCATTGAAACATCATTTGAATATGATTACTGAGTGTACCTTATGTCTGTAATTTACATTAATATCTATATTTCTTTTACATCGCATGGGGAAAAAAAATTGACCTGGGTCCAGATTCTCATTCTCACTGCCACCAACCCACCAGACTAAACACCTCAATACTTCACAGACTTTAACACACAAACCAGACTGCCACATTCACACTCCTAACTCTTGGACACTCTTGTGTCCAAGACTACAACGGTTGAAAATAAAAAGGTGCTTGTAATCGGGTATCAACATTCAATGGTTTGAGATGTTTGATTAAAAAAATATATATATATTACGCTCTTTCTAGGGTATAGTTATAATTGCTTTGTACTACTGCTGATGAAAATCCCCTGCTGTGCGACACTTTTTACACAAAGCATTCAGACTGAGATAGTCACCTCATTTAAATCTGAAGGGCTGATAGTGAAGTGAACAGTGATAGTTACAGAGTTCAATACGTGCCATAACAAATTACTAAAGCCTTTGTTTCCTGTCACATCATTTCTCATTTCAGTCAGATTTCACTCCCAAAATTTGACAGATTTTACATCAATCCTGGTTAAGGGGCTAAATTATATCATGACCTCAGCTGATGTGTTTAATGAATATGTTGAAACACGATAAAATGTTCTGTGTTTATGATTTTGTCTGAACAATATTGTATAAATTCTGGAATAGACTGGACCTTTTTAAATAAAAATCTCAACAAAACCATAAATCAAAGTGAAATGATCATTGCATCTTCAAATGGCTTCACAGACCACAGGCTTTAAGTCTCTCAATGTCACATATTTATATCATGCCAAGATCACGAGACATTTCAGTCCTGTCACTTTTGTAATAGTGCACTGGAGGTAACCAAGCCATTCTTCATCAAAAAGGTCACCATGGGAGCTTCAGCAAAGCTTCTGGACACTGATAAATAAAAACTCTGTGAGGATCTCCTCATCGTCTGCCAGCCCACCACAGGACATACTGGCCAGAGTCACATCAGACACTTTATCAGTGACCAGGAGGCCCAGGAGCGGCCAAGAACCAGCCTGGCTCTTTGACTGACCCCAGGACTAGCTATTGTGCAGATGTCTTAGTGTGAATGAGAAAATTCCTGAGATGCATCAGCCAAAAAGTGAGGTCAACATAGTCCTCACAAGCAAGTGCTACAGGTGGCATGAGCTGTTTACCAAACAACTGTTTCCCAGACCTAGTCCTGGAGTACAACTGCACTGCACATTTTGGTATTCTCTCTGCTATAACACACCCAATAACTTCAAGAACTGCTTGTTAAAAATCTGATGAGCTGAGTCAGCTGTGGTGGGTCTAGGAAAAACGTTCAGTGGAGGTTTACTTCAGGACTTGGATAGGGAAACACTTCTGTACAATTATTTGATGGCTGTGGGCTACTACAGGTTTCCAGAGAGTCAAACAAACAAACAAACAAACAAAAAATACAAAGTCAATGCTTAAAACCAAGGCAAACTACAGTGGAGAGCTGTTTAGAGTTGGGTGGTTCTCTCTCTCTCTCTCTCTCTCTCTCTCTCTCTCTATTTGTTTTTTCTTTCTTTCTTGACAGCTAAGAGACTACAGTTCACTCACAACTGCACAAATGACCTTCACTTTCTATGTCCAAATGCGTCTGAAGATTTATATCTTTTTTTCAGAAGCAGTGCTCTGGAATTACCACCCTGTTTTAAAATTGCCTGCTTGCTCATGCCAGGAAACTTGATTACAATGGTTTTAGCGGTTTTTGGGTAATGCAGATTAAGCTATTTTATTCAGAAGATTAGAAGATCAAAGTTTGCAGAGAAAACTCCCCTCTGGGTAACCCTTGGAGGTTGATTTTACCTAAAATATATAATTTTTTATTTTTTTTTATTTGCCACCCTATGTAATAAACAGCAGAAGGCCTTGACCTCAGGGCCCTCAAGGGTGACTTGGCAGCAGGTTCAAATAGCAGCCATGGCCGTAATGTAACTGAGACTTAAGCAATTACACTAGATCAGCTGGCTGAAGATGTGATGAAGTGTATGGTTACGACCTTGCACTGTAGCCTAGTGCCTGCCTCTTGGGTTACCCCTAGGATCTGTAATCTGTGCATCAATTATTCAATCACTAAGACTTCACAGCCAGTGCTGAGCAACCCATGTGTGTGGGTATGCTCCAGGATGCTGCTGCTCACTTCAGGTAAGGTGTGCATGTTTGTAAAGGACAGATACAAGATTATGCTCAGAATGATAGTATGCAAGTGTCAGATGATGTGCTTTCATATTGTAATGATTATACACAATTCAGCTACATACAACCAAATACAAGAACAAATTCCATAAAGATGCCACACCATGATCAATCAATGAATGATTTAAATTAATGATTTAAAGTGTTTTGCAGAATGAAAATGACAGACTTGTCTTCATCTTATGGTCTCTTTCATTTTGCAAATTTAAATCTATTCAATTCAAATCAGTTTTATTTGTATAGCGCTTTTAACAATGGACATGGTCCCAAAGCAGCTTTACAGAAATATATAAATTCAGGCTATAAATGTTAATTGCATGAATTTATCCCTAATGAGCAAGCAAGAGGAGAAGGTTGCAAGAAAAAACTCCCTGGGAGGATATGAGGAGGAAACTTTGAGAGGAACCAGAATCAGAAGAGAACCCAGTCTCATCTTGGTGACACCGGATAGTGCAATAATAAATAAAACCCATCTATAACTGTGTATTACATTACATGTAGCAAAATTGTGTAACCAGGAAATTCATTACAGTTTTCACATGAAGCCTGTTTTATTGAAGTTATCCACTGTTCACTGATGGAGACTTGAGTGCACAACTATCCAGGGCAATTATAGTCCTAAGCCATCATAGCAAAACTGTTCATATGAATTGTGGACCAAAGCCATCTTCATGGTTTTTAACTGATACCATCCTATTCTGAGAGGCTCTGGAAAGCTTGTGGAACTGATAAGTTAAAAAGATCATACTTCTGTGTAAGACTCAGCAATGGTAAGGGAGTTTGTGGCCACGCTTTGTTTTTAAAGCAGTCAAATAGTGTTGAGCTTTATTATTATTACAAGCGGTCGGGCTACCAGGTAAGTGAAACACCAAAGTACACACCAGATCTTAAATGCTCAGATATCTGCAGTGGAATACTAGTCTAGCTCAAGGTGCCAGTTGAGTGCCTCATGACATTAATTCTTGCACGATGCCTTCTAACGTTATGTTCGTCAAAGCTGATCCTCTGTGACTCAGCAATTCGAGGCTGCTAGACTCATCCTGATGTAGCTGAACATTGTTATCACTGATTAGAAATTGATGAGAGCTAAGCAGGTTCATAGCACTATAAGCATGACAAAATCTGTATAATTAGGATTACTTAGGACAATGGCAACTTGATCCATCATTGAATATCACTGAGCTTTTGTAACTGTTAAAATCTGTCCAGTACAAAGCACCATTTGGCAAACTCAACTGAGATTTGACCTCCATCTGTGCAATGTGCTATCAATTCCTGAGAATGCAACCAATTTACTTCTTACTGGGAAAGCTAAAGGCAGTAGGCAGTCTTATACTGTACATCCAAATGTTGCTCAGATTTGCAGCAAATTTCAGAAAGATGTGCAAAAGACAATATGAGTCAATGTACTTCAGAGATGCCAACACTCCTAACCATGAAAACTCTCACAGGCAGTGAAAAGAAAACTAAAAAAAATTGAACCACAAAAACTCCAGTGTATGTTGGTGGACCTTTTTTCCCAGAGATGTGTGCCAAGCAACAGTACAAAAAAAGCAGCAAGGCAAATGTCTGGTGTGACTACTATTTAATAGTAAGCAGCTCCTCCCTTATTTACTGACCAATGAGACTACAGTCCCGCCTTCTTATTTATTACTGGCTCAGATGACGGTGCGTTGTGAATTCACAGGTCAAACATTCACCTAGACAAAGTCAGCACAAGGTGAAAATAACAACTAATGAAGGGAACTGCTCATTATTTACCAAATGGTATGCCCTTTCCCCTTCGGTGAATGGGCTTTTAAGCCACAATTCTATAGATATTGAGACCTCTGTTGCCAAAATACCACCTCAATTCCCTCAACCTATGTGATATATAGGCCTTTTTCATTCTCTTATTTCCATACAGGTTTTCTCAAACTCTTATTAGAGATCTGCGGTTTTTAAACCATACCACATGAAAACATTTGTACACTAACTCTTGGATATGTAACAAAAATAAGATACTCATTTCTCATGACATGCTCTGTTGCCTCAGTAACCAGCCTCTTTTGGGGGGCTCTGGCAACCCTCAAAGCTGAACTGTATGGAGGGCTCGGAAGCCAATAATTGCCACTCACACTTCACCTAAAGTATTTTTAGGTAAGCTGCTGTCCTGGGCATCTTGAATTTGGGGATAATTAAGAAATTTAATAAGGGACTATGGCTAAAACATCATCATTAAACCAGTGAAGTATTTTTTGAAACCCCTCAGTTTTCATCGGTTAGACACTAATTTGGCAGAACCCTGCCCAAAGCATTCTTATTTTTGGACCATATAGAGAACCTAGAATTAGAGCACAAGTGAAAAAAAAAGTGTGAGTGCATTTGTGCGTGTTTGTGTACGTTTGAATATGGGGAGTGCTGAGAGGTTTGAGTGGGAGCAGATGTCATTCTGTTTGAGGGGCATAAAGAGGGAGGAAAGAGAACAAAAATCTTTTCTAGAAATGCATGCACAACTCTTTCATATATCGACATATGGTACTTTTTATCCAAGTGTTTCACCTCCTTTGTAAAGGACTAAATGACAATCAAGTCTGTACTGGCCAAAGAGTGAAGGGAAATGGGAGAAATATAGGCTACATTTTGAAGAGATTATCTCTAGTTTGCTCTTTGCACAATTCGGCTTGTTCCAAAGGCATCTCCTATTCTTGTTCCCAAAAACACAATGACTTTTCTTTGCTCTCAATTTGTGAGCTGCGAACACAAGAAAGGGCCCCATTGAATTTCACATTGCGGATGCTCCTTGAGCCGCAGAGCTCCATGACTGATTAGCTATTGTGACAAACAATGTCTGGAAGGGAAAGAGAAAACTACTTTTATATGATTAAATGAAGTCCAGCCTCCCGAATGGCAGCCTGCATGAGGAAAAAAAACAAATTATAAAGCTTATTACTTCATCAGACATAGCCAGTTGAGCCTGGCTGAAATGCTAATTGCCTTTCTTTGTAGCTGCACACACAGAAGCGATGGGTGTGGAGTGCTTATGTGGGTGTGTGTGTGTGTGTGTGTGTGTGTGTGTGTGTGTGAGTGTATGTGTGTGAGTGTCTGGTGAGAGAGACAGAGAGA
>JAOUWY010000046.1:10917626-10932291 GCA_025728095.1 Prietella phreatophila | reverse complement strand
CTGTTCCTGACAAGGTCTTGTAGGTGAGCATCAAGGCCTTGAACTTGATGCGGGCAGCTACAGGAAGCCAGTGGAGGCAGGTGAAGAGGGGTGTGACATGGGGTCTCAGTAAGACACAGAAGTCATCTAGCTCAATACACAATTAGAATATAACTTGATCAACAAGTGTACTGTGGGTTTAGATCATGCTTCTAAATAATAATTCGAACTGTTGGCTATAATATATTAGATTATACTTTATTAACATATCAAAATATGAGTCAATTTTGTAGGTACACGTATTGATTGCACTTTATATTCTATATAAATCAAATGCGCAATCAAAGAACCATAAAGACTTAAACCACATCGTACTCGGCTAACAATATGTGTGCCAAAATTCTCAATCAAGGGGAACATAGTAAACACTTGCATTGAATTCGTTGATCAAATAAAAATAAAGAGAAATACAGAGAGCCTATCATCAACCCATATAGGCTAAAAATGAATCCACATAAATGAAACAATGGTATCGAGTCAAACATTTTACAAATCAGAAATAGCCCAGCAAATAAAATGAATGAAAATCTCACTCAGCACTAAAAGGGGCTTCTTCCTGCCTTCTTCAAAGAGAATTCCTCGATTAAATCCCTAAAATCAAGTTGATGCAGGATGTCGTACTCACTTGACATCACTGGCAAACAGTTAAGCCTTTGTTCATGCAATGATGTCCTCGGTTTCTTTTTTATAAGCTCCAGTTTTGAACCACCTGATTCAGAAGTGTTGGCCGAAGGAGGAGGCATATCATCATCCAGGTGGATGCTCCACATAAAATAGGCCATCATCCTTGCAATAACAGGCAAGAGAAAGAATCCAGAATGATCATTTGTTTTTGCTTTGTGTTTTTAGGTTGAATTTATTCTTGGATGATTATCACTCTACAGCCATAATCTGTTCATTTTTTATTTTCTGAGTTTGTCTTCTCAAACTAAAATGGCCCTGTGGTCCAGTACAGTGGACATGCTGAAAAATTAAAAACAAAAATAAAATTTAATTTATTTAAAAACCCCAAATAGGTAGTAAATCAATCAATCAGTCAATCAATCAATCAAACAATCAATCAATCAAACAAAGAAACAAACAAAAAAAACAGACGACACGTTTTCCCCTTGGGTCTCAGGAGAATATATTTTTGGATTATGTTTGTTATGTGTGTGTGTCTGTCTTATTATTCTTGTGTCTGTGTTATTAGCCTATTTCAGACATCAGATATTTATCACACATACTCAATGTTTTATACACATATTTAGCATTTTAGAAATGTTTGCAGGATTTGTACACCGCACCCCTGCTCTCATCAGCTGGGACCGCACGGTCGCCGCAGCACCCGGGTTAGGAAACTCTGGTGTAACACCTTCACACATCGTCTGTGACCGAAAACCCGCAGCCTCACCCCAGCGCCTCACCTTCACGGTCCCGCCCACTGTTGCATACGTCATGACGCAGGGATAGTGTTGACGTGGCGTAGATAGCTAGTTAGCTAAACAAACGCGCAGTCAGCTTTTTGATTAGCGTCAAGAATGGCTTAGCTAAACCCGGCGGATTCATCTGACGGTATCAGGTACCGGTTTGTTTGTGTGTTTCACAGCAGCTATTTGAGAATATCGCGGGGTTTATTGCTGAAATGTTCTGATTGATCATCCTGCTCGTCGGTAGCGAGTAAACTAAGCGAAATCATCGAACGCTAGCAATCCAGGCTAAAGCTAGCGCGAGATGTGGGACTGTGTAAACAAGGTAAACTTGCAATGCGGAATTAAAGACATTAGTAAGAGAGTCCAGAGGCTGGATATTTCTCTGAGGATTGGCCGTTAATCCGGGTGTAAATGTACTGAAGTTAACAGGATGCGGATTACCAGGTTCACCAGGATTATTAGGTTTGAGGGCCTGGAAGAGCTGCATGAACTAATGGAAGCTGATTCGCTTCGATTCGGTCAGCAAACATGATCGAGTTGGGTTCCAGTGTTTTATTAGATTTCAGAGAAATAAGACCTCAACAGGCTTAAATAGAAACGATAAGACCTCAACAGGCTTAAATAGAAACGGTAAAACTGCAACAGGCTTAAATTCACATTCTCTCATATTAACCCCTATACATTTTCCTCTCTGTGTAGAAGTACCTTCTTTCTCTCTTTGTAACCTGGGATAAATAAATATGTCAAGTCTCTTGGCAGAGTGAGAACAGGTGTTATCAGGAAAACTGTGGAGATTAGATCTTTCAGGTAATTCAGCTAAGATGTAACTCCAGGTTATTAAAGGGTGTTTGACACATTTTGAAAGGGAGGTGGTGTTCTTTCTTTTCACTGTTTATCTTTTAGTAAACTCGACCTGAACCTTGTTGTATGCTGTGAAATTGTTCACGTAAAAACAGTGTTACACATTTGGTATTAAATGTTAAGCCACAGCCTTGTTAAATGATTGATTCGTTGGTATGAAGGTGTTGTTTAGGTGTTGTAGTAATGTAGATCACAGAAACTCTGCTGTAAGAGAAATGATGAAGAGGAACCAACTTGTATCGCAGACATTACACATTTCTAACTATAAACAGTTTAAAAAACACGATTTGTCATTCCTGACTATATTTTATATAAACATAATCGGTTGACAAATTGTGATAGTAAAATGACTGAGAATATCACACACCTTACTGTGGAGTGTTTTCCTATAACAGCATTCCTTGACATGTTTTAGTCCTTGGTTAATAATAATAATAATAATTATTATTATTATTGTTGTGACTGAGTTTAGTCAGCCACTTTTTATTGACTTTTTTTATACCTCGGTCAATGAACACAAAATCACACAGACTCCACAATATTCAGAGGAGCTTGCAATTGTTTTAAATTACAGCAGATTTCCCTCAGATTTGGGATCAGACATGTCCTGTGACATCATCGCGACGCACATTGAGCCAAAGCTCTCATCGATTCATTGATGCCATTTCCCCCCAGACACGTTATGCACTTTTAGTACATGAGTACTAAAAGGTCTCATTTACCAACAAACATCACTGTGAAAGACAATTTTGTGCAGTTGTGATTTTGCCAATTCAAGTAGTGTCCCCCCCGAAACACACACACAATGCAAATTGCATCACAGATTTAGAGAGAGAAAAGCCGCAGGAAAATCAAGCAATTTTGGCCACAATAATCACAAAAAAAATCCTGTAAAACTCCTGAAATCCTGTACGGACTGATTCCTCTGTTATTTCTAAACTTATCTGCCATTCGTTTTTGGTCAGTTAGTTCTGCCTTACTGTCAGCTCTGTAAAGTTATCTTTGTTTGTCTTGCAAGTTGCTGTGGATTTAAAAACACAAATAAATCCAAACATATATATGAACTGATATTTGAAACTGTGCAGACAACACTCCAAATCCAAAGATGTGGAATAAAACCAGTGAGAAGATCTCTCTTGATGAGCTAAGTGCAAAGGTTTGCATTTCCTGTGTTGTCTTGGATAAAACATGTGGGTGTATTTTGTAACCAACTCTTACGGAACATCCATTCATCCATCCATCCTCAGCCGCTTATCCGTTAGTCGGGTCGCGGGGCCTTACGGATCAATGAACTGAAAAATAGTCTGAAAAGTCAAAGATTTTGTCATATGAAGCACTCAGTCTCCAGATTTGAAGAAGACTAAGTATATATATTTTTCCATTAAACAATTTAACGTTTTTAGTTACAAAGTTCAAGCTTAGTGTAGAGAGAGATGAAAAACTCCATTACAGATTTGAGTTGTGAAACAAATTTTCTCTCCATGTTCAGTTTAGATCTGTGTTTAAAACTGGTTTATAGCAACTGTGAAGAAGACCTGGCAGTTTGTGGCCAAGCAGTCTGGCAGTGTTGGAGTAGATGTGTCAGGATGACTGAGTTGATAAATACTCAGTGGATGAAGACAGTTAAAGTTGCTATATAATCAAAATGGACGTTTTGTAGTTTTTAGTATGAATTTGTTCACCTTAAAGTTATGTATCTTAGTGTGCGCCAAAACAAAGACAAAATCCACGTTTAAGTGATTATATGCATTAAAAATTTGCAGTCTCTCTACCACCAATACGGATCAACAGTTTTGATATCATTATGCACTTCAGATTCTCATCAGATTTGCTGTCCAATCAAATGCTCTCTAGAATCTGAAGTGTCCCGCCCCAAGATTATAAAAGTACATGGTACTAAATGTCAAGTAGGGCTGCGCGATATGACTAAAATATATCGTGATACTTGAGGACGATTCTATGATACATACCATGATATATAACTTTTTTTTTGTTATTATAATTATATATAAACAAGTTAAACTGAGTTTGACGATACTTTTCTTTAATGCCTACAAAGACAAAGAAGGGCTGCAACTAATGATTTTCATAATTGATTAATTGGTCGATTATTATTATTATTTTTGATTTAAATTATTATTAACTTGATTAATATTTGTTACACAAACTTCAGACTCTAACTTTACATTAACACAACTGTTTGTCCAGTTCATTTGTTTGTATGTATGTCAACCAACTGCAAACAAAACACAGGTGTATCCAAAAAAAAGTCTGTTAAATATAGGTTTGCAACAGTTATATACTGGCACCCCTATGAATTCATATGTGAAAAATATATTAGTATATTCCCATTAATATTTTACATGTTTAGTACACCTGGGTGACTAGGAACAGGAAATTGTTCAACCATGACTTCCGGTTTCCCAGGGGTATCAGTATGTATTTTATATAAAAATGTATTATTAATATTTTGAGATACTGGATACTTTTGATTTCCATGAGCTATAAGCCGTAATCAAGATTTTAAAAAAGCTTGAAATATTTCACTTTGTGTAATTAATCGAGAATATATGAGCGTTCCACTTTTTGAATTAAATTATAGGAAAACTTTTCCACAATGCACCTGTATTGTTGCAGAACTTCTGTGAAACAAGTTACTGTTATTATAACAGCAACTACAACAGTCGTTCACTCACCAGCCATTATTTTTTTTTGTCAGTGTTGTAGTTAATAAAAGAATAACAAAAAATAACACTGCAGCTTATGTTACAAAAAAAACCAGTAGAAATGATGGAAAGAAATAGTAACATACTAGAATGAGCACATTAATATACACTTGTGATAGGAATTGCAGCTGGCACTATTGTCAGAGCAGCTGTTGTAGAAAATAAATCAAGACCTTCAGACCAATCGGATTCCAGAATTCAACAATGCTGTGGTATATATGCGATTTGACCATTGTCGTAAGGGTATCAAATTCAGCTATTTTGTGTGTGTGTGTGTGTGTGTGTGTGTGTGTGTGTGTGTTAGTTATTGTGTGGCCTTGATCCATTGTATGCTGTTGCAAACAGGGATAAAATGACTGGAAGAAACCAATACAATGGCTTCCAGTCAGCTACGACGATGCAGCCTGCAACTGGGGGTCACACTTATATCTTCGGGAACAATTCTGAGACTGAGTGCTCTGAGGAGGATAGCGAGAGCTACGAGCTCCGCTCCAGAGGCAGGGAGAGGCTCCGGCGCAGTACCTCCAGAGAGCGAAAGGATGACATTGTCTACCTGATGCGGGATGTTATGGAGGGAGACACGTTGATTAGTATTTCACTTCAGTATTTCTGCTCTGTAAGTCAACATTATGGTCTCGGTTTTGTTTTTTTTTTCTTTCTGTGTAACATGGGTAGCTTATTTAATGCAGACCGTGTACACAGATGTGATAAATATGGAATATAGTAACTATGTTTATATGCATCAATTTTCTGATGATGAGTTTGGCAATATTCCAATTAGTAGTGAGTCATGTAAACAGCATAATCCGATTAATAAACCATATTCCTACAATACAACTAAAATGACAAAACATCTGCTGTAAATGGTATTTTTAAGAGTGAGCTTGAGAGCAGAGGACCTGAGCACACAGGGCAATATCAGCATACGGTGCTGTGATTTCTGGTATTTGCATGTGCAGAGCACTGAAGTGAGCATGCAGAAATGCTGCACTTCAGTTCTGCAAACACAGAGACACACCCCTCATTTGCCAGATTCAAGGTGCAGTTCATGGCACCATGCGCTCATTATTAATGGCCACACTCATTGCCTACAGCTCTGCCTGCTCAGATCGGCCATATTAAAGATACCGTTTAAACGGCATATCATCTTGCATTTACATTTATTCCTTAAACAGATGCTTTTATCCAAAGCAACTTACAAATGAGGAAATACAAGTAAAGTGATATCAAACGGAGAACAATACAAGTAGTGCTACCATACAAGATCTTTTAATTGAGTTCTAGAGAAGCAAAGTAAGGGTAGAGGTGTAAGAGCCAGAGTAAGTTTACTTGTTTTTTTTTTAAAAAAGGTTAATGTGGGGTTTGGCGTTTTAGGGGTTAGTTAGGTGTTCAAAGAAGAGGTGGGTCTTTAGCTGTTTTTTGAAGATAGTGACAGATTCTTGGTCCGGATTGAGGTTGGAAGTTAATTCCACCACCGAGGGACAGATAGTGTGAAGGTTCTGGATCGGGACCTTGAGCCACGCTGAGTAGGCAGTACTAAGCATCGGTCATTAATCAATTGCAGATTGTGTGAAGGAACGCAAGCCTTCAGGAGAGTTAAGGTAGGTGGTGTTGTTCCAGACAAGGTCTTTGTACGTGACCATCAAGACCTTAAAGTTGATGCAGGCAGCTACAGGAAGCCAGTGGAGGGAGATGAAGGGGGGGTGACACGGGTTCTTTTGGGCTGGTTTGGCTGGATGAGACGTGCTGCTGCATTCTGAATTATCTGAAGGGGTTTGATGGAACTGGCTGGGAGGCCTGAGAGTAGTGCATTGCAGTAGTCCAGTTTTGATATCTTAAACATTGATGCTCTGATTGGTTAATACTAAGTACATTACTGATTTCATCATCGGTGTTGGAGTAATAAAAGCATAACGTGTCGGAGGGGGGGGGATGGTATCAAAGCATCCATAGTGATGCTGTGAGTAACTTGGTTTGTTGCATTGTTTCAGGTTGCTGATCTAAAGAGGGCCAACAATCTCGTGACAGAGCAGGACTTCTTCGCCTTGAGATCCATCAAAATCCCTGTGAAAAAGTTTAGCTTGTTCACGGAAACACACAGCACGGCCCCCCACAAAACGAGCTCGCCTAGCAGCGTACGAAGAGTCCTGGAGATCCCGCCGAGTGCAGGTGACATGGACTCCGCTCCCTCTTCTTCCTCCTCAACTGACAGTGTGGAGTGCTTCCTGCAGGAGAAAGACAAGGACATTGAGCTTCTGGTCAAATACTCCAACCCATCCAGAAGCAGTTTGAGCGAGGTGGTGTCCTCACTGAACTCCCAGCAGCCTGTTCAGGGAGAATCAGAGCGCAGGTCAACAGCGAGGAAGGACCCATACTACGGAGCGGACTGGGGTATGAGGTGGTGGACTGCGGTAGCCATTATGCTCGTGGTAGGCATTGTGACACCTGTGTTCTACCTGCTGTACTACGAGGTGCTGATGAAAGCAGACGTTAGCCACCACACTACTACGGAGTCCATCAGGTCCGAGCCTACACTCTCAAACCTTGGTGGTGCGCCTGGTCTGCCAGCAGCTAAGGCTGTTCCTCACCAGGATTCCCTCATACATCCAGCTGTTGAACATCCAGCATCTGTTCTGGGACAGGAACAGAAGACATAGAGAGGGATGACATGGACCGGTGTATTAGTTTGGGGATTTTTCTACAGACTTGTAAACAAAACCACTTTTCTAGTGATAAATGTTTGACCTTAAAAGGACATGTTTGATATTTTTGAACCACTTCACTATGGACGATGTAGCGATTTTGTGAACAAGTGCTTGATGTGCGCTACTTGCAGGTTATCAAGGCAAAAATGACTTGTGTAAGCCTCTGAAGATGATTAAAAGTGTAGCCTCAGTGAAGTATATGGAGGAACAGTAAAGCGATCTTGGTATTGGCATATTATTTTAACATTACAATAAGTTTTTTGTTAAGATTCAACTGATATGGTGCATTAATCAGTTATGGTACAGCTGACTGGTTTAATTGGTCTAGACATTTCTCATCACCATCAATTCTTAAAAATAAAAAATAAATCAGTTAAGCTTGAATAAGCTGTAGATATGTTAGTGGTTTAAGTGCACCCTTTTCATATGAGGACGGTCCTGTTGTGAATCGCCTGCGTGTTTGGTTCAAATCTATTGAATTTCTTTTGAAATGAAATAAATACCTGTTCTGTGATACAAGCCTCAAGCTGCCATGCCATAAATGCACTTAATTGGGCATTAATAGTGCCATTGGAACTGCTTTGGCACAAAGTGTGAATCGACTCTGGCCTTTAGGCAATTTCCATCATGCGTTTTGCACAGTTTTTACCCCGTGTTCGAGAGAACCACATTAAACGTTTGCCTCAGCGTCAAGCACAAATGTGTATTCGGAATGTCACAGGGACGACAGCCATCTCTCTTGTCAGGGATGTCTACACACAAGTTAATTTATTCTAGGAAAAATGGTCATAATTGCAAAAACAGTATTGACACTAATGTTGCCTACTTTCTTTTTAAATTTGTTTGAAAGGTCTGTTTGCCAACTACGACGCTGAAATCTTTCACTTTTGACAAAGTGATGTGAACTGTTTCATACTTGTGGAAATTTAAGTTGTAATCTCTTAAACCATGACAATTATTGTTAAATGATGAATTTGAGCAGTATGTGCCTTCGACCTGTAGAATGTAGTTGCAGGTTGAAAATAAACAAATTTGTATCTTACTGCTTTTTTTGTACTTTAATCTGTATTTGTAGGCAAGAACACAGATATAGGATGTTTTAATAGTTAACTTATCACATTGTTCCTCAGTAATAGTTTTACAAGTTCCCTTTCTCCTATGAATCTTCTCTGATCATAAGTTAATATGTGGCTTCATCCAGATTGTCATCGCTGCCTGCTCCATAATCATCACCGTCTTCAAAGTAGTTATCGATGTAATCATTCTCCTGACAAAAGAATATCAAGTTAATTCTCTCACATGCATATTATTTATCACTTTATAATGAATTTCAGTTTATATCGAGCTTCATGGGCATGACAGTTAAAGTACCGCCAAAACTTACTGTACTGCCAGGGTGCTGCTCTCTTTCTGCTCTCCTAATACAATAAGCAGTAAATCAGATTTGGCGAGAGTGTACATTTGAGGATGAACAGTCTCAAAATTCTGAAAATAGATTTGCTGTAAATTCCTCAATTTTAAACTCGGTTAAGGAGTCCATCTCCGTCTCTCTGGAGTTCTGTACTAGCACTCTATCCAATATATTCATTTAGTGTAACGCCTGTTTCCTGTGCAATCTAATCAACTCAAATTATTGAATGGGCAAAACCAATTAATGTTGAAAACCCATTCATTCTCATTTGTACTTGTTTCTACAATAATATTTTAATTATAGTACTTTCGCTATAGATTATTATTTTTTAAAATTATGCTCAGGGGACAATGACTTTCTTAATGTCCCATTTTCCTTGGGTATAAATCAGTCCCTCCAGGATTCTGCAATAGCAGAAATTAATACAACATCATGGAAATGTCGCAATATTCCCGAGACTGCAATCATTCAAAATGACAGCGGATTCTCCACAGATTCGGGCCAAGATGTGGGTCATGTGACATCACAACACGCATTCACCTCATTACCAAGAAACATTACTGTGAAAGACCATGCAAAACAATTACATGCAACTGCAATTTCGGCAATTCAAGTAGTTTAATGTTTAAAAAAAATTAAATAAATAAGAAATTGCAGCACAAAATTTGGGGGGAAAAACAAGCGCTGCAGCAAAACCAGGCATTTTTGGCCACATCACAAAAACGCTCAGCAAAATCCTGAATAGACTAAAATGTGGTAAAATACTGCATGTAAATGTACTGTTGGCTTTTTTTTTTTTTTTTTAAGTACTTCATCTCCTTATAATTAAGGAGAAATGATTAATATTGTATGTGTTTCTCAAATCATAATCTGATTTTTGACCAAATGTGCACTCTGAATAATTTGAGTTCCTTGTAAGATCTAGCCATTCTTTTACCTCTTCAAGTTCTTCTTCATCATATTCTTCCCCTTCAACTTCTTCCTCATCGGAATCAACCTTTTTCCCTTCCTTTCCCCCTTCCTTTTCATTCTCATCGTCTGATTTATCACCCTTCTTCTCAAGCTCCTTTGAAATATACAAGCCAAAATGTGTAGGGAACAAATATTACTTCAGGTTTTCATTTAAACAATCTCCAATTAATAAAAAAATCATTAAAAAAAGCAAAATACTTAATTTAATTCAGACTTGGACAACTGAAGCATACAAATTATTAAATCTAGAAATGAATTCTCCAGTGTTTCTCCAGAGGTTTAAATGGAAAGGATTTCCTCCACCAGAGAGAGGTCCAATTATAGCCCGTTTAAAATGCCAAGAACATTTAATTTCCAAGAGGGTAGTTTTGTGATAAATAGGACTTGGAAAATCATCATAAACTTACATCTAGTTTAGACAGCAAAGCCTCCTGATCTTTGCTTGAAACCTTTCTGGGTTTCTTAGGATCTGTAAATGAATTTCCATTTCATTTACAAATGACATACAAATGCAACAATGTGTATTCATCTATAAACGTACCAGCTTTCTTTCTTATTTTCTTCTTCTGGGGCATTAGCTCCTTTGGAAGACGGTTCCAATCTGCAAAACAAATTTAGGCCAAGTGTGTAATTACAAAATCACATCATATGCTCTTTATAGTAGAGGCATTACCTGGTGTCCATTCTTCATCCTCAATTTTCTGGCATTCCCTTACATATTTTTCTTTATACCGTTCCACGTCTGATAAACAAAATGACAAGCACCAGGACTTTTTCTTTTTCTATTTGTTTCAAAATACTTGAGATCTTTTCACTTAAGTCCGTAATGAAAATGGAAACCAATAACCTAAGGGGTGTTCCCACCAATACAAAAAACACTTAACGTGCTCCATGTGTGGATCAGTGAGCAGTCGTAAGTGCTGTTAATGAAAGCCATGGCGCATTGTGTTACTGTGATTTAATCTGCGAGAGCACAACCCACCACTTTTGCTTGAGCACGGCTTTATGTTGAAAGGTAGGCCTTTCATTCTCCCCCTAATCTCTTGTTTCAAAGCTAACATGTAGTCTTCATCCTCACCAGCCTTTAGTGGCACTGGTTTAAACTCCATTTGCTGTTGAACACATGAAATACAGTTTAGCAGTGCTGGTACATCGCACCGTGTGGCCACAAAAAGATACACAGGGAACATTCCATATTTCATAATACTGGAATATTAGGATACAGGAAATTCAAAATGCCCACAAGGAACTAGAACAAACTAGAAATTTCTGAACAGCTCACAGGAAACAAGGGCTGTGGACCACGCTGGGTCTCAGGCATGGATCCTCTGGTGATTCCCAGTGCCTCTATGTTGAATGTAAAAGCTGCTACTCCTCTACCTTTACCTGCCATACTTCCCTCTAGTTGGTTTTTTTTGTTTGTTTTTTTTGCTGCAGCTGATAGAAAACACTATCCTGTTTATAAAACAAACCGGTTTATTTCTACACAGTGAAGTGTTTTGAACCTGAATTCCGCGCGTGACTGCTCCTGGTGGGTATTTATAGTTCAGCGTCGGGTGTGGGCGGGGCTTGTTGTCATCATCAGCCAATCAAAATTCATTTCCTGTTTACGTCACGCTAACACAGCTTTCAGCAAGCGCCGCTTACGGAAAAGGTGGTATTAAGGTTTGCTGCACCCGTCGTACGGATTCCTGCTCCAGTATCTCGGCTTAATCCGTCTCTGTTCGTAACGTCATCGACGTACATGCACTGTGATGTCCGTGACGGACTGGTACGCGCACAAGTCGCTCTAAAACGGCATGTATTGGATCCAAGAGCGTTTCTACGAATCGGGGAACAGAGCGAACATCTGGCTGATTCGCGGATCTCACCAGGACGTGCTGATCGACGCCGGACTCGGCCTGCGCAGTCTGCCCGAGTACATCAACGCTAAAGGCCTGCTCGGAGACGACGCCAAGAGGAAAAACCCGCTGCTGGCCATCGGGACGCATGTGCACTTTGACCACTCGGGCGGCCTGCACCAGTTCCAACAGGTGGGCGTGCACGAGGCCGAGGTCGATGCCCTGGCCAACGGAGACAACTTCGAGACGGTGACATGGCTGTCTGACAGGGAGGTGGTGGAGGACCCGTCCCCGGGCTGGACGGCCATGCAGTACAGATTGAAAGCAGTGCAGCCCACCCACATACTACAGGAAGGTGTGTAGTGTACTACATGGCGCTGCAGTCAGCTCTGTTTCATCCGGTGCTGATGCAGTGAGCATCAGACCGACACATATAGCATCAGACCGACACATATAGCATCAGACCGACATCAGTCTGCAGATGTTCAAGAAATCCACGGGGTGTGCTTCCTCTGTGATAACCACACGATGTTACACACCGGGGATGTTAGATGTTACTGATTATTACACGCTTTTCCCAAATGATTCTATGTTATCATCTAGTTTTGAGCAACTATAACCTTTTTATAACCATCTCTGTGTGCTGAGGTCGGGTTATAGGCTTGAACTATTCCTAAACCATTACCCACTGACTGTATTATTATTGTTATTATTGTTATACTCAGGGAGCATCGGGCACAAGGCGGGGTACACCCTGGACAGGGTGCCAGTCCATCACAGGGCACAATCACATACACTCACACACCCACTCATACACTACGGACAATTTAGACACGCCAATCAGTCTACCATGCATGTGTTTGGACTGGGGAGGAAACCGGAGTACCCGGAGGAAACCCCCGCAGCACGGGGAGAACATGCAAACTCCACACACATGGCCCAGGCGGGACTCGAACCCCGGACCCTGGAGGTGTGAGGCTAACGACTAAGCCACCGTGCGCCCCAAATAGGCTAATATGTAGAAGTTATTAATATAAAAAAAAAACACACACAAAACCTTGCTATGCTATTTGGATGCCTAGGGATCATGATTTAAGAACCACTGTTCTAAAGGCTAGAAACATAAAGCCTTTTCTGAAACGAAGCTTTCCTGTTATAGACTTCTGGTTCGGAA
Organism: Prietella phreatophila; assembly: GCA_025728095.1. Lineage (NCBI taxonomy): Eukaryota > Metazoa > Chordata > Actinopteri > Siluriformes > Ictaluridae > Prietella > Prietella phreatophila. The sequence continues at coordinate 10,919,150 of JAOUWY010000046.1, read as the reverse complement.
AGCAAATAGTAAAGACACATTACAATTAATGCCACAATTTTTTTTTTGTAATCAGTGTTAATACTGTATTGTGTGTTAATATAACAATGCTCCACATATTAAAATGATTGACGTTAACACCCCCCCGCCCGACCATTTTATCAGAAACCCCTGCTCATTCATCCAATTATCCAATCACCCAATCATATCGCAGCAGCACAATGCATTAAATCATGCAGATACTGATAATGAGCTACAGGTAATGTTCACATCAAAGATCAGAATAAGGGGACAAAAGTGATCTCAGACTGGTTTTACCTGGCACAAAGGTTACAACCGTGGTGAGCAGAAAAGCATCTCAGAAATGTCAAACCTCAAGATGGATGGGCTACAACAGCAGAAGACCAGGTCAGGTTCCATGCCTGTCATCCAAGAACAGGAACATGATGATACAGTGGACACAGGATCACTGTTTAACATTATACAGATATCGCTTCGACTTGATCCAATCTTCAACCCTTCAGCTCTGATGAACTGTAACCTCAGGAGAAGAACCCGGTGTGATCATCTGCTGTTATAGCCCATACATATGCTTTTCAGCTCACCGTGGTTGTTCTGGGAATGGTTAGGAGTTACCGTAGCCTTCCTGTCAGCTCAAACCTACGTATCTAGCCAGGTTCTCTTCTGACCTCTCATCAACAAAGCGTTTCCATCCACAGAAGTGCCGCTCACGTTTGTGTTTTTCGCACCGTTCTGTGTAAACTCCAGGGCAGTGGTCACCAACCCTCTTCCTGTTGATCTACCTTCCTGAAGAACTGTTCTGGTTGAAGATGAAACCTGCAGGAAGGTAGATCTCAAGGAACATCCCCGAGATCACCCCCTCCCCAAATTCTGATGTTTGACATGAACATTAACTGAAGCTCTTGGCCTGTACTGCATTTTATCCATGGCGATGCTTCTAAGTGATTTCTTTATTGGATAATTGCACGACTGAGCAAGTGTACAGAACAATTCCACAATATCTTCCTCGTTTTCAATGAAAAAAGAAAAATTCGACACGAACACGATTCCAGACATTTTATTCGCAATCACAGTAGCGTTATTTGATTACAACATTTGACACGATCACTATAACCAGTGCGATATGGCGAGTTGTACTGTACCCCTCGCAGTGAAGTGGCAGACAGCAGATGGAAACGTTTTCACTAATTTACACATTACAAATATTCACCAGGGTGCAAATGACTAAATAACACTTTACAATTTGTATATCGCTCATGTACTATTAATCTCTAGCCACTGGTCCTGAAGAGTTTAGCAGTTGACTTTAACACCCCTGCGAAACATATGTGTGTGTGTTAGAAAATGAGAAAGCACATCTATGCAAGGCTGTAGAAATCCAGGATCTGAGTTTGTACAGAAAAGCAGAGTGAGAGGAATTGTTTTCAACAAGCGGAAATATTATATCAATAAAAGAGGACAGTGAGAGTAGAAAGCTACACACACACACACACACACACACACACACACACACACACACACACA
>JAOUWY010000046.1:10758440-10780886 GCA_025728095.1 Prietella phreatophila | reverse complement strand
TGTGTGTGTGTGTGTGTGTGTGTGTGTGTGTGTGTGTGTGTGTGTGTGTGTGTGTGTGTGTGTGTGTGTGCATGCGATGAGCAGGGACAGAGAGAAACTGGAACGTCTAGCCTGCACAGTCATACCAGTATAAAGATGCTGGGGGTGGTGCAATGCCAACAAGCTCATGAAGCTATTTCTGGAATGTAATTTCAGTTTGCCGTACTTTCAAGAAAGGTCATGATTCCATGTGGAATTTTAAAAAGTTTCTCCAAATGTAGAAGATATGTAGAACATATTTTACACCCACGTTTGCAGACAGATATTCGATATATGATGTTGGAGGGCTCTGCATGTCATGATGCCTCGCGCGTTTGTCCCATGGCTTTCCCCCCCGAAACCCGTTTTGAATGATGACATTGTGCTGTAGCTTTCACTCTCGCATTGCAGAAGACTTCTTGCTACACTCGCAGCAGCCAAAACGAACCAAGCATCCCCACAATATAAGCAGTAAATCAGTGTTTATTTTACCCCTGCTTATCCATCTGGATAATGTTCCATTATTTCATTCTACTTTAAAATTATAGTAAGAAACATGCAAAATAATGACGAACACATTCACTGATGCAAGAATTATTCTGAATGGCTAAGAGAACAGTAAATGTGAAGGTTTACAGATTATTTTGGACATTTAGATCATCCAGAATGATCTGGATAACTTGTTTATAAGCACTATTTGTTTCACTGTATTCAGTCAATTATCAAAAAGTTATATAAATACAGGAATAATGGCACTATTAATAACTCACTGATTATGTGCATTGATCCAAACATTTTATCATTTTATAACAAAAATTATTGTATTACCTATTCATGAAAAATGTAGCTAATTTAGAGTCCAAATTTCAAATACTATATTTATAAAATTGTGTCAAATTAAGCAGTTCCTAGATGTAGTTCCTTGGCCCCCCCCCAATAAGATTTCATCATGTTTACATTTCTGTGCAGCAACGATGGGGGTGCGCCTGTAACATGATTGACAGGAGGCATACAAAGACATCCAGTGAGACCAAGGTTTTATTTATAATTTTGTTTATTTATTTATTAATTTATGTAACATTTTATGAAGATCCTATTCATGAACTCTAAACACATTTATATAATATTATAATGCATTATAATGAGTTATATGTAATTTTTTTATGAAAATGCATTCCATATCTTTATTATTAATTATTAATTGTTAACATAATGCATGATATAAATAATGTTCATAAGGCATTATTTCATCAATACTAAAGAGGCTGAGCCCCAGTTATATGTATAGTCTATTTTGAGACCTAGTTTTATGTTGTTTTTTTCTTTAATAAATAGTACTAGATAAATGATCAAGAAATCATACTATTAAAACTTTACAACTTCTGAAAGAACTTTTGTTGTTGTTTTTGTTGTAGTTGGCATAAATTAGTCCAGAAAAAAAATACATAGAACTTCAGTGTAGTTTTAGATTTAATGAAAATATGAGTAAAATATGAGTAAAAAATATTAATAACAAATTGGAAATGGTATTTTTGAAAATGCTATATTTAATAAACAATTTTATTTAAAATATGCCTCACTTTGAGATCGCAAAAAACTCATAACATAAACAATATATAATTTCATATGTCTCTCAATAATCAACATTCAGTTGCATGTTTTAAAAAATACATCTATGGCTGTTACAGTGGGTCTACAAGTAATCCACTAAGCAAACTGGAAATTAATTCCTTGGTAGTAGCGATATTAGATACTTATAAGATTCTTATGATGCATTATGTTAACAATTTAGAAATGCGTTATAAATAGAGTTGGCGCAGTAACACTTTTACTTTTTCTGATACAGATATTGAAGCCTTGAGTATCAGTCGATATTGATACTTATTCGATATTGCTTTCTTTAAAAACTACTAAACTTTGAAATTTTTTTTAACTGAAGCGCTTCATGGTGACTCTTTCATACAAATATCACTTACATAGTAAATATAATAAATTAATATAAAGTATAAATATACTAAAATCAATCCTAACAAAAAACCAAAGTGTCTTTATATGTAAACATTTCCACATACAAAAATCCATTTCTTTTCCAAATTCAATTAATTTATGCCGTTTGCTACAGGATCCGATATTCGATCCACTATTTTTGCTGATATAAGTCCAATACTGATACTGGGAATCGGATTGGTGCCATCTCTAGTTATAAACGTTGCTATACACTGTAAGTCCTTCGCATAAGTAACAATAACAATGTGTACAATGCTTCATGAAAGAATTCTAAACATATTGCTTATGTATTGCTGGGGTCATTATATATACATATTGCCTTCAAAGAAATTTTTATTTTTTCCTTATTTTATTTGATCAGATAGTTTCAACAATTATGCTCATGTTCCTTAGATGTTTCCACATTACTTGGAAAAGTAAGCACTATAAAAATTTTGACCAGTGAACCTTTAACAGATATACTGTGATACCCAGAGTGACTATTGTGTTCAGCAATCCTTGAAAAAATAAAAGAAAGCCAAATTTTTGTGCTTCTGAACTCTTTTTGTGCACATTACCTCTTCTCCAGAGAGAAACGTCTGCCAATGCTTTGACTCTCCCCATTCTGGGCTCATTACTAGAGCAATGACCGTGACTTTGACAGGACCCAGAAGGTCCAGACAGTAGGGGAACTCATGAAGCGGTTTGAATGGCCTGTGCACGTTCCATAAAAGCCACAACTCAGTGTTTTGGCACAAAAGATAGCTGGCTCACATTAACCAGCCCCAGTCTAAATTATCTTTAGACCATGAAGAGGTCCAAGGAGATACGCACCAACGCTACTGAGTGCACAACACAATGAAGGTTCGCTGCAGATGGCTTTGGCACAGCAGCAGCTCCGCACTAAAGCTCGAGATCTGGAGCTCGGGGAGATTCAAAGGGGTGAAGTCAGAGGAAGTGTTAATAGGCCGGACGTCACCAGCATTGCTGGCCAGCTCCTAGCAGGGGGGAAGCAGGCACGCGATTGGAAGCTGAGCTGAGCTAATGGTGTAGGGAGATCAGGGGGCTGGAACTGGAACAGGAGCTCCTGGCCAACGTTAGCAGGAGGATGGCTGCTCGCTGTGGTTTCTCAGTTGCCGATGATTCTAGTTTCAGGTGACGTGCATCATGCTCTATTAGCGCTCTCTTCCGACCACAGTTTTCTTTGGCACGGCCAGCGGGTGCTGGAGCTCCAGGCAGGATGCGCAGCTTTTCCACATGCACACACATTACTTCCACCTACAAATTCAAAAGACAGACCCACACACATAAACGTAGCTCCTCTTATTTCATTTCAGTCTCCACACCATCGCACATGCACACACACACACACACACACACACACACACACACACTGGACACAGAAATGCCCTTTTAAGCATTAGGCCATCGTGTGGGGTATTGGAACAAGAAGAAAAAAGTTTGGCTTATTGACATCTAAAGTGAAATCTGTAATGCAGTAATATCTGCTCCAGATTCTAACTCCTTGAGGTATTTCACAACTTTCATCTCCAAGGACACAAATAGAGCAACGATAATCCCGGAAAAACACACCCATGCAGTACATGTTATTAAAGGACATGCAGACAGTGTCTCATGTCGAGATCTGCAGAAATTACTTGGATTCTTGTCTGAAACCAAACGACAGATCAAATGTTGGGTGTACTTCTGCTACATAGTGATGGCATCCACACATCATGGCATGACCAGAAGATATGGTCAGATGTTGGTTTGGTATGGGGTACCCCTATCCTCCTTTTCACTCTTCAGAATGAAGGAAATTTCCTGTGTGAAGATGTCGTGTTTGTATTTGACATCGGAACCAAATGACCATAGACAACCAGCCACAGTGGTGTGACACTTTCCAGCTAAGAGCATGTTGTGTCATCAAAATGGACAACATGGAAATTTACAGAAGTACAGTAATTCTACTGATACTAAATTTAGTTTAAGACATTTTGCCCAAAATATATTTACTACCTAAGCAAATCTATGCAAGCTGCCACAACACCTGGGTCCCTGGTTCAATCCTGAGCTTTAAGTTTTGTTCAACAATTTCTGGTTTTCATCCTATCCTGTAGTGGACTAGCTACTTCCTAGCTGTGAATGAGTGTCCAGCAATGGACTGACATCCCAACTCATGTTCCTACCTCATATCCAGTGTTCCCTCAATAGGCTCTGGATCAACCATACCCTGAAAAGGTACAGAGTGAGGAATAATGCTGCATCTTATGTGAAGTTGCAGCTTGAAATTCTTTTCCTACAACTGATAAAAAAAAAAAGATGAAAAAGATCCCTTGATTTGAAATTTCAACTTGTCAACTTAGTCAAGGCGTAGTCTTCTCAACTATAAGTTCTTTCCCTGTTTGCAGAGTGGCATCTAATCAAGATGGCCACAAACACTACCGTATATAAAGTGCCCCCTCTTTACTTTTAAATTAGTTCATAGCAGTATTGGCTTCAGACCAGTTATTATACAGACACAGTTCTTGGTTAAATCTACAGCAGGGGCCATGCTTATAGTCAACATCCTAAATGCTGTATTGAAAAGGTAATCGTCAACATTAGAATTATCACTAACATTAGCCGGCTAGTTTTTGCTAATTCTACATGCCGTTGGCAGCTGGCTAGCCTGTCGTTAAACTACTAGCTACTATCTTTTGTTGTTGCTGTACTGCAATTTCAGTCTAAAATGTTGTATGAATGTTTAAAGTTCACTATAGTAGAACAGCACCAACAGCCACTCAGGCCTGTAACTGTAAAAGTGCGGAGTAGCTTTTTATGAGTTCTGACAGAGAGAACAAAAAACGCGCTTTTCTCAAGGCGTCCATGTTTTTTGTTTTTTTCCTCTACTTTGCACTTGGAACATGTTGAGGTGGGAAATGTCATTATTACAACCTGGAAATTACCACTCACAAGGCACCACAAAGACACGATAAGTCTGGAACTGGTGACAGGTCCTGGGGGCTTAAGGCTTAAACATCCATTAATCTCAAGAATACACTTCAAAAATAACAGAATGCATTGTGTAGATTATAAAAAAAAATGTACCGATTGTATTAAACAGATCTGTACTATAGGAAATGAACGGCATCAGAGCATCAAAGGCCTGAACAGTACGTATGTTAAAGTATTCGAATACACGTGGACACAGAGTCATGCAGTGCTGTAAAAGTAGATCATAGGACTGACACCAGTGATAAACCAAACTGGGATGAATGAACCCAGTGGAAAATCTTTACATTTTTTTGGGTTTAAAGTGACTGCAACGGTTTTCTGGGGTAGCATGTAGCATGTCTGTTTACACTTGTCAAACTCAGTGCTTATATATTCTTACCAGGCGTGTCAAGAGCAATAAATAACATGGCTGTGACAATCTAGGACAGTTGTCTGAATGGCAGCATGTGAGATGTTTGGTCAATACACTTCCTCCTTAGCAACTATTTCTGAGGCTAAATGGAAGTGAATTTCATGCTCTGGCTGGATCCCAACACTCACAGCCGGGCACGACTTCATTGCACCAAGCATAAAAATAATTTATCCTGGTTGGGTTATGTTGCCAAATCTTTTAATCACCGTGAAGTCCTTTTTATATGGGCTGTATTTCATATTCCTTTGGATATCTCATAGCGGGTTTTTACGATATCCTCCTTTTGCGCCACACATCTCAGTGATTTATAATAGACATATTGACATTTGAGTCCACAAACCAAGATGATGATTTCCAGTCTTATGAATCATACCACTGCTAGACAATTTATTTTTGTTTGCAGGTTATTTACAGGGTAACCCGTGTGGAATCTGAATTCTTTCACCAGAGGATATTGTCATACGGCGTGATCTGATTTTAATGAAAGTTGCTGTCAATCTGCGAGCGCACTTTGTGCAATTTGGTTTATTAACTGTAGCAACTTGCAACACGAACAAGTCTCATAATGTTCAAGAGAGACGCTACATTGACAGGCGGCCCGTCAAGATGTTGCTCTTGGCTGAGCAAGCGTTTCTCTCTGCTTGAAACGCTTCAGCTCCAGGAGAAGTCCATTCAGAACTTCAGCCACGACTTTTAGAAATAATGCCGCTCTGTCACTTCATTTCACACTTCTTATATTTCTTCCTATATCCATTTACCAATATTTCACACTGTATATAAGTTCACACCTTCGCTTTGCATGCGTGTATACTGATTTATGAGATGTCTGTCTGTGGGGACAAACATAGTGGATTATGGAGTGTATGGAACATGTAGCATTTATGTATGTAATTTAGGATGTATTTGAAAAACATATCTTGCACTTATTTAGGAAACGTTGTCAAAAGGCTCTCAGTGTTATTAAGTAGCCTTACATTAGGCACTGGCACTTGCTGAGATCACATGATTAACATGGCACATATTATTTACATTCACGCGGCAGCCATGGTGTTTGCTGAGAAGGATAATTTGACAGTCCGATAAACCATCAGACAGACAGATAAACACTCGGCCTCATTGCCACAGAGATCTCCCTGTCAGCCTTACTGAAGCCCTTGTTCTCGGCTCCATCCCCACGGCCACGGGCCAATATTTAAGCAGACAGGCAGAAGACTTCCAAATATTGAACAACATTTCTTTTTTTCTCCATCCGTACCTTCTTTTTCCTCCCTCGTGGCTCTGCTGTTTTTCCCTTTTTTTGGCCGAGCCCACAAATCCCAAACAAACAGGACGGTCGAGGAGCAGGAGAATGGGCTGACTCATCAAAGAGAGAGAGAGAAACAGAGAGAGACCTCAGTGCTCTGACTGATTGGCTCTAGACAACTCAGTGGTGACTATTATTCTATACAGTACTGACCGTTACATCATAGGGGTTAAAGAGGTTATACATTAATATAGATGTATATACTGTATATATATACGCATATTTGTCATGCAAATATGCAATGATGGAAAGTTATGGTTGAACAATTGCTCAAATGCTGAGGGACAGTCAAAGATATGATTGCAAGTTAGCGAGCCAAAAAAGATTATGGCTGTATCAAACTATCTCTGTAAAGCTGGCTTTATGCTGTGTGATTACGGCAGGGTTTTATTTATTTTTTTAAAGATGATTACTTTTAACAAAACATAAACAACCAGCCTGTAGTAATATGGCGTTCTATCCATTAGTATATTCGTTTAATTTTTTCCATCATCACTATCGTACTTATAGCTGTTCCATGAGTTGTGCATTAACAGGCATCATAGCAGTGGAGGTTTTAACCAGATGCATCCATCAATGCATTTTCTGTTCTGCTTATACAACACAGGGTCTTATTAAATCCCAGGGACTCGGGGCACAAGGTGGGGACACACTGGACAGGGTGCCAACTCATCACAGGGCACAACTGCACACCCATTCACACACTACAGATAATTTAGAGATGGCAGTCAGCATACAGCGTGTCTTTGAACTTGAGGAGGAAACCGCAGTACCCGGAGGAAACCCCCAAAGCACAGGGAGAACATGCAAACTTCATGCACACAGGGTGGAGGCAGAAATCGAACCCTCAGCCCCAGAGATACAAGACAAACGTGCCAACCACTAAGCCACCATTCCAGCAAGATTTTAATCATAAAATAAAACCTACCACAATTTACGCTGCATTTATAAATATAAATATGTATTATATGTGTGTGTATGTGTGTGTGACTAATAAAATTTTTGAATGTTGTCATCTGATATTTTGGTTGACATGGCACTGATTGTGATCAAACGTTTTCATTAGATTTCAAACCCAAAACAATACAAGCATGTAGCGAACCATCACGTTAAAACAAAATAGGGGAATGGGGGCAGCAGAAATGTCAGACCAGAAGTCGGATCGATAGAAAAAGAGAGAAAACAATTCCAATGCATAGGAAAAAGAGTGCTCAAGTTATATGTGTAATGCACTTTCTTTATAAAGTCCAGTATGAAAAGAATTTCCAGGCTTCAATAGTTGCAGGTTTAGCCATATTAAGTAGTGCTGTTGTACATTAAAGATTCACTATTTTGAGGAGACTATGGATCCATTATGTAATGTAAATCAATTTTGCACTATATATATATATATACACATGTGCATGTGTGTGTGTGTGTGCGTGTATTTTTATTGTGTTCACATCAACCTGGATTAGGAACATAGTGAATTTGAAGCAGAAAGACTACAACTGAATTTAGACGAGTCCACAGATCAGAAATAACTTCTGGGTTATGTATAGGGGAGCGCCTCCCATAGTGTTATGCTAAACGCAACATAACACTATGGGAGGGAACCCCCCCAACCCACGTAGTGTTATGCTAAACCCAACATCCAGGGAACTGGACATTTCCGAAAAAATACCCAAAACCTCCCAATCTTAACCCACAACCAAAGAATTACTTTACAATGTGTTTTTTTTTTTCAACACAAACAATAATGCAGTGTAAACCGTGTCTAAGCAGGAAACATTTTTAACAGCAGAAATTATGGGGATCGTCCCATGTCGCCCAGCGACGTTGATAAAACCCATTGTATATTTTTTTCTAAAACTCATTGACATCCATGTATCTGTCACCTCTTATCACCCACTTTAAAGACATTGAAAGTGTCACTAGCAGAACCCCAGTGAGGGCTTTATTTTCTATATAGAATAAAATATCGATTTTGAGCTTTTGACAAGTTTCTCTGAAAACCTAGCTAACCATTTCAGCACACATGAACCTAGTAACAGGCCTTGGATTAAAGTGCACAGTGGGTTTTGTAAAGCCGAACTAATCAGTGCCAGGTGGTCTGGCTAACGAGCTCTATACGCTGCATGCTGCTTACAAGGAGACGCCTTAACGTTTAGCTGTGAGGAAGGAAAATCAGACGCTTCAACAAAGAAACAGGATCCGTAATGTCTTCACTTGTCAGTCACACATGAAAAAAGTATCACCATGAATAATAAATAGATATATATTTATTGTAATGCTTGTAATCAGTAAGTACTTTTACAACCTCAACCTTATGGAATAATGCAGTTTAAATCTAAAGTAATATTTCAAAAATATGAAAAAAATATTTTTTTTTGTGCAACTTATCTTTCAGGTGGTACATTTATTTAAATGATAACATTTGAATGGCTTTATGTGTATCTTTTTAATGTTTAATTTCAATATAAAGAACACAAATTTCTGCACATTTGGTGCACTGCAGTTTTTGCAGTAATTGCTTGTATATTTAGTTAGGCACGGATGTCACTGCTATTCTTTTTTTTTTCTTTTCTTCTCTTGGTCTTAGGGGGAAAGGCTAATATCTTGTGTGTCAATTCACAGAAGGAAAACTTCGATCTATATAAGGTGATTCATGTCGGAACTTCTTTTCTAAGAGAAAAATAAAAAGAGAAATACATTATTTATGAAGATATTCCCAGTCCAATGGTTAATTGCTTACATTTTCACAACTGCTTTGAAGCATCTACTGTAGCTCGATCTGTATTAGAGCAAGTTTTCTTTCCTTTTCCTGTAATTTTCACTGCTTTTTATCTTTTGTGACAGAGAAATTGTGCAGTGATATAAAATCCACCTAAATAGCTTCACACTATTTTTTTTTTTTGGCCCTTAACGAAAAAAGAGAAAGCGGTATCAGCTTTGATTAAGGTACTTCAAAACTGTAGCCACCTTTTATGTGGCTGTAAACTAAATGTTCTATTTCAAGCGGCTGTGTGTAAAGTTTTTCACGTTGAAACGCTCCTGGGCTGGGTTTGCAGGTCCTTAAGTGCACACTCAGCCTTTTAGCAAGCAGTAATGAAGTCAAAACCCACAGCAGAAGTCAAATGAGAATTAAAGGGTTCAGGAAGCAAGAGCGGACCGAGATCTTTGTGTACACTGACAGCAGACAGAACTGGAGGTCTCTCTGTAGGATGATGGTTGTTGGACAACTATTTTGCCAGGACATCTGGCCAGTATACAGCTGGCAAGTAAGGAGATATTATAGTATATGTCTGCAATATACTGCTCCATCTATGTGCTGCTCTGTGAGTGAGCAGATTTTGCTCAATGTTTCTTTTATGTATGCTCTGGACCACAGAATGTGAACAACATCCAGCTAAATAAGCGCCCATGATGCACAGTTATAGTAAATACATTCAACGTTGTTACCTTCTGTTTGTTTGAACAAGCTTTTTATTCGAGACAAAATGTCTTGGTTAGGTAATGCGCATAAATAGAGAGCTATATTAAATGCAGAAGCTATTTGCATCCGAGCAAAAATAGACAAAACACAGAGCACTAGATTTGCACCCTGTATAGTCAGTCCAAATTCCTACACCATAGCTCAGTCTCCCTCTATTACATGATAGCCACCAATCTGGGAGCATGGGAGTTAAGACTTGTTAGCAAACTTGGATAATGACATTCATGTCAAGAGAGAATTCAGAAAGATGAGTAAGCTACCCCTTATTTTGTATGGCACTCTTAAAAATAATGGTTCTTTACAGCACCATAGGTTCTGCATTTTTCATTGTATAGGGTTCTTTAGTTGAGCTACATGGTTCTTTTGAGATTAAAGAAGTTTTTATGGTTCATTATAGGTAATTCAGAGCAGTGTACAGTAGGTATCATCTCTTAATAGGTTAATGTTCCTTGCCACTGTCGCCACTCAGTGGCTTGCTCAGTTGGGATAATTTCTACTAATTTCTATTTGTTTCTCTGTTTTATATCTCTTTTTTTTTACTCTGTTTACATTTGTTCCTATTTCTGTAAAGCTGCTTTGAGACAATGACTATTGTAAAAAGCGCTATACAAATAAAATTGAATTGAATTGAATAATGTGAACCCTATAGGGTTCTTTGTGGTCATGGAAAAGGTTCTCCTGGCATCACTTACTTTGGTTCCTTAAAGCACTAACTAAAAGAGAACTTATGATAGTATGGCTCAGTGTGGCACTGCAATGAAGAACCCATTTATGGTTCTCTAATGTACTTGAGGGGAAAAAGTTCTTTGTGCAAGGGTTCTCCTATTGTATCAGGCTGAAAAAACACTTCTTGTTTCTAATTGGAACCATGATTTTTAAAAAAGTGTACATTCACATATTAGCATTCATGATCAGTGATGGAAAGTAACAAGCTACTGTACATGCACTCTCCTTGCAGTACTTGAGTACATGGTTCACTGTAATTTGTGTTTTTGCAGTATGATAAAATCATAGCACTTTAAATTCTACTTAAGTGAAACATTTTCTGTTAAAACTCTACACATCAGGCACTAAATAGTTAGTTAGCAGGAGCAATATCTGAGACAGTGGAGACACCCCTGACCCATTTTATAAGGTGTCTTTAGTTTTAAATGTGTTAAGGGAAAAATTATCTGCAAATTATGCAAGTTAAACCCGTGGAGATCAGCTATTAACTAGCTGAGTGTGCTAGACTAGCTAGCTAGCTCTTTTGACAGTACTAACTCTTCTTACAGTACAAAAGCTCTGTATTAAACTGAATGTTTCTACATTGTTCTGTAGCAATTGCATGTTATGTCAAATGCATATATCTAAGTGCTGCTACAGCCTAACACTCAGGATAATGTATGTGGAAGGGGCATCTTTGCTAGATAGCTAATGGTTTAGCTTGAAACATGGATAAATTAACATGAGCTAGCTAGGAGCTAATGAACCTAGCAATGAACATCCCTGAAACCCCAACAGCATTTGTCTAACTAGCTACCGACCTAACTTTGTTGATGATCATGTTGGCTTTCACTTCAGCATAGATCGTATGGTTAGTTACATAGTTGTTCAAATGTGCATTCAGATACTGAACATTTGTGGGATTAGCTGTAGACATGGAAAAGGGTAACTGGTAAACACTCAAGTAGTTTTTAATCAGATGGCATTACAATTATTTCCAAATGGTGCATTATCATAATGCTGGCTAGCCTGTGAATGAACCTGATGTGGTGACTTAGTAGTTAGCATGCTCACCTCACACCTCTGGGGATGGGGGTTTGAATCCTACCTCTGCCAGCACTGAGTTTGCATGTTCTCCCCTTGCTTTGGGGGTTTCCTCCGTAGACCAAACACATGCGTTGTAGGCTTGTTGGCATTGCCAAATTGTCTGTAGTGTGTGAATGTGTGTACAGTTCTGCCCTGCGATGGGTTGGCTCCATGTCCAGTGTGACTCCCGTCTTGTGACCCGATTTCCCTGGGATAGGCTCCAGGCTCCCTGCAACCCTGTGTAGGATAAGTGGTGTTATAAACGGATGGATAGATAATGGTTATTGTTAACTATATTATTAGCACCTAGTTTTAATTTTGTGATTCTTCTCTAATTTGTGACTGTTTGTAACAATTAAAAGTCTTAAGAATAAAAAGTATCTAAGCTAGTAAACTGACTAAAATGCATAATTGATAAAATACAATAAAAATGAACAAGTAAAATAAAAAATAGTGAAAAGAACCTGCAAATGAGAAATGGAGGCATAATAAAATTATATATTTTTTGTATTCAGTCGGAATTTTAACTAACCAGATATTGCATTAATGTTTGAAGGATTTTTTTTGTTGTCATTTCTGGGGATTACATATATGTTTGGAATTATAAACAGCTATAATAATAATAATAATAATAATAATAATAATAAGGTAGAAAACTAAAACAGTTAACACAATATATCTTGAGCTTCCTCGACAAAGAGAGATATCTTGCCAACACTTCTCCAGACACAGCCCTGAGGCCAAATCACCCTGAACAGCAGCTTTGGAACAATACATGTGATCATGGTTTGCCAATGCTGCTTTTCCTGTAGAGAGGAAATGCAAGGCCTCTAGGTGTGACTAAAAGAGGATAGCATGCTCCAGAGCACTCAAGACCCCAAGTTTATAAACCCCAACCCCTTTCCCATTTTCCAGCTCCCCTCTGAGATATGAGAAACATGCACACACTGCTGCTATCACTGTCTGATTCCCCCTCTCGCGCCTTTCCTCCTTTCCGCTTCTTTTATTTGTCTGTCTGAATTACAACACCCCCCCCATTTCTGATCTCCTTTAGGTTGTCTCACTATTGTGAAACCACAGGCTCACGACAACCAACCAAGCATTGCCACTTTCTCTAAACGGGGGAATTAAGGGGGAATGTTTGCATAGGCAAAGTTAGTATTTTTAGTGCATTTGTTTGTTTTATGCTCTCTGTGTTCTCACGGCAGAAAGATAGAATGCGGGCTTTGTGCAGCGTCATGTTAAAGTCGGAGTCCTTCGCATTTTCATGGCACTGTAGGGAGGAGAGTTGGGGAAAAAAATGTTTTCTTCGCTTCTCATTATGAGTGTTTCAGAGAACGGCAGAGAATGCCACGCTGATGGCACGCCTTTGGTCGCTTCCAAAATTGCCCCTCAGTGGGCTCTGTGATGTGGCGTTAGGTTTGAGGATGGGTGTTCCATAGGCTTGGAAAAGTAGGTTTAGTGCAAACTTTCTCCAGTATGAGAGCCAAACTTGCCTCCAGGCATTCCCTGCAAGGCAACAGTGCCCTTCTGCATGGGGCAAAGAGCTGAAGGTTGTTTGTGACCCAATGAAGTCAAAGCTGTTACTTCGATAACTTCTAAGCGCCTTTGGAGAAGTGAGAAGTCAGAATGCTTACGATTGGCATTACTCAGTCTGAAACCCAGAAAAATGAGTGTGTGAAAATGATAAAAGCTGTTTGTAAGAAAGTGGAAAATACTTAATTGTATTTTGTTATTACAATACTTAAGTATTATTTTGGCTTATTTTATGCTTTACTTCACCGTTATAGAAACAAAATATTTGTACTCTTACTTGATTACCTTCCCAAGAAAAAACTTGACTTTACTCCTAAAATCAGTCCATACAGGACTTGTTTTTGTGATTGTTATGGTCAACAATTTGCAAAGCAATTTGCGGAGATTTTTGTGCTTTTTCTTTTGTTGTGGAAATTGGGGAAATTGCACGAAATTTTTTTTGCAGTCTTTCGTAGTGATGTTTGTTGGTAAATGAGACCTTTTAGCTGTAATCATGTTCGACGCATGTGAATCGAAGGGGGTGATGACGTCACATGGTGCAGTAAAGGTTGAAGGTTACTTGAAGGTTTCTCATCTAATCAATAGAATGAGCTTGTGCACCTTGTATATACATTTTTGTTTAAAGCATCCAAGTTTATTATTGTAAAAAAATCTATTAAAAACCATGCCACAGTTAAAGTCACAGAGCTCACACTTCTCCCCCATTCTGATGTTTGACATCAGCTAACATTAAGTAAAGCTCTCGACCTGTATCATGATGTTATGCACTGCGCTGATGCCACATGATTGGCTGATTAAATAACTGCATGAATGTGCAGGTATACAGGTGTTTCTAATAAAATGAACAGTGGGTGTATTTAACCGAGTTAGCTTATTTTCTTTGCTAACTCCAGCGTAGACTAGCATCACTTCCAGTAGCTAACATAACTGGTTAGGCAGTAATTCTAGTTATAATTAAATTGATTTATTTATTCTATTATTTACATGTTATTTTACTTCAGATTAATTCAGTAGCAACTACATATTGTTAGCTGTGCATATGTCAGGCAAACTTGGTGTTTTAGGTAACACTTGCTTATAACAGTTTTAAATTGATTAGTTTTGACATGAAAACACGACATTACTTAATTTAACCAGTTAAAAACATTTATTTTTTACTTTTTAATACTTGAGTATATTTAAAGTTTCTAGTCCATTTTGACACCTAAAAACCTAAAACCTAAAATGTTGTTTTTTACCCTTGACTACAGACATTCTACAGACAGTAGGTGGCAAAAACATAAATATATGGATGAATCTAATTTGAACCCTGAGACTGTTAGAGTGAAAATACATGTAATTTTGCAACTAAAAGAGTGTTGGTTGCAATATCTGTTCTACTTTCAAGGAATGCATATTTCAAATTCTTAACATGGACTTCACAAGTATAAAATTTATTTTCAACAAATATGAAGACAATTGCTGTTTAAAAATAGTCTTACCTACAATATCAAAGGACCACAAGTTTCCTTATAGTACACACAATTTTGAAATACTGGACCTGATCATTTATGACACTTTGTGGTTCAGACAAGTAGCTCTTTTTTATGTGAAAAATATGTTGTGTATCCAGTTGTTAACACCTGATCCCATGACAACATGATCATATGACAAGCCAACCCTAATGAGTGGGCCCCTGGCTACAGGATCAGAGGCTTCTGGTCTAGAGGTTTGGTCCCGAACCATCCGCAACATGAATATTTTACTGCTGACCCACTTTTCAGACATGGCGACCTTCCTGACAGAAGTACATGGCCATGTCCATTCGAGAGCCAAGTGCATGAGTCACTCCAGTAGACACTAAGAAAGTCTGGGTGGACTTTAGTAGCATAATAATTAGAACATACAGTACAACCAGACCTATTTTCTCAGTGGTCAATTGTTCTTGTCTGCCATACAATATGCCACACATATGTACATAAACGTGTAACATTAGAACACTTACTTATTTTATATGTAAAAACCGTAAACGCTAAAGAAGAGAGATAATACATCCTGAATGAACAGGAGCCTTTCCAAGATGCTGAAGGATTTTTGTGGGAAAAATCACTGCATTAAGTCGATCCAGCACGCTTCCTCCTGTAGTGAGGAAACCACAAGTGATCCATGTTACTCTGGCTTCTTTTGCCTATGTGTCTATGCAAGTTTACTCAGAGCCTGAAACTCAGTGGGCCAGAAGGCTTTTACTTCACATTTGGTAAATGAATTCCATTCCTTTAGTTCATACCATCACCCAACCAAGGAGAAACATATCTTCTGTGTGGTGTAGTTGTGTATGCACCCCTGTCATTGGTGAATCAACAAAACAAAACAAAAAAATTATGCAAGTATATCATTACAAAGTAAGTTATTTCTGAGCATGTAGATGGAGCAGTGTCACCCTGCTTTTCCTCTACACTGAGGCTGAAGAAAGAACAGGGCATGTTGACATTTTGATTTTGGTTACACAAGCCTTGATATAAATGACACAAGTACACACTAAAGAGCTGCCCTACTATTAAATGTATTGGGGACACAGTCTGGGTCTGTAGATGTTGTGCTCATTCGTTTTTCATTTCAAAATTAAAATGGGAAAACAAGGTATCCATTTGATTTTTTTTTTGTGTTTCTTGGTGCGCAATAAATTACGGAATTAATTAATTTTTTCCACTCAATTAACAAAATAATTAAATATTGATTTCTGTTTAACTTTTTCTACAGGATATCCCCAAAGTCACCATACATAGGGGAAATTAAATTGTTAAAATTATTCATACTTATGTAGTTTATATTATATATATTTTTCAGATAGCCTTTAAGAATGACTTTGACAAAAGAAGAACGAATCAAAATCATTCTCATGGCTGGATCGAGAAACTGTCGCAAGGTTTTAACAGGAAACATGGCAAGCACATCACACATGACATTGTTGCCATACTTAAAAAGACTGGAAGTGTTGTGGACCAACCGAGAAGAAGTGGATGTTGATGACCATCCACTGACGAAGACACAGCCGACATGGTGCTGGCAAACATAGCCCTCCGTGTACGGAGATTTTGGGACACCCTGCAGTTGTACAGACTAGGATTGAAAACTTATTAAATAGGAAAAAATGCCCACTACAGTCCCGCGTCTAACAGCCCAAATCCTTATCCTGACCAAGATTATCCCTTCAAATAAAAAGAACAATCATGGTACCATTATAACTCTCACAATGTTATAATAGGCATCGTGATCAATCATTTTTGTTTGCTTGCACAACTCTACTGGTTTCAATTTAAAATGAGGCTGAGGATGGAGGTCAGACTCTGCAGTGTGGTTACATGAACTCTCTCTGAACCCAGTGATGAGCTCTATAGTCAGGCGCCCACCTTTCCTTATGTGGTTACCGTGGTACACTAAGATCTATCTGAAAGGAACACACCACTAGGCCACTGAAAACTGTCAAATTGCATGTTATTTTGTAGCATTAGTAGTTATCTCCAAGAATAGTTGTACATCATCATGGAATAATGAGCGTTGGTGGCGTGTCATCATTGGATCAAGGCAGGGGAATTGCTGAAGCTTATGAGAGTATTATATTGTAGATCATGGTTTAGGCAGGTTGACCTAAATTTACCTCACATTACAAAGACATCGATCTCATCAATGGATATAATGGGTGTTGGAATGAACGTGGCTGTATTAAGTTTGTCCCTACACACAGTCTCTTATTTTTCATCTGTATATCTTAGAAAGAATGTGAGCAGTGCACCTGATTTGGTGAAAGTTAGACAAGCTGTGCCTATTGCTATGTGTCCTTGAATTTGGCCAGTCATTGAGGGCCGTAGGCGGCCTGTTAAACGGGGGTGGTGTGGATCGTCCCAGCAGGCCATTTGACTGGACAGAGCCACGTCTCTCTGGCCTGAAGCTGTGCTGGCCTAGGCCGAGGGGAGAGGAGCGCTTGCTGACTGATTATGTCTCTGGGAGAAGTACAGCCTGGGGAGCCTATTAGAAACACTCGAGCCAATGACAACACAGACAGATGACACACCTAGACTACCACCCTCTTCATTCACCTTACTAGATGAGTCCACTTATCAGCCAGAACATTTGTCATTTTCATATATTTATGTTGTTTTCGAACTCTCCCTTTCTCAAATATTCATAAACGCATATACAAGGACTCCAAAAGCACTTATTAAGATATTTTCTCGAGCAGATTAAACTGTAGATTCCGTGTTTGGTTGCCTAGAGGAATATTATGTACTCCACCCCTTCCCTCTCACACAGTAGTTCCTGTGGCAATGATCACACATTGTGTCTCTTGTTGTAAATGTAATCAGGAAACACTTAAACAATAGGCTTCTGCCCTCCCACATCAGCAAGCGGTAAAAGAAGGTGCTTTGTTTCTAAAATAAGAACCGTTTGACATTTGAAAGTCAGCACGGCCCATTGCTATGAAGTTCGCCGGCGGCTAGAACATAGGCCGGAACCCTCCGAGCTATTTCCAGCATCTCTGAAAACCCGTTATTGTAAGCGTGTAATTACAGGCCTTGACGCTGCACTTAATTCCCAAACAATATGGTGTACTTATACACAAGGCCGTCAAATTACGCTCAGCCCATCATCCAGCAAGAGCTGTCAGGATGTGGATGTTGGAGCTGCCTCGCAGTGGCCGCCAAATCCACACCACCACCCTCGATTCTGCTTTCTCATTATCCCAAACCCTGCTCCAGGCCTAATGAGGATGATGGAGAGGAGGAGGCCTCAGCGAGACCACAATGAATTTCACAACTCTAACAATGTCCTGTCTGCAAAACAAGGACTGGGCTGAACAATATGGGTCGTTGTTTGAGATGTTGTTTGTTGTATTTCGGGTGATAGTGATTACACAGAAATGTTGTTAGTTGGAAAAAGGGCTTTGCACCTGTTAAAGAAAAATGCTAAATGAATAGAAATTATATAAAAACAATGAGTTACTGCATAATATATAACCCCCATACATTTCTACACAAAAAAAACTCGCTTTAAGAAAAATCTACTAACCTTGAACAACCGAGTTTTTATTTGTTTAAAAATGAATACCCCCTGCTAGAAATAAGCATCATTCCTCAAGGGACTCATTTTTAACAATGCATAGGAGGACAGTGGCAGTTTTTTAGGGTCTCTTTCTCGCCTGAAAAGTCAGTTAATGTGTTTATTTTGGAACCCCCACATCATTTTACCCTTCACTTGCTCAACTGTCAGGCGAATGGAATTGAGTCTCCCCAAGTCCGGAGAGGAAATGACAAATAAGTACTTCCAGCAGACTGGAAGAGGCAGCGAGAGCAGGACACGCATCAGTGGCTTCAGCACAGGAAATAGGAGGGACACATTACAGTGTCACATAAAGGATAGTGTGTTTCCAGCACAGTGTCATGTGCCCAGCTTGTGCGAGGCAATTGGGACGAATATTTTTTCCCCTCTTGTGTCTTTTCTTTCTTTCTTGGAAGCTGATGAAGTTCCCAAATTGCTAAGTAACCAAGCAACAAGACCCTGTAATTTCCCCCCTATCCTCCGTTCTTCATCAGACTCTGGTGTCCCTCAAGAGACTTTTTCTAAAGAAACTCTGCTTGACAAGGCCACTATTTTATTTTATTTTTTCCTTGGTGCTCATTTTGGCGAGACAGTCACCTCTGCGCTTTTAATTGCTGGAAATGTTAGCAGCATCTGGGTCTGGTGTGCGTCGTGCTCCTTTGGCTTGGCCCATGTCCGTGCCACAGAAGCCAAAAAGGCTGCCACTCATCATTAGGCCCCGTGTTCCCAGAAGAGGTGGCCATTTCACGCATACAAGAAATTATGCTGAATTTGATAATATGATTATTTTCTCCACACACCCTCAGGGAAGGAGAAGAGAGGGGACTGGTGGAAGTATATGCTATGTTAACTTTTATATGCTGAACCCATCTAAATGGCTGCGAGACATGTCTGAAAGCCTTTTTTTCCCCCTCTCCTTGCACAACGGTTGCTCCATATTAAGATAAAATAGGGGGAAATAAGATCTCTTTGGAAACTCGTTCAACTTGGTGCCTTCGCTCTTCTGAAAATTGTCCCAGTATAATATTCCTTGAGGTATTTGAGTATGTCATGTATTTTCACTGGTATCACACCAGAGCTCCCAGTTTCTTACCATGGAGGTTGATGGCTGAATTCATTGTGTTTTTCAGAATTTTCTGAAAATTCTGTGAAATACAGAAATAACCTTCATTCATGGAAAAACCAAATAAACATCATCCAAATGATTGTCAAAACCACTTGGTACATCCTTGGTTTTGCACGCACAAGGTAAATATTTATAATTTCCTCCACAGAAGGTGATTAAATTTGGCATCATGATCTGATTACATAGTAGTGGTGGGGGAAAAAATAGATTCTGAGAGTATTTTGATTCTTTTTTGATTCTGCATGGTTTTATAGATCTCCATAAACAGATATTTAAAGATATAAAATACAAAGCAAATACAATGTGAATCAAATCTAAAATCAACATATATTTTTGGCCAAAATATATTTTCTTGACACAAGTCTAGATCTTACCATAGGTCCAGTTGCAAGCTCCATGGCCACATTCTCAGTGTAGGAGGGATGATATTCTCTCTCACCCCTGACAATCACAGTGACATTAGCCAGTTGTAGGAGTCTGTGAGCTCATGTATACGGAAGAGGGCGGATAGCACTTTCCTCTGTGGGGGTTGTGGTGTCCTATGAGGCAGTAAGAGCAGCAGTTTGAATAGATGCATTTGGCTGAGAAGAAGCATGTGTTAGCCTTCATCCTCCTCAGTTGGTTGCTGACGTTTTATACAGGAGAGTTGGGCTGATTGCTAAAATTGGAGGTAGGGGAAGGGGCTTGGGGATGGGTGGAATGGGGGGGGGGGGCGCATACAAATCAATAATAATGAAGCAAGTTCAAAATTTCCACATAATTCAGAAAGTCCAATGTGAAATACCAGGTCAGGCCAGGTCATTGGAGCCAAAGTACAACATTTTACTTTATGTTTTAAAAATAATCTCGTCCAAAAAAAAAAAAAAAGCCACCATTTGCAGAATCTAAATGCAACAAGATGCATTGAAAACCATTTCATAATCGCATGATTTAAAATCGCATTAAATCATAGGCAACCCACATTACACAAACATAATATCTCAAAACATCCCCATCATTAAAACAAACAAAAAAAAGACAAAAAACACCCAATCACATTATGACCTGTTTTTCTTCCACCAGAACCGAGGGAATATCCGCTTGGCAGGCCAGTGGTTTCTTTACCGTTAATATGTGGACTGGAGGACAGCACAAGGCTATATGTGGATGCCATCTTCTGTAGGAGACCACACAAGACAGCAGCTGTCTCATGGAGATCCAGCAGTCAGATGACTGGCCGTGGCCATCGTGATGCCATGTGAAGGGCGCTCTCTACTTTTTGAATGCAGGCATTCAAACGAGGATTCCAGTGGGTCCAGCATCCTGCTGCCATTTCAACAGCGCCAGGGATTCTTCAAGGCAAACATGAGTTGCTGCCAAAAAAACTTACAAATGCATGCAGAGAAGTATTTCTAACACTTCCGTCTGAAGCATGTACTGACAGTGATGTCTTGATTTTTTTTTTTTTTAAGTGGTTTTGATTAGGCAGGAGATTGTGCTGTTTTGGACCATTTCTTATGCTTTTTAAAGATGTATTTTAGAGTAGACTGTTGCTTCGATAAAGTGATGAGGTTCCTGGGATTATAATTACTGTGGCTGAAACTATAAATCATGGCCAATTTTATTTGTTAAATATTGACTAATTAAAATCTATTAATTAATAATAATATTATTAAATATTGAATAAATATCTAATAATATTTATTCAGAGGGTCTTAATATTCAATTAGAAGAGAAGATATTTAAAAGTAAAATAATATAGGCTGCATGCATTAGGACTTAGGACTTATTTTTCCTTGCATTAGGAACAATCATGTTTAATTGCTGTATCAACATTACAGGGTGCTCAAGGAGAAATGAAACCACATCACTGTTGATGTAAACTCACTGGACATAGCTTTCCTATTTAGCAAAAGCTACTTAATACACATTTCACATCAGCTGTTAGCCTGGGGCTAATACTCTAAATAACTAAATAACTCTCTCCAAATTGTGTTAATATGTATTGTTTGTGATTTCAAAATGCTTGTTGTGTCTTTTTCCCCCTTGAATTTGCATGTATGAGTAAACTTGGGGATCCAAGAAAGGATGAACTTCATATTTTTAGATGATATTGCATCTTGTAGTGTTACCTGATATGTTTTTGATGAGTTTGCAACTACATACAAGAGAGCAGTAGTGAAAATGCTTTTATTATGCATTCTTTTCCAATTTTCATAGCAAAATATATTATCAGCAATAACTTGAGTGAAATGAAGTTTAGAATTTCTTAGTATTTGGTATGCCTCCAATTTGCTAGACAAATTGACAATGTGCACTCGAGCATGGACTCCACACATTTGTGTACAACCTGATGATCCATGTTCAATCCAACAAAGTTTCCTACATTTATATAGTGAAATTTATGTATATGATTTATATTTCCTTTTAATTTAATTTTCCTTTCCTTATTTTTTTTATACTCTTATTTTATTAACAGTATTCAGTGAAAAGACTGTATGCCAATGTATGCCTGGTCTTCTATTACCTCAAATCACAGCTATGGTTCAGACAGCATCTTCCTAGTGTGCAAGAGAGTGCCAGAGTGTAAAGTGCAATGAAACTCACACCAAGAAAAGTTGAAAACGTACCACTGTGTATGTCCTTTAAGGTAAAACAAGGTTTGGACTTCCCCTACACCAAAGTTACATGAACCTCACATCTGAATAATGTGGCTTTTAGACATGTTTTCACATAGGGACTTTTCA
>JAOUWY010000046.1:10671050-10681246 GCA_025728095.1 Prietella phreatophila | reverse complement strand
ACTATACTAGAAACTGTGCTGCTGCTAGTTCAAATTAGCAAGCATCAGTGCTACACTGAGCTTTTATTTCACTTGGTTTTGAAGCCTTCAGGGCCATGAGCTTGTTTTTGCTCATGCAACATGGTCTGAACATGGCAACATCTCTCAGCTGCTATTTCCTATAAGGAAAGCTGTTGAATTTGTGTTGTTGTTTTGTTATTGGCTTGTCTTCCTCGCCTTCATAAACATGCTGCGAAACAGGGGCTTCTCTCCAGCCCCAGACCTCTCGTCTGCCAGAGTTGCCCCAGGAATGGAGGGCTACTTTTGTATGGTCCTTGCAGCTAACCCCAAACCTATGGTGCCCATCAACAGTAGACTTTAGTCCCCCACATTTCTGGGCCCGATTCCAGCGTGTCTGAAGGTCGGCCATGACTGACTAAAGGCTAACACAGCAGATAGAGGATAAAGTGGGCACATGGGAGACTGTCTGGTGCATTGGTCTGAGGGTTTGATTAATTCATCAGGTCTGCTATTGAAATGGCGAAGAGTGTTAGAATGGGGGTTAAGCTTATTAATTGGTAGCTAGTGGATGGAAAACATTTCGACTACAAACGCTATAGACAGCAGAACCTGGTATGACATTTGGTTTGACAGACATACACACATGCATGTGCATGTGTTAGGCTGAAGGTTAGAGAAGATGAGTGTATGTAGGCCAGTGTAGCGAGGCAGCTCGAGAGGAAGCTGTTTAATTAGGAGTGTGCCTCTGAAGGCTTTATTTTCACTGTCTTTGTCTCCCAATTTTTTAATTTTTTTTAGCTCTATCCTCCCGTTTTACCTTCGGTCTCTTTCTTCCCTCCACCATATCGGCCCCCCGAATCCCCCTCTTCCCCTTACAAGGCCATTTTCCGCTTTGTTAGATTGATTACTCCTCATCAATAATGTTTTGGACGGTGGATCATGCAGCTTTCATCTACTGAAGCTATTAAGATGTCAGACTAGGAAATGATTTCTCCACTCACTTCAGGTACAGAGAGGGTTCGCTCTCTATAGCGGCTTATTTTTAGTCACACAAACTGGAAACGTTCAAGGTGGAGAGTGGTGTGTTGGGAAATTGATTTATTTGTCAGATAGGGTTTTTTTATATTTTAATCAAGCTTGTCATGTGTACTCATTTAATTTAACCTGCGATTCTACATGCTACATGTGCCGAACATTAGACCGCTAGAAATCGAAAAAAGGGTAGAGAGAGAAAGACATGCTGTGAGAATCAAGAGCCATCGAACCATCTATGGCCATCTTTTGGATCCAAACTCATGATTGGCTCTTCNNNCTCCGCACAGCATGTGTGTGTGTGTGTGTGTGTGTGTGTGTGTGTGTGTGTGAGGGCTGGTGACAGGTGTGGGCGCTCTGACAGGTGCACATGTGTGGAATGAGTGGCATTGCAAGCGGCCCCCATGGCGGCCCCACGCTGGCTCTTAAACTGCCAGGCCCTGCATGAAAGCTCCGCATGCCAGCATGACCTCACTTCAGTGCAACACTGCCTCTTTACCCTTCACTGCCATCAATTCTCCAACACTACATTCCCTCCATCAGTTCAGTCCCTCACTACTCTTTAGTGTTGCAGCGAGCCTAAGTATCCCTGCATTCAGCCACAGTTCAATTTAAAGACCACCTGTGCTTAGAGACATCATCATAAAGAAAGCATGCTTTCTGGATTGAATAATGGTTCATCTATAAAATAGTGCTGAACATTGCTGATGTCCACGCACTATAATTTGGTAGGATAAAACATTGAAAAAATAAAATGAAAACGTTTCTATTACATAACATGTGAAAGTGGACTATTTTCACTCTTTTCTAACAGCAGATTGTTCTACGTGTGTTTCAAGCAGAAAATGAATCCTAACTCATCTCATTTCACTTTCTTTGTCAGTCTTCATCAAATCTTGGCGACGGCAGAGTAAATTTAATTACGGGGTTTGTGATGTAGACAGGCAGATGAAAGGGACGCTGTACGTCCGCGTAAGCGCGTGCGAGCGTCCTAACCGTGCACGTCGTTAGCGAGCGGCTGTGCCCCCATATACACTAATGTCTCCTTATTATAGCCTCTCGCGCTGTTTTTGATGAAGTGTCTCGAGCCACATGTTACTTTGTGACAGTTAAGACATCTTTTAGTTGACAAGAGGACACTGGCTAATCGTGTACACGTGTAGAGACAGTCAGCGGGGAAGGCGTTTAGGAAACAAAGCCAGATTGTGTATTCTGTTTGTGCTGAACAATCAAAACAGGGTACAGTACAGAGCTACAGTTTTTTAGGTTGAGTTCTCCATGAGAGGAGAGGGTTATTTCTACTAGAAGGTGGCCATCAGGTGGCTGAGAGGAAAACTGCTGGCTGTGGATCTACTTGGGAATATCCAGAATTCCATGAACCTGCGAGTGTTTGACTTTTTTTAATGTCTTTATTTCTAAATATGAACGTACCATGTTTCATGCATTTTCCAAACCATTTTGTCATATTCATTCAATACATACGTTCCCTACAATATATGACGTATAATTTTAGATACATGTGTTTCTATGCTATTATACACAGTTTATACGGACGTCCCTAGTTAAACTGGTTCAATTCGAAAAATAAAAAATTTGAGTCATTAATTTTATACTGAATCATCAAAATAATTTTAAAAAATTATTTTTTAAAAAACCCTCCAGCTAGACATTACTGCCCCTCGTGGACGTTTCCTCCACGTCTGCTGTTTGACGAACATTTGAACGATGTGTTTGCAGACGTTGAGAAAGAAGGGCCTAAATGGGTGCGACAGCCCTGACCCAGATGCAGACGATTCAGTCGGTCACAGCCCCGAGTCTGAGGACAAGTACCGCAAAATCAACGAGGACATAGACCTAATGATCAGCAGACAGAGACTATGTGTAAGTACCTCCGTCCATAAACACCACTCTCACACCCCCTTTCTCTCTCTCTCTCTCTGTCTCTCTCTCTCTCTCTCTCTCTCTCTCTCTCTCTCTCTCTCTCTCTCTCTCTCTCTCTCTCTCTCTCTCTATGGCCTTCAGGCGTTGAGCAAGAAGGAGAACAAAGGCAGCGAAAGCCCAGAGCTTGAGTCTGCTCTCGCTCTCACTCCACGCACAGAAGAAAAATACACACTGATTAACGAAGAGTTTGATCATATGATCAAGACTCATAAGATCCCTGTAAGTACAGCAGCTATAGTGGACACCGGGCTGAGATCTAATAGCCATGCCACCTTGCTATAATAGTGCTAACCACTCTCAGGAAAGCTGGTCATTTGACTTGGAAGAAGCTCATGGTTAGCTACAGAAACTAGCATGCGGCTACCTATTCCCACTCCATGCTTGCTGAACTGAATACTGTGGTTTGAGTTTTGTTGCCATCACCAGTCATCCTCAAACAAGACGAAGAGTCCTGATCCCATATTCACAAATAGTTCTTTGTGTGGATAAGAATCTTAATGCGACTTTTCAAAAAAATAATTACATTACATTTACAATCTGTTAATTACATTTAGTCAAAAATTCCTTCTCTAACCTCACCTACAGTCCAGTTATGGTTTATGTGAAAGCTGACGCTAAAGGTTAAAGTCGCATGCGTTTCTTTCAAATTCTCATTAGAGCATGTTAACTGAGAGCGCACAATGGGTCATGTGTCCGACAAAACTATGCAGAAAACAGCACCGCACAAACAGCCACACACATTCCCACAGTCATGTACACAAACACGTACACACTGAAGAGGACTGTTACGTGAGAGCTTGTTTCTCATGAAATGAACAGTCTCCAAAGGCCTGACGAGGTTTTGGATGAATTCTGGGAATCAGTGTTCAGCTCTTGAGGAACACGCTCAAGCCCCACTCACTCACTACACTTGGATATACCTCTTTAAATTGTGGAATAAAAGCATTAAATGAATAAATATCAATCCCAATTCTAAAATGATATGTACCATCTATTCTAACGGTATCTCTCTGAACACTGCAAGCAGTTCAAACAGTTCCTTGGTGTCATCTATGAAACAGAGTACCAAAGCTTAGGTACTATAGAAGTGAAAACACGCACACATAGTGTGTGACATGCAGATAAATATGACACACATACACATAGTGAGAGAGTGGTATAAGGTGGAGACTAGAATAGTGGCTATTGTGATGGCCGGTTTGCTCTGCGGTCACAGTGGCTCGGCCATGTTCTCTGGGTGAGCAGCTTGAACAGGAAATATGGCACCATGCAAATAACAACCTGCAAAAAAATGTAGCAAGACGTAGTATACTGAGAGCATGGCAGACAGAGGGAGGAAGAAACGATCTCGAAAGCACAGAAATGATAGGATTCGGAGTGCACTCGTGGATAAATTTAGTAGTAAAACAAAGGGTTATTCATGATACTAAAAA
Source organism: Prietella phreatophila (assembly GCA_025728095.1). Classification (NCBI taxonomy): domain Eukaryota; kingdom Metazoa; phylum Chordata; class Actinopteri; order Siluriformes; family Ictaluridae; genus Prietella; species Prietella phreatophila. The sequence continues at coordinate 10,676,840 of JAOUWY010000046.1, read as the reverse complement.
CCCGAAGAGTTGTCTGGGATTTTTGTGGAAAAATACGATAGGGAACACCTTAAACAGAGGGAGGAGGGATAACGAAAGAAAGCAAAACTGAACACATAAGGGAAAGAGGAGACCTTCTACACAGAACGAAAATATTTGCCCAGCTCTGAGCAAATGATTGCTTCAGCCTTGTGGAGAGAAAGAGAGAAAGATGGGGAGAGAGAGAGAGAGGGACGAGGCTCTCGTCTCCGGTTTCTGCCGGCTGATGCTCCCCCAGATGAGCACTTACGGACCCTTAGGACACATGGCTGCAATTAGGTGCTATTTTCTCCTTATGAAACACAACATGGAGGAGAAAGAGCTCACACTTCTCCTCTCCTCAAGGTTAAGCAACTCATAGTGTAACGTGGTAAATGAAAGAAGATCAGATAAGATCTCTCTCTCTCTCTCTCTCTCTCTCTCTCTCTCTCTCTCTCTTCTTACCAGCCTACTGTCTTTTTCCTCAGTTTTCTGTGTTTTACTCTATCGATATCCGACGTGTCCGATAATGATGATTTTCCCTATACTTTCTTTCATCACTGGCAACATTCAGGGTAGTTCTGTGCTACTTTATTAACTATAGATTTTCTCCATGTTTCAGACCGTACCCCCTTCTAACTATGACATGCCAGTGTCTATCCCAGTGAGCAACCAGATCTACAGCCACCCTGGAGGATCCCTAGGCAACCATAACCTGGTTCCACTATCCCATCACGGCATACAGAGGAACAGCATGTCCCCAGGTGTCACACACAGACCTCCAAGTGCAGGTAACACAGAGACTCACAAACACATACTACACATATACACAGCTACGTGGCAATTAAAGGAAAAACTGCTGGGTCCATGATGCAACATTTCTATCCTGATGGGCGTGGTCACTTCCAGGATGACTCATCCCCACATCCACAGGGCACTAAAGCTCACTGATGGTTTGATGAGGATGAAAAGGATGTAAATCCTAAGCCACTGCCCTCAAAGTCACCACATCTCGACGCAGATGGAAAGATTTTAAACTTGACATGATTTTAGACAGCGCTCTCATCCACCATCATCAAAATCGAGGGAATATCTTTTATAAGAACGGTGGCGCTGTACTGGTGTAATTCGATGGCCGAACTCTTAATGCAGAGTTTTTCTTTAATTTGTCACACCGCTTTGTTTCTCGCAGGCTTGCTAAGGTAAAGGCTCTCACCCCTTCAGCCCTGTCATTAGCAGTCATGCTCTCCTGATGCAATCAGCCGCCCAGTACAGGAGGGCTGGCTAAATATGAGCTTTGGCCCAGCCTGGTGCGCTGCCTGACCACAACCGCTGCACTGCTGATTTAAAAATAAAAATGTGTCATTTTTCTTGGATGCAGAAGCCTGGTCTCTCTGGCCACAGCCACCAACTCCCCCACCACACACACACACACACACACACACACACACACACACACACACACACACACACCCAGCCACCCTAAGCAGACTGTTAACAAAAAAGGGCAGTTTCTTGTTCACCTACACACACACAGAATAGGATATGGCTGAAGATGAAGCTTAATAAATTATGTGATAGGTCAGAAGGACGGTTTTGTGGTAGTATGTGAATGTCAAGTTCAGTGAGGTTATTGAAACACCTCCCTCTTTCCTCTCTCTTTTCCTCTGTTCTAGGTGGTCTTATGGGTGCCGATCTCACCACAGGCCCTGGCACCAGTGCTGGTAAGGATGGCATCCCCACCTTCTACAGTATGTCCCCTCTTGTCTTTTACTCACTCACAACTCACATTTTCTTCCAGCTTAAGCAGATTAAAAAGATTTGAGGAAGGCCTTGTGCTAATGATTTTCTTGGAGTCGTTAACATTCACATTAACAAAAAAACCTAGCGTACCTGAAATAAACGAGCATCATCTGTTATAGAAAGTAATTACCGTGGAATGAGTTTAACGTATGTTAATGACAATAATTTTCAATACTCGGGCCATTTTGTTCTGGATAAATAACAGTTGTCATTGCTCTGTTATCGGACACTATGAGGTTTGGGGGGGGGGTTGGGGTATAATCGCAAAGCAAAAAACATTTTGTCCGAATATGACTTCGGCGGTTTGGCGAAGTCTTACATGCATGCACCATGAGCTTAGGGCTTTAGTCCCCATGGCAAGTTACATAAATACTAGTAGCCTTTTAAAACAACATAAACAATGTCACGGGCCTTTTTTTTGTTGCTATTTGACCCAGAATCTAATTCAAGCAGAATGTAGCAACATGCATATCACTGGCATATCAAGGCCCCTTCGGGTTCTTGATTTCTTGTATGGCATAACTACTAGCATATGTTTGGAGTGCAAGGAAGAGTGTGTATGCCCATAAATAGCTTTTGGAATGTGTGTGTGTGTGTATGTGTGTGTGTGCATCTAATCCACTTTAAAGGGAAAGTTATAGTGCATGTGGATACATACTGGGGCTTTGACTTGTGGTTGCCTCAGAGACAGCTTATGCATGCATATGTGTGTTTGTGCATGTGTGTGTGTGTGTGTGTGTGTGTGTGTGTGTGGGTGGGTGGATGTGTATATGTCTGTCTGAACAGCTCAGCAGTGGTCACCACAGAAGCATGGCTATATTCTATATAAAAATCACAGTAAATTCTTGGAAACTGACATGGTGCTCAGTTTAGCCCAGCTGGGTAACCTTGTCTGGCCCTGCAGTGCCCCCAGGGCCAGTGGAGAGGGTTGAGGCCGAGGTCCCTCCGTCTATCTCCTCTCCTGTACTGTCCCTCTTATACAAAAGTACCTCTTATGGTAGCGGCTCTACCATCCACATTCAAAGTCTTCAGCTGTCCAATGCAACCATTGTGTTGTACGGAAGCCGAACAGAGGGCGCACTGTAGCTCCAATACAGGCCATCCGATTGGAAACAAGAGCCAGGGAGAAGTCATGAGGCGCTCAAAGACGTTCCATTCAAGTGTCCTCCAGATTAATGGGCCACGACTAGGCATACGGGATGAATATTCAGTATTTTTTTTTTTACTCCAATTCGCTCTTAGTCATGGCTGAGGTTTTTCATAGCTTGGCATGCCAGCTGTTTAAAAATGCTCCCTGCAGTCTATTTGAAGAGACACACTGTGCGGTTAAAATGGCATGACAGTAAATGATGAATAGCACGAGAGAGTCTTAATCACAACTCGTTTGGAAAATGGAACAATGTCTCTGGCTTCAGCTTTTGCCATACAGTGTGTTTACTATGACTTGAACATTTTCCATTCATACAGTTCTTTACGTGCCAAATGTGGCCTTGTCAGACAACCACAACTTCTGCGCACTGGAGTGTGTATGTGCGTTTATTTCAGTAGGTCACATGTTGATCAGGCATGGCAGAAAGGTCAGTTATACTGTGGAAAAACTATCCGTTTTGCATCCTATGAACACATCAGGGAGACGTCACATTTTGGGAACAAATAATGATGTTCCTGCTCACCCATGGCTGATGAGGTGATGTTCACTCAATTAGCAATTGTACTCGAATAATATTGCCTTAGTGGGCAAACTTGTTCCATGGTTCAAAACCTCAAGGCCAGTGGAATATACATCTAGATAGAACAAAAATCCAGTATAGTCCATTACACCAAGACAAAGAGTCAGCACATGTCCAAAGTGTAATTATCCATGCTATCATGGCCACTAGCCCCTGTAGCCCCTTACAAGGAAACTCAGTCCGTGTGCATTAACAGTTAGTCCTCTTCTGCGAAGGCCCAGAAATAGCCTCAGGCTCTTTATCAAAGGTACACATCAAGTCATTTGGACGGGTGGAGGGGACTGCTGGTATCTGGCCAGCTGTAATTTTAGCACTTCCCCATTGTGAGTGAGATGGGAGAGTGAGAGAGAGAGCCTACCGTTCACTCACAGAGCAACAGAACAGTTTGAAGGTCAATGGTGTGTTGCATTTCTGCGAGATTGGTCTTACATAGCCAACTGTTCTCCAGCTCGCACAGAAATTTCTCTCGGCGCATAGATACAGAAGTGCAATCCTATAACATCGTTTCAATTCTTATTTCTATCCATGTTTGAGCTTTTATATTGGTCCTCAAGAACGGTCCGATGTTTGACAGTGGATTCTAACGAAAGGACAAAATATGGCTGATGAATTATAATTGAATTAGAAGTTACTTAGCAGTTTGGTATCGGTGTGTTATCCACTGTGTATTTTTCCGTTTAAGGCTTATGTTAAAGCGTATTGACTTAAGGCTTATGTATGGTGCGTATTGACTCTATTTTTGTTTTTTCATCTTTATATATGATTGTCATTTGCAATAAATGACTTTAGCTGTACCACTTTCATTCAAAAGCATAAGTAGCAGCTTCAGAACAATATTCCCAGCACTCATCAGGTGGTGTAATTGGAGTGCTTCATAAACACTATATGATTGTTTTGTGTAATAGTCGACCTCAATTTGAATCTTTTCCACATTGTGAAATTTAGCATGTCTCCATGACAACCAGGGCAAAACAGAGCGAGGCAGCGTACTCTACTCTAGAGGAACTGCAGAACTTTCAACTGCGTACATTTCTATAGTGTGTATGTTTACAAGGCTGACTTACAATGCATCACATTTTACCTAAACGATTTTAAATGATGGAGGTAGTTTTAGGGTGAATACATCTGTTATTGAAAAGGGGGGGGAAAGGATGTGTTTTGTCCCCTCTATCTCCCTCCCTCTGAATCTTTAACAATGATCTGTGGTTGTTGAGTCTTCAAGTGTTCAGAAAAGTACTAGAGCCAGCTGCTTGCAGCCTATACTTCACTGTATGAAAGGAGGCAGGAAATACATCACTGCAAATGGCACACACACACACACACACACACACACACACACACACGCGCGCGCTCCTGGGTCCCAACCCGCCTCTCCACCCTCATTTTCCTCGAATCATACAAATTGCGCTTTTCAGACTTTTCATTTCAAAACAACAAAAACCATTGCCTTCAAATTAAAGAAAGATCACTGCAGAGAAATTGCCGAGGACAACATCTGTGTCTCGTTTTCCCCTTCAGCGTATGATTAGGAAGTTCATTTATGTCTAATGTATAATTCCTGCCCCTCTTTTAAGTGGCAGCAAGTGAAAAGGGCTTCATGTTTTAAGCCACAAAGAAAATGGGATATCAAAAGAAACAAAGACACCGTAATTCTGTCTCTTTTTCCAACTGTAATATATCTCTCTGGGTTTGACAGAGTTGATGAATTAACAGTTGGTGTAGCAGTTGTAAACTAGCTATTACTAGTGTTATTACTAGCTATTATTAGTATTATTACAAGTGTTATTACCAGTATTATTACTAGCTATTACTAGTATTATTACTAGCTATTATTAGTATTATTACTAGTAGTATTACTAGTGTTATTACTAGCTATTACTAGTATTATTAATAGTTATTATTAGTATTGTTACTAGTGTTATTACTAGCTATTACTAGTATAATTAATAGTTATTATTAGTATTGTTACTAGTATTATTACTAGATATTACTAGTATTATTAATAGCTATTGTTAGTATTATTACTAGCTATTACTGGTATTATTACTAGCTATTATTAATAGTTATTATTAGTATTGTTACTAGTGTTATTACTAGCTATTACTAGTATTATTAATAGTTATTAGTATTATTACTAGTTTTATTACTAGTATTACTAGTTTTATTACTAGCTATTACTAGTGTTATTACTAGCTATTACTAGTGTTATTACTAGCTATTGCTAGCTTTATTACTAGTATTATTACTAGCTATTACTGGT
>JAOUWY010000046.1:10609120-10622163 GCA_025728095.1 Prietella phreatophila | reverse complement strand
GTTCTGTGTGTGTGTGTGTGTGTGTGTGTGTGTGTGTGTGTGTGTGTGTGTGTGTGTGTGTGTGTGTGTAAAATGGCAGGTGTGCAAATCAGAGTAGGCTAGTCTCGCATACTCGATGAGGATGCAGACTAAAAGGGGTCAGAAGACGAGAGATAGTGAGAGCAAGAAGACAGAGGAGAGTAGTTTGGCATGTAAAAAGGGAGGAAGGGATAGAAAGAGAAGTCGGCATTTTGCCATGAGAGAGCTACTTCCCCTCGTGGCCCTGAATGCCTGTTTTTGTGTTGCGTGCACAGAGCAAGCTCAATCAGGAGCCCTCCAATTAATTAACATCCGGATCGGAGGGACGCCACGGCTTGGGTAAACAGCAACTGTTCTCTGCCTGGGGTTTCAAAACAAGGGGGCAACAATGGTGCCATTGTCCTGTGACCACTCTTTTGCAGGGTGGGGTGGAGTGGGGTTGGGGTGGACCTGGGTTTGGGTGTATTTATGCGTGGGAGTGTGTGTGTGTGAGAGATGGAAAGACAGAGAGGCAGAAGCAGGCCACTCTCCCATGATCCCATTACCATAGACGAACTCTACTGCATCCTTCATGCCAGCTGCAGAGAAAGAGAGAGAGAGAGAGAAAGAGAGAGCAAGTCTGTCATAAGCATCTATACATCAAATCTATCTGCAAGAGGAAGAGAAAGAGATGGTGGGGTTGACAGAGAAAGAAAAAAAATGTTCAATAAATAAATAAATAAATAAATGATGTGAGGGTTTGTAGCTTGTTACCATAGATAAAGTGAGAAAACACAGTAGAATAGCTTGCTTCCTTGTTAGAAGGCTTTTCTGGTTGATGTTTCCTTCTTTGAGTGAGTGACCACATGCTAGTCTTTATCCTAGAAGAGTGATGTATAAGATATTTCATATCTTGCTGTAAAATGACAATTTCCTAAATATGCGCCTTTTTAAACAGAGTTTTGCTTAGCTGTAGAAAACCGAAAAGAAGGGAAACACCACGAACAAATACGAGACTGCAGAAAGAGAAAGCCTCGTAGCGGCACTCAGATCTCTCCCTGGCCTGTCAACTCGTTTCAGATCTGCAGCCCCGTCTGTGAAACTCACTGTCTGCTCCTTATCCTGCTCCTATGTTAAATCATATATGACATTTTAGGGGGCCATTTTGTTAATGGCTAACGCACAGGAATGCACTCGGAAACCTTGGAAACACTCTGAAGTGAGGCCTTAGAGGTTGAACCCCCCCACCATACCTCATCACCACCACCCACTATTGCAACTGGAAATAGCTCTTGCTTGCTTTGACGAAATGAAAGCCGCAGACGTATAGAGCCTGTGAGTGACAATGACAATTGCATATGAAATTGTTACCCCCTATCCCCTTTGGAGATTTTTACACGCTGTTAGTGGCGGCTTCTCTGTTCTTCGGATGCTTTTCTGTACTTGGGAAATTGGCTTGATAATGGCTACAGTCTGTACCCAAAATGGCAGGAGTGCACCCCACCCCCCACCCCCTACTTCTAAAACAGCGTCTGATGACTTCTGTCTGGAATTTCTCTAATTGTGCTCCATCAGGACGGCGTGTGTGGTGTTACTGGCTGTGGTTATGTTAAAGCTGTTGTGTGTCATGTGTGTGCATACGTAAGACTTTTGCATCTTCCTGAATAGTGGAATAGCACCGATTTGTAATTACGTAGTAATTACACTGTTATTATATATTCTACGACTTAGTGGCATGCGTATTTTATATATAAAGGCTCAAAATAATATTTCATATTTAAATGTATTTTTTAACACATAACTAAAATTGCAATTTCACATCACATCAAAGGTTCTTGGGATTGGGTGAGGTTTGATTCACATGTTTCTGCCTCTGCTTTGCTCGTGACCTTGTCCTCCCTAGTTCATCGTTCTGCTTGCAGACTCACAAACACTGAGGTATAATTTCACTTGGTCTCTACGTGCGCTTCTGAAATGTCACATGCCTGGTGTGAGTCACATTTTATTTTGAACGACACGCATGCCGGTTACACAGAAGCACCCTTATTTCCACCAAAAAAAAAAAAAGTTTCATTTTAAGAGAGGTAGCTCACCCTCACTGTCATATATCAGGCAAATCTCTTGAGTCTTTATGTTTTGTGTCCAGCCGTGGGATTCGCCGTACACTAACGCCCCTCCCTGTTCACCTCTGTGCATATTCCAATCCATTGTTGTGTTTAAAAGAGATGCGGAGGTACATTATCGGTTCCCTTATTAAATTCTAATAAGGGACGTGTATGCCACGGCACTCAGCCAATTTCCAAATCCGTGCCAGGGGTTGGACGGGTGCCTCATTTGCACGCAGAGTAAGTGTCCGTTCATTCGTCTGGCCTCTTCCGTTAATGGCATATCACTGTGGTGACGAAACGTTATGCACAAACAAGTAATTAATGTCGACCTCATGACACTTCCATTGGTGGCTGGCAGAACGAGTGTCACTCCACTCTCCTGAGAAAGCATTAGCTGGCTGACATGCAAGAAAATGCGCGCGCCTTTGAATGCGCTCTGTGTGAAGCAGAACAAAGGGATGGACAAAGAGGGAAAGAGAGGAAATGAGAATGTAAGATGATGCAGGTATAGGCATGGGGGAAGAATGAGAAGAAATAGCTTCTGATGTGATCCCAGCCATCGTATGATGCAGAAGGTGCTGAAAGGCTAAATTGGCACTCTAATAGAGACGGTTTCGAGCCCAGCTTGTACATTGTAGGAGAGGAAGCACATATGCATGTTACTGTATGTCTGCGTTTTGATGGCAGGTCGCTTTAACACTCACCCAGTTGAAAGTTGGAAATCTTTAATATTTAATACAGCGGGAAAGAGTGTGTGGAGGAGGGCTGGAGCTCTAATGATTATTTGTGACAGAAGGCTATGTGTGTTGGATCACGCAGCTGAATGTAGGGCAGTGTGAGGAATCCTTGCTGCTTTTCTGCCGGTGCAACAGACACGTGAGGGAGGGAATACCACAGACTCTGCAACTGATCTGAAAATACTGTTAATATTATAGAAACTCAAGTCAGCTAGATCACATGGTTTGTAGGAATTCAAACAAGTGAGAGTGATGCGGTTGGATTTCATTTGATGTTATATATTTAAAATTATAATCCCACTACAACCCCTAACACTCGCAAGCTGCATTTTTCATATTCAGAGGTTTAACCTTTGTAACTTTTACTCCATTGTGTGCTAATTGATGTTAACCTCTGTTTGTGTTACTCCAAACAGGATAAATGTCATTATTTTAAAATCTTTGAATATTTTTGTGTTTCCTTGCATGTCTCACAGTTGAATATTGACAAAATTGATGAAGGTTAATGTTAGGGTTAGTGTTAACACCGACCCTGGCTTTCATAATTAATAAACAATATAATGTTTACACATAAAATACATAGCATTAAAATTGGAAGAACTTGTTATGAAATATTATGAAAATATTCATTCTGTGATAAAATATCGGGAGAATTGATTTGGATTTCATTACATGATCCATCATTTTTCTATTTAGTGTGGGCGTTGTCTTTGACTGAGAATAGTGCTACGAAAAGAAAAAAAGGTAATGCAGTTATTTATCAGTAACATACTTTAACAGTCATAGTTTCAGCTCTCTGTATTTATTTTTTTTTACAATGCTGGCGAAATTGATTATTGTTTGATTGGATTAGATTAATTTTTTTTTTTATGAGTGATAGTCATTGTTTTAGTATCCAGTATACAGATGGCTAACTAAATAAAGCATTGTAAATAGGTAATGGTAAATTCTCATATAATACTAAATGAAAAAATACAAATATATAGAAAATAATCAGTTTGGCCCTTATTATAGTGCGTGAGCTTTCATACAAATGTCATACAATTTCATACATTAGTTATTTAAGATTCCCCTTAAGTAACATTATTGACTTCATCGAATACATTGAACAAGTAGCAAGCGTCATGATTAATAAGCAAAGAAAGCTGACATGTATTATTGAATTTTTTTTAAACGTTAATGAAATACACATTTAATAAGTAATGTTAATGATAAGTTCGCAAAAATGAGAAAAACATGTTATGAACATTGCTTTATGCAGGTTTATGATTATTTGGTTTATTGTTCTATATCAAACATTTCAAGTGTTAATGGATTGATGTTATTTGGTGATGTCAAATGACAAGGTTATTTACAGTAACTTAGGGTGACCATACGTCCTCTTTTTCTAGGACATGTCCTCTTTTTCGGACCTTAAAAAAGTTTCTGGCCAGGATTTTTAAATATGAGGAAATGTCCAGGATTCAGCTTTAGTTTCATTATGATGTGCTTATGGTCTAATACTGCATCATGTGTGCGCATGTTTGCATTGCTTTAACCCATCTCTGTAATTCCAGTTTTCTCGCACACTAGTTGGTCAATTATAAAAGTCTTGCAGCAACTATTGGCCAAATTCCTGCTTCTCGACCAAGCCTATTCTCAGCTAATGAGAGAAGGTGAAGCATTGTCGTGTTTGCTTGACAGAAGCACCAAATGACAGCTGTCCTGAGTCAAATCAATGTCCATGACCATATAAGGTCATCTTTAATTTCATGATATCACATGGTAACACTTCGTATTATATGGCTATTCAAATATGTGAATTATGGTAGAAGAGGCAGAAGGTACACTTGTGGCATCTGATGTTTTATTTTATTCCATGGACATTCAAAAATGTAGGAAAATTTTAACATGTGGCAGAGTGAGACCAATCTTATTTATATATATTTATGTCATGATAATAGTGTGTCATTTTCAGTGTATTAAAGTCTGCATTCATAGTAACACTGTTTTGAATGCTATTAAGAAAAAAAAAAAAAGCGTTGTCCTCTTTTTGGAAAACGGGAATCCTAGTTAACAACTGTTTTAAATAATGCCAGTTTAAGGAAATCTTAATGTCAAGCAATACCAAATATTACACTACTTACAGTAGTTTGTTGTCAGAACTAATACATAGTATGTACCAAGTATGAACAACTAAAATTGTGCAAAAACTCACAAAAATAAGTATCCTTGGGTGCCTAAAATGGTATGTATGGTTTCCATCAGATAAAAATAAAGGTAGTAACAAATGGCTCAAAATTATCCCTGAGCTTTAGCTTTAGTTAATACCAGTAGGGTGTATTCAGAGTTGGCAACTTAAAATGAACTCTTAATTTATGAAGGCAATGTTGATAGTCAAAGTCGGCTTATAAGACTTTTTTCAGTACCATCTGGACTGCCACCTTTAAACGTAAGCCTTTAAGCCTAAAAAAATGTAAACTGAAGAAGCAAATGCAATTATTTGCTGTGAACTGCAATGTGATGTAACATGAAAGCAGTTTAAAAAAGTCTAATACAAGGATTTATGAATGAGAAGAAGACAAGCATTCTAATAAACAACTAGCCTGGTATATTGGCAATAAATTGCTGCATTAATATTCCTAACTGTAATCATCAAATTTTGTTTCATTTAACAATGTGGCATCTACCTTCACTTTATCTTATAGAATAGTATTTGATCCAGCGCATACTATTGTTTGCACAATGAATTTCAAGTATACTTGCAGAAATATTGAATCTACTGTAGTTTTATGATTTTATTTTATTTTTTTTAGATTATTGGCTTAATGTTAATTAATAAAACAGTTACTGTGGGCACATAATGTGTGTGTGGGATATAGACTATTTCATCATAAATATCATTTGCTAATGAATAAAATATTTCAATAATTTTCTTAATTGAATGTGCTCTCCAGACATGTCTGAACAAGCACTCATGTGCAACGCTTACAGCTCACTTTAAGTATAGTTAATAATTCTATCCATATGAAATTCAACTAGAATATAAATATATGGCCCATTACTTATTACGACTTCATTCACATGAAATCAAACCAGACCCATTCATCAGGTTTCATTTATAACATGTTGTTAATGTCTGATGACTGACAGAAAAAAAAATCGCATTTGTTTTTTCCCTTTCCTTTTCTGGTCATGAAGAGTGTGGAGCAAAGATCAGTGTTGTAGCATTAGCAGTTGTAGCTAAGCTACCAGCTCTGAGAGAGATCAGGCTCTGTAGGTGGTTGTGAGAAGAGGACAACTTTGCTTCTTGGGTGCTTTATTCACTGGATGATTATATGCAGGATTAGAAATGAAGCAGAGACTGAGAGAACATGCACTCAAACACACACACAGAGTCTGAATCCATGGGAATGGAGGCTGCTGAGGTTCAAGGTCAAAGCCAGAATAGAGGACCCTGGGGCTGCATTGTCTGCCGTAGCCCCATACCCACCACACACACACATACACACCAAACATCCAGCCCTTGACACACAGTCCCACATATTGCCATACACAAATTGGTATCTCATGGCACAGTACCCTCCGCACCAGCTCTCACAGTGCTTTGTAAACGTGTGTAGGAGGATGGATGGAGTTTACCCTGACTTGTCCATGACCTAACATGCATTTCTGAATATATCTCTAAACACACTGTGCACGCTCCCAGTGCACATTAAAATGAAATCTACAAACATTTCACAGCTTCATAAAGTCATATCAAAAGAAAGAGAAACAATAGCCACAGCCATGTCAGATCGCTAAACAGGTCAGCTAGTGGTGAGAAATGATCTAAGGCCCAGCTGGTGAAAAGAGAAACCGCGGCTAGGCCTGAGGAAAGAGGCAGTGATTAGCTCCTTTGTTGGAGGTCTTTAGCGCTTCATTGGTTTCAAAGAAAAGACGTCTGATGAGTCCATTCAAGCTTGACTGAAACTTTGTATGATAGACAAACTAAGTTATGGTGGTCCCCCTTGTGTGAGGCTGTGTAGCAGAAAGATACAGAACGCTTGCACATATGGTCACCCGATTTCAGGACAGCACAAAAGCACTTTCTCATGTGCACACGTAACAGAGCAAATACCATATTACACTCACCAATCAGCATGCTTTGGAACAACTTATTTTTGCTTTACTGGTAAATACTTTGTCTTTGTCTGTTGCTTATTGTTTATTGTAGTTTAACATTAAAAAGATCTACAAACATAATAATATAGAAACACTGCCTATGAATTGTGCATGCAGTATTAATGCATTCATAGCATATTATATAGCATGCATAATATCATATTTTAATGCCTAAAATAGCTGCACATAAGTAGTTATTATAACATAGACACCATTTCCAAAACATTTTATAAATGGCGAGTTGAATAACATAATGCATTTTAATATACAGTAGGTTTGTAAGAATATTATGCACAATAATCCACAGTCTCTGTTGTAATATATGCTATATAACAACATTCACCTTTAGTTTCTCCTTGAAATCTTATTCACACTTTAAAATATTTTTGTTTGTTTGTTTGTTTTCCCATTATTTAAAGCCTGTTATGACCTGGTATCATTATATCTCATAAATTTAGTGCATAGTAATAACAAGGCCTTATCTATAATGAGCTATGAATATGGTCATATCAAGTCATAATGCATTCATAAGCCATTCTACACGTTGTTACAATTCTTCATGAAAATGCACGACACTACATTATGCATCATGTATTAAAATTTGTGTTAAGAACATATCACCAAGCCAAACTTTGCATTGTGAGAAGGTATAATAGTGATAGTGTTTTAAGCACTAGTTACAATACATACTTTAAACCATTAATAAATGTATTATAAATAGTTCTACAAACTTTAATGCCCCTTCATAAGTAATTAGAATGATGAGTATAACATCTTATGAATGCATTATAGCGGGTTTATGAATGTCATTATACACATGATCTTTATAGAAAGTGTTACCGATATAACATTAGTACCTGCGCTGTTCTTATGAACAGATATTATAATGTCTTACAGTATATAGCATGACCTTACAAAGCTATAACTATTAATAAACTTATGTCAGGTGTTATAAAGAATTATGTTTGCTATATAACACATATGAACAGAGGATTCATAAAGATTGTGATCAGTAATAGTTCTATTTTTAAAAGTCTCTTCCATAGAGCAATGGTGTATAAAAAATTTGTTCATGTCCCCAGATTTCTGCATCCGAGTTGAGTCTAATGATTTTTTATCAGCCTGAGAACGTATCAGCATCAGCATGTGAGTTCCTCCTCACAGGCCCCAGTAACTGACTCCAGCACCAGCTTGAGCCATGTTTATTTCCAAACCTGCCATGCATAACAACTTTATCGTGCCCCAAATTGGAGCTGAAAGCAAACAATTGGGCGAGAGAGAAGTTGTGGAAGGTGTCTCTGTTATTGCCTGGGAAAAAAAGAGAGACAGCTTTTCTCAAGTCAAAGTAGTTCAGATCAATTAAGACGTCAATATTAACAGTATTTGACAATAGTGTATTGATTCATGGGAATGCTTTAAATGGTCAATGAAACGCATAAAGAATATGGACTGTGTTTCTAAATGGAGTTTAAAGGATTTTTTTTTTTCTCCTCTGACTGTCCAAATCCTAAAAATATAAAATGACAAGGTATGTGGTCAAACACTTTCCTCCAAGGCAATGACCCAGTTTGATTTCTTTTGAGAAAAGAGAGAAAATCATCAATGTCAAGTTCAGGTTCAGTATGAAGACTGAAAGATTGAGCAACCCACCCAATGAGGAAATACCCCCACCTTCCCCCTTACCCCCAAACCCTCAGCTGTCTAAAGCTAAAATCTTTGAATCTTGGTCAAAGGAGTACATAAATTCCCCCAGGCTAACCTGCTGGCCCTAGCATTTGGACTTTTTTAGAGCGATGTCATGGCAGGACACTATCTCAAGGATTTAGATCTGTTGTTAAACCCCCTCTGGGGGTGGTTTAACCATGGACTAAGCTACACACACTTTCTCGCTCGTTCTCTTTCCTATTCCTGCTTTTTTTTCTTGTTAATGTCTTTTCTTTGCATAGCAGAATCAAAAAGGTTTGTAAGTTGTTTCTGAAGGAAGGAACAAATTCTGTGTGTGTGCGTGTGTGTTTGAGTCACTGTGAGAGCTGAGGGGAGTGGTCTGTTCAAGGCACAGGCTGGAGAGAAGAGCTAGCCCACATCTCCGAGAGCCTCAACAAAAGGCCGTCTCTGTCCATTGTGTACGAGCTGTTTTTCCCACGAGAGGCCCGTCTGGCTGAAAAGGGAGTGTATCAGTTTCCCCTGACATGGATGTTTATTCATCCTGTGGCCAACCGTGCTGCCAGCTCAAAAGGATTCACCTTACGGTTTTTGATGTGTTTGACACACACAAACATAGAGACACACATTTTTTTCAGGAGTGGGGGTGTAGGGGAAAATAAAAGACATTGGCTTACAGAGTTCTGAGTGTGTGTGAGCTTTTGTCCACCATGGAGGTGACAGTATCTAGGCCATGCATACATCTACTACATTGGATACAGTATTGATAGTGAGGAATAAGCCTAAATAATGAATAATTAGTTGGGTCAGTCTTGAGCAGGTCACAAACCTGATCTTTTATAGTTGTATTAAACAGTTCCTCTAGGGTTTCACGATTCGCAGAAATGAACGCAAAATCAAGCAAACCCCACAATATTCAGAGAAGCTTGCAATTGTACAAAATTACCATAGATTTTCCACAGATTTGGGCATCATGTGACGTCATCACAACGTGCATTCAGCCAAAGCCCTCTTTGATTGACATGCACCGAACATGAGTACAGCTGAAAGGTCTCATTTCATCACTGTGAAAGACCATTTGAAACAATTTCCTGCAATTGCAATTTTGCCAATTCAAAAACCCACCAATAACACCAAGTTGCATTGCAAATCTTGAAAAAAGCTGCAGCAAAATCAAGCATTTCTGGCCGCAAAAAAAAAAAAAAAAACCCTCCACGAAATCCTATACAGAATGATTAATACCATAGTTCAGAATCTGAGCTGGCTAACAGTAATAAACTAGCCATGGAATATCAACTAGTGGACCGTGATCCAGATACGAAACCAGCAAAAAAGGTAAGTGAGATCTTGAGAAATACTGTAGCAGACCTGATAAATGTATGAAAAACTGGCTGTAGTTCACCGATGGTAGTTTTGAACTAGCAGCTTCTCTAGCAGATCCTCTGTTACGGTTTATCCAGTGACATGCATTCATGTAAATGTTTTAGCTGAAAGCAGCTCATCGGACTACAGACTAGCTACAGGGCTAAAGACATTAGCTCAGAAAAGAGAGAGATTTCACACACTTTCATGACATGGTTAAGTATTAAAAGGTAACTGCTATAGCCATTCAGTCATGCTAGTTGCTTATCCAGACCTTTGTAACTGGACCTTGACCTGGACTAAGCCATTGTGTAAAGGAACCTGATGTCCTGAGCATTTATTTGTATGAATTCAAACAAGGACAGTGTGCGTCTATACTAATAAGGTGTTAGGAAAACGTACAAATTACATTACCCCTGCCCCAACCTTAACCTCACTGTGTGAATTATTATAAATTACACATGTTCGAATATGATAATTAAAGATGTCTGTGAAATATGATTTATTTGGGAATGCTCAAAGGAAATATCTAAAGAATTCCTCACAATACTGGGCAACGGTTTTCTAATACATTAGCTAAGGATATACATGATTAATAGTTTATCAAAAACCGTTTGCATAGAGTGCTGCTCGGGTGTAGATAAACATATCCCTCTGGTGCACTTCGGTTTGGGGATCCTACTACTGGTGTATTATTGAAGAATGATGAGGCACTCAGAAAAGCCTTTAATATCTCTTGGCTACGCAGTCATAGTTATAGTTAAACACATGCTTTCTTCAGGACAAGTTAAAATGGGTGCTCTTGGGTTGTTTCTTCTAGATGCTAACAGATCACTTACCATAATGAAGGCCTTAATGGCTGAAACGCGTAGGCATATGTTTTAACTGTAACTATGACTGAGTAGCCAAGAAATATTACAGGCTTTTTTAAAATCGATTATCATTCTGAGTGCCTCATATTTTTTCAAAAATTCTCAGTGATTAATAGTTTCTTTTAATCCTTCTGGATCTCATGACTTCAAGTAAATTCTTACAATGAATCGTCTTAAAACCGGTTCTAACGTGTCATCGAATATCGCAGCTGTTTTGTAATGTCTATATTAATGCGGAAGTCAATCCAAAATGGGTAACATAGTCCAACATCCAGATGTGGCATAAATGATGTGACAGGTCTCTGACTCTTTGGACAATAATAGTTTAGGAGACATGAGGGTCAAAACAAAGTTAACAGAGCGAGCCTATCTCAAACCGGAGATGGTCATTATCGTCTAAGTCCTTCTCTCCTGACGCTTTTGACCCTGTGTGAGACAATCAGTAGAACTTGACGACCTGGCTGCAATGTTTCGACTCATTTTGAAAGAGCTCCATTGTCACCGTGTAAGAGGATGCCACAGCAGGTTTCTTGATCCACTCTTTCGGCGCTGAAAACCTTTTTTTTTTCCCCAGCATCAGCTGGGAAGGTCAGCATTCTTTTATTCCTCTCTCATGTTTAAACATTCCATGCTAGGCATACATTTAAACCAGGCTGTTCTTTCCTACGTTAAAAACATACAGAGGAAAAGTTGCTAATGCTTAGCTTAGTATGAGGACCTGGAGGACTGATAGCTGTTTTTCCAACTAATTTGAAATCTGCACTGTAAAACCAGATAGTACATTTAACTCAAAATATTTGAGGAAACTAATTACCTCAATTTTTTTTAAGTTGATGAGTCCATTTCTTTAAGCCAAATACACTTAAATAAAACAAAAATGTAAGTGTATTATATTTACTATATTCCAGTTTTACAGTATGCTTGTTATAATTTGCATAATACAGTATTACTTTGTTTTGAACAGCAAACGATTGGCTAATTTCCTGACATGATATCATTCTCATACTTTCTCGGACCGAAAGCTAACCGTCCACCATGTCCACTCTAGCCTGCTGGAGCTTATCCGCATATTTGTCTTTCTAGTTTCGAGCTACCACAGCAGGTGTGTCAGGTGGCAGACTTGTCTGAGACAAAATCATGGTTTTTAGTGTGAAAGCAAAGAGGCTGCTGTCTCTTAGGCCGAGTGTGAGCGAACTGTCAGGAATCACATTTTAGCGACTTGTTCGGGTCACACTGGCAGAGCAGCTTCATGTTCTTTCGCTCGTGCCCCTGCCTTTCTCTTCTGCTGTTTGTCTTCCTTTTTCCTTTCACAATTCTGTCATTCTTGCACACATTTTACCAAACCCGTGTTTGCTTTCTCAAGATGAAATTGAGTGGCAGGTGCAGGAGATTTGTTTCTATTAACACGAACGCTTCAGATGTGTAATTAGGTCTGAGTAGTTCCACACGTCATCCAGTGCATGAGAAAATACGTCACATATTAGAATAATAGGTCACATATTAGTAGAATGTATTTGAAGGTTAGAAATGTTATGGGTGCAGATTTCCTTAAGATTTCCTCAATGGCATGCCTATTGGATAGGTAACAAAAATCTTGTTTTTAAAAAAAAACAAAAAACAAAATAATCCTTTTTATAATCAAGTATTAAGAAAGAGCTGTAGCATGCTAATGTGCTATATTAGCATTGATGTATGTAAATTAGCTATCCTATTAATGAGCGCATCCATATTGTCTGTTTTCAAGACACTTACGATTGCATGAACCCTCTCCGCTGTGCTTGAATTTTCATTGCGGCGGACGACAGACATGCAAATAGCGGCGTCACATTATTATGCAAGCTCTTTTTGTCTGGCAGAGATTTCTGTGTAGCCATCTGTGGTCATTCTCTTTGGAAACGTGAGAAACTGAGGACATTTGCATAAGAATAATTGACACTTCATCCCTCCAATCATGGAGGATTATTTTAAGCGTGTGCATTCGAGAAGGGTGCTTCCATCTTGGAAATACAAAAGAGGTAGAAAGAGGAGTAGATGCAAGACTGAATATTAACCCTTGATGTTATATGCTGTCTCTCTACTGGAGGTATGAGCAGGCGTGTATATACACACTATTATTTAGTAAGGTTTCCACGTATTTCTATACACTACACAGCATGTCAGTT
>JAOUWY010000046.1:10597201-10608301 GCA_025728095.1 Prietella phreatophila | reverse complement strand
TGTGTGTGTGTGTGTGTGTGTGTGTGTGTGTGTGTGTGTGTGTGTGTGTGTGTGTGTGTGTGTGTGTGTGTATGTGCCCAAATGCATGGCCTCACCCATCTTGTAGGGTGGCGGAGACGAGGTTTATACAGATGTCCATGGTAACGATCCAGTCTACCATGGCAATACCAAACTATTGGTGCCCAGGGCAGAGAGGGGGTTGCATGCATATCTGCTGTCTCTCCGTTCTCTCATGTCCTTATCACATTAAAACTAAAAGCCTGTATTTACGATGAGACTGTTTTCTGTCTTTTTTCCCAGGAGAAGGTGTTGTTTTTTTAAATTTATGTTCATGCACACAATTTATATTTTTCACTTATGGTATATAATATCAACAATAAAAGCTTACACTTCATTATTACAGGTTTGTAGTGAGTGTTCAATGTTTATGTCAAGTCTAATTTGTCTCTCGCTGTCTCTTTGCCAAGCTGAACTGTCTTTGCTGGTACCTTAGAGTTTTTCTGAGATTGAGTAGTGTGTTTAGAACCTAAATTGCCTACCACATGACATACCTAATCATACAACAAATGTAATGGCATAAGATTGCAGCATTATATAATCTTTATGTTGTGTAATGTAGTCACATCATTAGTATGAGTACATTACCACAATGTGTGGTAGGTGATCCAAACAATGTCAGCAATCTCATCTCGTTCTTTTTAAAGACTGCGGTTCAGTGCAGTAATATTTCGATAATAATATACTATTAGATTCCACTTGTAGATTTCTCTGCAATATTGTAGGGGTAGAAATAACCAACTGGTTGACAAAACGTACAATAAATGTATTTTCTATTTTCTTTTTCACTTACATGTACGAGCCTCTGGAATGATCTATATCAGCCAACTTCTGGTTTCAGTAGCCATTAGCATTAAATTAGTTTTGTCAGATATTCAGTTGATTGCATTAATTAAATGATGGTCCTGCGTGTAATTATGTCTCGATTGTCTGATCCACATTTGGTAGCCAGAGCTGATCTGTTTGCTCTTATTAGCTATAAATAAAATGATTGACTCCAGTTGTATTTAGTTATTATTTGGATAAGAAGCATGACATTAATAGTGGCATGACATTAATAGTGTACATCAGCTAAACCATGTTGGAAGAAATTGGACAGGAAAATACCATTTTAGCATCAGGGTCTCCATAGGCAGTAATGTACAATAGAATTTGGTCCTTATGGATTTAAAAATATCACTATGATGATAGATTTTGAACGTTATAGCCCCAGTTGCAGTTCTCCAGCCATTTTAGTGTTTATTTCTGACCACAAAAATAGCAACTGGATAATAATAGGAAAAAACTGCAATATACCAGTGTTCACTAAATTACACTGTATGAAAATGGCGCTCCAAGTCTTATGATCATTAATAGACACATCTATACAAATGCAGCTACTCAAGTGACACAAGAGCCACCAGGTCAGAGGTCATGACACACACATACAATGACAAACAAGGGATCCTTGGAGAGCATACAGTATTTTCAACCAGAGTTAAGTGTAAAGCCTAATGTACCCGCTTAAAGCAGGAATGGACTGTGCAGTAAATGATTTATAATAGCTGAAACTGTTTCAGTGTACCTCGGCTATGAGGGGAGATGCAGAATGCATGCCATGCTGCACTTTGCTTCTATATTGTTAGATGCGTGGTGAGAGCATGGGTTTATCTACCCTGGTAAAAGGGATATATGTGGGAGGAAAAGTAGGTCAAGATTAGAAGGTTTGATCTGATTCAACTGGCAATATGGAGCCATCTGTGGTTCTTTCATCTGACATGCTACTGTTTATTCTTATTCCAGGTGAAGAGAGATGGAAGATGAGGTCAAATAAAAGATGGATTGCTCACTGTGCTGAGAATAAAGGTTAGTATGAGATTTTTTTTCATTCATGTTAAATGAAGTAAAGGGTCACACTCTGGGTTGCTTGAGCGCCATTAGAGAAATAATTAATCTCCACAGTCTAGACGTGCTAAAATAAAACGTATAATAAATTTAAGAATGTGAGCCGTGACACCAATACTAAACATTTGTTAGAGATACTTCCTATTATTAGATCAGTGGAATCACATTTACAATCAATCGGTGCTGTTTGTCAAAAAAATTCTGTGACCTTGGTTGAATATGTGCATAAATATTGCTACTTGTTCTGTACGTTACACCTACTAAGCAAATAACTGCTGCCAATGCCTGAGACTTTTACTTCCTGACCCTAGTGCACAATTACTAGCATGATTTCCTAACCTAAACAAATTGCATCAGAACTGATAATGGGTCCACTTGATTATTTATGCCATACAGTTCACATTAACATGCTAATTTATATAATAATGTACATCATTACATGCCTATTGAGAGCAGGCCATACACTGTGCTGAAGTGGGCTATTTATTAGCAGCTATGTGAAGAAAATGCTACGCAAGCTAAATGTGGAGGACTACTTAGTTTAATGGAAGCACTCAGCACCGAATAGAAGTTTGTAGTTTGATTACTGAGGACAGGGGGTGTGTGCAATCTAAAAACAGCTAGTCAGGAAGTTTGGTTTGGTTGTGTGGATCACTTTAGAGTGATTGACAGTATGTGGACACAGGTCACACTTAAATTTGTTACGCGCTTTGTGCTGAGTCAGCACCAGGGAGACGATGATGAAACACCTAATGATGCCGATCTCTAATCAGACTGTGCTAGATTATGTTTTTCTCTCTATTTCCAAAGGGACTGTACAGTCTGTAGCTGGCGGTTTTTAAAGCATCCCATCAGACTGGAGTACTTTTTGTTATTGTGTAATCATTGCTATGGTTGGGGATATGAAAAATTGCTTCTGCAAAATCTGTTGAAACATTAAAGCAGCTAAGATTTGGAACCATGTCAAGAAGCAAAAGTGGAAACCAAAGGACACTACATTTGTGGAAACAGGTCAGATTTAAAAGAATGAACTTTGCACATGAAATAAGTGTAAAATTCTAACATTGATGACTGTTTTCATCTCTGTGTAGGATTATTATTTTATAGGCCATGAGAAAGAGATCTAATTTTGAAATTAAATCTTTGAGTACAGACATTGCCTTCACATTAATCTTCATAGCATTTCATACAAATACAGTGAGGAGTATTGTTATGAATTTGCAAATCCTTGGAATTCTAAGGTTGTACTTCAGGGGTTTCCTCCAGCCACTCTTGTTTCCTCCCCCAGTCTAAATACATGTATTGTAGGCTGATTGGCATTTCAAAATTGTACGTAGTGTGTGTGCGATTGTGCCCTGCAATGGGTTAGCACCCCATCCAGGGTATCACTGCCTTGTGCCCCGAGTTCCCTAGGATAGGCTCCAGACTCATCACGGCCCTGTGTAGGATAAGCGGTACAGAATTACATGACACTGAGGGTGGCACAGTTGCATGGTGGCTAAGACAGTTGCTTGCATTGTAAAGTTTTGTATGGTCTTCTTTTGTTCATGTGGGTGTCTTCAAGGTTCTTTGGTTTCCTCTTACCTCCCAAAAACAGTAAGTGGATTGGCTTTGTTAAATTATCCCTAGGTATGGATGAGTGTATGAATGTGTGTGTTCATGGTGCTCTATGATGGACTAATGTCCCATTCAGGGTGTCACGTCAAATGTTCTAGGTATAGGCTCCAGATCCACAACAACCCTGTCCAGGATAAAGCGCTGACTAAAAATGAATGAATGAATGAATGAATAGCGGAATCGTTTTTTAATTGTTTTTGTTTAGACTTTATTAAGAGCCAATACTTTATGGCTCAATATCTTAAAATCACAGAATTATCAGAAAGGACCATATAATTCCAAGGTCTAGGTCTAGCAAGGTCTAGGTCCTTGCTAACAGACCTGTTCTGCATATTCAACCATTTTTACATTAATTCCTGCTATCGGCTTCAGATATACACACAATAGTCAGTTTATTAGTTGTGCCATTCACCTTCGAATGATTTACAATAGGCACCTCTAAGCTTTATGTTAGCTTTTATATATTTGTTACACAGAGATTTTAAGAGTTACAGTATCTCTTAAAACTTGGATCTAATCTCTAAACTGTGGGTTTAGATATTATTTTGTTGTTTATTACACAAGTTTTAGCCAGAACTCCACTTCTCTGCAGTATTTAGGACTTTCTGTGACTTCTGTGGCAGCAGCATTGTAGGTAACTAGATTTTAAGCTTTGTGTGGATGTCTGTGAATGTTATTATGTAGATCAGCATACAGGGCCACAAATGATAAATGGTCTGTTTAGACCAAACTATTTCAGAAATCAAAAACACAGCTAGCATCTTGCTAATGCCATGTACATCTCTGTAGGTTCCCACAGACATCTCTGCTGATCTCGCATATTTTCCTTAGTACAATGTAGTTATGTGGAAACCTAATACAGTAATACTCTTGTAGACGGCTGTTGAAGGAGGTGGGAGTGAAATCCTATCAATTCTCTTTCTTGCTTATGTGAAAACAGAATGATCAAAGTTAACAGAAGGCTAAAACGCAAGACACTCCCAGACCAATGTTGCTCACATAAAAAAAAGGAAACGTCTTATCAGGTTGTAGCCATGGAAAGAAAATCCATGTGAGAGGACTCAGTGCACAGTGGAACAAAAGTGCAACCTGAAATGGGGAGGACACCTGTCAGCCATTATTGTTCCCTTCTTTGTTGACAGTGAATACATGGCATCTTAAGACCTTTGAGATCTTTTTCATTCCTCAAAGCAGTGAAGTTTCTGAATGCATCTCTTATGATTAAGTTCTAGGATTCATGATTTATGTATGCATACATTTCACATGTGGAAGGTTGAATAGAATGTTTTTTTTTGCATAAGTCAAAGATACATGATATAAGATACAGTATTATGTGATTTAATTGCACCTGAAAATGTTTTTGTTATATTAGAGTAACTGTACAGTATATTATTTTTGTGCTGGATTAGTAGAGATAGTAAACAAAAACAGTCAAAAGACCTTAAATAGGGAAATATAACTAAAAATATATCGGATAACTTAAAATATAAGTCTGTAGGGTTCCCAAGTTCTGAGATTTTTTAAAAATGAATTCTATTAGACCGTAGAAATATGATCTTTGAGACATTTGATATATATGTCCCCTGGCTTACAGAACA
Organism: Prietella phreatophila; assembly: GCA_025728095.1. Classification (NCBI taxonomy): domain Eukaryota; kingdom Metazoa; phylum Chordata; class Actinopteri; order Siluriformes; family Ictaluridae; genus Prietella; species Prietella phreatophila. The sequence goes on along the minus strand of JAOUWY010000046.1, from coordinate 10,603,145 downwards.
AACCATTTAAACAGAGTTTAAATAGAGTAGAAAAACAGAGTAGAAGTGAGAGTTGTAGAACAAAAAATGACATCAGCATGCTTTCATTGAAAAAGTCATAAAAACAAGATCAATTGTATGGAACATTACGGAAGTTTTCTATTTAAAATGAGATATTATTTGTGCTTATAGCATCACTTATTACTTCATTGACTAAATTCAATAAAGGTGTACTCATACTAGATGATCTGTGCCATGCCTGAGCACTTTGACCCCAAAAACCAGTTCGCTTGACTTGTTTGATCGCTCCATACCATGCCCAAGCCCACTTGAAGAGGTGGGCTCAGGCATGGTTCAGTTGGAGTCTGGCACAGTACACATCTAGTGTGATCACTAATTGTGGCTGAACACGAAACATGATGTCACTGATACAATTGTCAGCTGCCTGTGGAAAAATCTTCTGATACCATGCAGCGAAAATCACTGCGCTGTGTCACCGTGCCCCAAACGACTGCAAATAAACCACAATATTAATAATCTTTATTTAATATTGTGCCTTTAAAACTAGCTTTTCAAGGTACTTTACATAAAAACACAATCATCTATAGATGTAAATAATATAAATAACCATACATACAGTACCAACAGTAGCAAAAGTCATGTAAAAGCTAACTTAACAAAATATCCATCCATCCATCCATCTTCTACCGCTTACTCCTTTTCAGGGTCGTGGGGGAACCTGGAGCCTATCCCAGGAAGCATCGGGCACAAGGTGGGGTACACCCTGGACAGGGTCTTAACAAAGTATGTTTTAAGATAAATAACGTCATGATGATGGACTCCATTGTACGGTGCGAGAGTGCTTTTCTTCCTGTTTTCTTGCTTTCTTCAAAACTAAAAGCAGCACCATAATGACGTACACTTGCCTGGAACATTAAGTCTAATGTGAGTGCAGGCCAGTGGGAAATTGGGAAGTGGGGACAATCGTGCTTGGGCAGGGTACAAAGCAACTGGCCCTAGTATAAGCATATCCTAAAATTGTTCTAGCTAAAAACTTAAAACAATCACTTGGGCTTTTCATCAACCTCGTAACGGAGTTCTAGCTAACCGTAATGTAACAGTAAACAGTGTTGTGGGCTCGACTTCGACTCAGCTCACATATTTGCTGACTTTCACAGTGACATGTGACTTCACTTCAACTCCAGTCCTTTGAATTTGTAAGGCTTGATTCAAAACCAAAAATTTTAAATGATACATTTTAAAGTATGCAGTGAATCTACTATTCTTTTTTCCAAATAAACAATGAATGTTCATCAAATCAGCATCAGTCTTTGTTTCTGTGGTCATTGTTCAACCAGTTCGACCACCAATCAGCTTGCACTAGACAATGACAAAGTGAAAAGGTGACAGAGGCACATTGCCGTAGCCATGCTCCTGAAGATAGCCTTCATCTACAAAGATGGGCTCCAACATCTTGAAATGTTGTTTGCCATTTGAAGTTGCACAAAGCAAATCCCAAAGCAAAGCCAAATTGAACTGAGACAGAGGGCACCCTTAGTGAAAATAGTCTAAACGTCATCGCATGTCAAATTTAACAGAAAAAAAACCATGATGTATATAAATGTACTATACTAATTATTACTCTGGCCTTAAATGTGATAAAGAGCGCATTATGACTTGTTTAGGACTCAAAACATAATTTTATGGCCTTAACTTAGACTTATCAGTTCTGACTTGGGACTTGAATGCCAAGACTTGAGACTTGAGTCATTGTAAACCAATGACTTGGTCCTACCTCTGGTGGTAAGCATATGACACTCATCAGTTGCAGTTAGAGTGAATATTCATTAAATATGCTTAATACAGGTGTAATACAGTCTTCTTAATTGTCATTTGTAAATTGATACAAATGTACACATTTTTAGGGTTTTGTTTTGTTTTGTTTTGTTTGTTTTATTAGCAAAAAACATCTACTTAGTATTTCTTCAATGCATTTATATCCGTAAGTATTCTGTCTAAAACAGATTGGTAAATCGTAAATGCTGAGCTCCGAAAAACATGTAGAACCCTGAAGGGTTCATCTAGCACCCTAAAAGCTTTAATGTTTGTCACTTGGGAGGAAATCCTTAAATGTTCCAAACCACAAAAGATTCCATTTGAGAGCATTTTGTAGAACCCTTTTAGGTGGCAATGAACCCTTAACTATGCAGGAAGCCTTGTGGTAATACTTATTGATGTACATAGGGCTTATTTGTAACTGATATTTTTTTTTCTCATCCTCAGGTTAAGAGCATCAATGGATGATGACTTCAACCCATTTATTGATATGCCCTTTATCTGAGGGATGGATGGATTGTCTTCTTTGAGAGTTTTCTGGATTATGTGTATTGGTTTGTGGAGTGTAGACCATATACTATAGCATCTGTACTTGGAATAAATTTGCAATGGCATCTGGATTGACACAAGATACATGACTTGAATGTTGTACACAAGTGAAGTCACTATGCAAAGTATGATTGTACTGCCTTCTCCTTGCACAAATAATTTGGATCAAAATTTACTTGAATATGTTTGCACTATGAAGTTATTTATACAATAAATTGTTTATTTTTCTAGAAGGACATTGCCGTGTGTGATTTGTTTTTCTGAATTGTAGATGATGGAATATTAAAATGATCAGTCTTTGGTCGACTGAAATGGTAAACGTGGCTCAATTATTATTTCACCAAGAGAGTGCTACACTTTTAGTTGTTGTTACATTTATATAATTTAGTAGCTACTGTGATTCCTGTTGTTTTGAAATCATAGTGAGGTAACCTTCACAGTTAAAAGGGTCCATTCATATTGGTTCATACAGTACATTCCCATTTTACTTAATGTTGCCTCTCTGTTGGTCATGTCGTCCCATAACATGGCAGTCGTTTTTGATTGACTGACATGTTACTGGTGTTATGATAATTACCGTACATACAGTGTATTTATGCAGTATGACACTTTACCTTCTAGCCTATGCAGTAAGCAAATAAATCCTAAGAAATAATGATAGAATATATAAATAGAATTTGCATAAAGAAATAAAATATGTCCCAGGCTTATTCTGACACCCACAATGTGCTGCCGAGATTTGATTGACATGGACATATCACATATGGCAATAGGATTTCAGGCCATGATGGAATTTTATTGTCTAGCTGCACTTTTTGTTCCCTCCCCCCGAAAAAAAATGACACTTTTGACAAATCATAATGAGAATAAGTTAAGCCAAGGAGAAAGACCAAATTCACAATTCAGGAGTAATGTAAGTGTGCCATTTGCAAGGAATTGCATCAGGAAGAGGTTCAGACACTCAGAGCCGTGTGTCTTGAGGTAGGACGAGACCAGATCAGACATTCTACCCCCTCCTTCTGTGTCACACAGTGTGTATCACATGGGAGCCTTGCTGTACACCTGAGCACAAAGCCGGCCATTGTGTGCCATTGTGGGCCTGACCTCAGAGTCATGTGACCAGGCTCTGTCCAGGTGTTGCCTGGATCTGGAACACTGAACAGCTTCATTCTCATGACTAAAAGGGACAAAGAGATGTAAGCGGCATGATAATGAACCGTGAGTGACTGGAACAAAAGTGTGTGTGTGTGTGTGTGTGTGTGTGTATGTGTGTGTGTGTGTGTGTGTGTGTATGTGTGTGTGTTATTAACCTCCGTGGAACCGATGTATTGCTATAATGAGAGTTAGAAACAGCGCGAGCGTCGTCGCTGTGGCCTGACGCTCAGATTTGAGCTTTGTACCATTTTTGTGAGCTTTGAATCGTGTTGAAAAAAGTGTCGGGAACGCGAGAATGTGTTCATACTGAGCACGAGTGGACCAGGTGATGAGTGGGTGACGAGCCAATCAAAGCCGTTCTGGCTTTTAGTTAACGCTTTGCGTTCATCAGCCAGCGAGCAGCGAGCAGGGGGCCAGGCATTTCCTGTGGAAGCACAGAAGTGAAGAGAAAAGCAGGGCTTTACTCATGTTAATGCAGTCGAGTTCTAATGTGAATGATGGGGTTTACTCAGACCTCAGATTAGAGGGAACCTCGCCGGGATTAATTGATGTTTCATTGCGAAATTCGTGATTGAGGGATGATATAATCATACAATGTCAGAATCGGCTATCGGGTTCGAGGTTTGTTTGAGACACTCGTCCTGTCATTGTGGAAAAGAACATTCAGTCGGCGTACGTTTGATATTGATGTTATTCATGAGGCGGCGTTATTGTTGTTCTCGTTCTCCTGAACAAATACAGACCTGCATCCCTGCTGATTCACTTACGTCTCTCGCCCTCTCTCATAACGAGCCTTACTCTACACTGATGTTCATGTGCGACGCGACGGTCTCTGCTAGAGAAAACAACCGTGACCATCAGTAGGGTTGTCTCGCTGTTTGTTTATTATCTCCTTCGCTCTTGTTCGTGATCCGTCATGCTGGATGGAAACCACTTTGTCTGAGACGTTCTACGAATGAATCCAAAAAGGCGTTGCATCTCAGGATGTAGTAGAAGTCATGATATTGGGTGATTCCACCCTAGTTCGAATACATGCACACGCACCTCTCGGGGTCTCGAGCTTACACGGTTTCCTTGTGCTCTGGGGGTTTCCTCTGGCTACTCTGGTTTCTTCTACCAGTCCCTGTCCAAATTGTCCCTAGAGTGCGACTGTGCCCTGGAGTGGACAAGCAGATAAGCAATATGGAAAAAGGGATGGCTCGATGGGATTTTCTTACCTCTCTCTCTCTCTCGATCTCTCTCAGAAACACACCTGACCACATGCAGGAGAGGCAAGGTGAAGGCTTCAGCATGGACTTTCTTAAACGTCTGTCCGCTGTGTGTGTGCGCGCGCCAGGTTACGGCACCAGGTTGGCGAATTATTGTATTTATCTTGAGCGTTTGGTGAAAGTCTTCTGGGGCGTAGCGTCTGTTTACTTTGAGTTTCTTTCTCGCTCTCCGGTTCAGGACGAACACCGTCATCCTGATCGACGGCGAAGATAACGTCAGCTTCACCGAGCGCACCATGCTGAACTGCGACGTCACCCAGTGGAGCACACGGTTCTTCCAGTTCAAGCTGCAGGAATGAGCGCGCCACACTCGCCGCCACTCGTGCCTTTCTTCACCAATTCCAGTGAACTCTCACTCTGCGCCGAAGCGAGGGATTTTAACGGTTCTCTTCCAGCAAGCGTCCGTGTAGAGTTCCAGAAGACTCTGGAGTGTGAAGACCCTCGAGGCACCGTCTGTGGTAGTGTCGAATGTTGCACGAAATGTCGTTTTTGGCCCAATTTTTTAAAAATAACTACTATCTATCAGTGTTGATGTAAGACTTGAGTAGTGTCATTGAATAGGTTTGAGTTCTTTGAAGGCTATCTGCCAAAGAAAACCGACCTTTTTTTTTTTCTTTTTAATTTGGAGACATAAGTGAGTTTTGTTTCATTAGTGACCTTCTGTAAAAAAGAAAAAGAAAGAAAGAAAAAAAAATCAGCTCACGTATGGCACAACTCAGGAACTGCACATGATGTATGGTGCTCCGGTCACCACAATAAACTTTATTTCATCTTCCATAACACAAACTGTGTGTTGTACACGGGATTGTTCCCTTGATGTTGAGTGTAATTTGTGTTAATCTGCCTTGATTAAGAGATATTATGAGTTGGTTTTTTTTTTTGGTAGGCAGTTGTAAGATGTTAGCAAAACGTTAGCTATGTCTCAGATTGTGTACTTGGCATACTTTAGTGCAAAAACAACTTTTTACAAACATGTACCAATCTGAAAAAATAATATATGCTTTATATTATATAATGTTTTTGTGACTCACTGTCCCAATCACTCCCAAAAAAAGTTTGACCAATCCCTATGACTCCCATAGAAGGTTTGACCAATCCCCATCACTCCCACATAAGGTTTGACCAATCCCTATCACTCCCACAGAAGGTTTGACCAA
>JAOUWY010000046.1:10513998-10524905 GCA_025728095.1 Prietella phreatophila | reverse complement strand
CACACACACACACACACACACACACACACACACACACACACACACACACACACACACACACACACACACACACCGGATTACAAAAAACTCAGAACAGTCAGTCGACAGGTCATACATTACTCCAGCATGGCCGGACACGCATCTATTTCTCAAGTTGAGGCTGGCGAGGCACAGAGCGGTGGACATGCTACATTGATATAAAGGGTCATTGTGGAGACTTGGCGGGAGCTGTGTACTGTGGTGGATTGGATTCACACATGAATGCCTACACTTTCCCGTTCCTTCCATCCTGCCACACTTCCACACGGAGATAGTTTCTGAATGGCAGAACTCAATCTCTGATTGCTGTTCAATTGGGAGAAAAAATGAGGAGTAAGCTATTGGAAGGGGCATCCGAAACCATCAGCAGAATATGGATTTTACTAACATGGTTTTCTGATAAATAGCACAGATAATCAGATGTCTACGATTATGAAATGTGGTAGTGTAAATGAAATGCAGGAACGAACATTAGCTTAGGCTGCAGTTCTTTAACGGTGGAACGGTATGAATATATCATCGGGGCGGATTTAGTGATTTGGAAGCCCAAGGAACAAATCTGGGAATGGGGCCTTCATTTCAGTGTTCTAACATCGATATTTACATTTTCAGCATACATTATTTAGCATTAATAATTAAAAATGTATATATGTATATTGCATTTTTAGGAGTCTCTTGGCTTCTGGTGGCCCAAAGCTACCTTTGCCTAGCACTAAATCTGCCCCTGTATATCATATTATGATAACCATGCAAATTATATATATATATATATATATATATATATATATAAAATTTGCATGTACACACACACAGAGAAAGAGAGAGAGAGAGAATGAGAGAGAGAGAGATATCTAGCATTTGTTTTAAAGATCTTATTGTATCAAAGTATGTATTTTTGTTGTAACATGATTATTTATCCTCTTACAGCAGGGTCAATTCAAATTCAAACACTGGGACAGTTTTTGCATTTCCAGAATTTTCTAAGCTTTCTTAACAATAATATAATCAAAATACCCAACACATGACATATTTCTAAATCCTCAAGATCCACCATCTCATATTCTAACGAAGCATCGCTCTAATGAAGCATCACTGTTAAATCTGACTGAAAATCATTTTAATTACATGGTCATGGTAATATGAGATTCATCATTTCATTGGTTTAGGCCTTTATTTTCATCCTCAGTTGCACATTTCAAAAAATCTAATTTGTTGTACACTTATTGATGGCATCAATTAATCAAATTTCAATAACAGGACTTGACTACATATTAAAATGTTGCCCAATTGCTTTAACAATAACATTGTGTAGAAAATATTTTAAAATTAAAATTCAATTTAAAATTCACTTAGAACAGATTAAGCGAAGATCACAGTGCAAAAGCACCACTAAAAGGTAAGTAACATTTTATAATAAATTTCTTACAGCTTAGCACGGTTTAAAAAAAAATAAAACCAAACACACACACACACACACACACACACACACACACACACACACACCAATCTATAAAATCTATGAACACATACACTAACTAAACATCTCTGAATCTAAGTAATGTTCTATATTTTCCAATCTACTTTATTCTCCTGTGTCTTAACGTGTCATTTTTCGTCTCACCACTTTTAAGACCCAGTTAACATGGACCATGCTGTCCTGAATTACTGTTCATGATTTAAACTAGCTTTATTCTTATTTTCTTGCGATAGTACTTGTGTGTTTATGCAACATAAATATGTAATATATTAATAATTACAATTTCATAACCTTATTAAAAAAAAAAAAACTAGCCAAAGACTAAATATAAGTGTAACATAAATTAGATTGTATTTTCTAGAGGAATTGGGACACTCATTAATGCTAGAAGACTTGCAATGAATTAAATGGAGATTATGTATAAAAATTATTTGAATTTTGTGACAGATTTTTTTTTCCCCCTCAAGTCTTTCAATTGACTCACCATTGTAATTATTCCGACCTCAAAATTTCTGGGGTCAACTTCCTGTTTTATGCTGACCACACTCCCTTTATATGATGTAACACGAATTAAGTCATATTATTTTAAGTAGCTCCACTGCAAGGGCTTATTTACATGGGTTTTGTCATTCACATTTCAGGTCAGAAAGTAAACGCTGCTTTATGCTTTATCTATTCCACTTTACCTGATCCCCAACCATACCTGAATTCACCCCACGAGAAACAGTCCTTAAAACAATTTTTGGTTACCTGGATAACCTTTCAGTGCATTGGCACCACAATGAATGCAATAATTATTTCCCATCAATGACATTCATCGTAATTTTGCAATATCCAGTAACTACATGGAAATCAGTGAAAATGTTGTGTTTATTCTGGGGAAATAATGTTAAGTCTTTGAGTCTATGCAACCTCTATGAAATGGTTCTTCTAAAGCACCTTGCTCTGAAATACTAGTTTCTGACACCTGCTACTTTATTACATTAACATACAACTGACTTTATTATTAAAGTATATTGTCATACTGTTATAGCGTCCCACCTCTAAATTATTTCACTTATAATTGGGAATTGAACAGAGGCTTAGCAAAGTCATGCAGCATGCCAGTTGTTTAATTTCGCTGAACAGTGTGTGTGTGTGTGTGTGTGTGTGTGTGTGTGTGTGTATGGAGAGCTGACAGAGGAGCTTCTAGTAAGCGATGCATTTAAAATGCGAGTCACGTAAAGTGGGTCTGTGTTTCTCATTTAAGCCGTGCAGCTGGAGATTGTGCCAATGCGGGATGCAAATGAGAACATCTGAGAATGACGGGAGGCAGACACACAGCTCAATTATGAAGGAAGGGGGGCAGGAGAGCACGTGCTGAGGATAGTGAGAAGTGTGTGTGCCCATTGTATGCCTAATGCCAACCTGAGATATAACCTCTTATGTCTGAACTCATGCACTGGCAGACAAAGCAGTGTAAAACAAACACACATACACACTTTCATCATGGTCAGTATGATATGATAGGTAACAGGATCGTTACTGAAGGGAGTGTGACAATATTGTGCAATCGGCTTTATTGCAATGAAAAGCCAGTGGCATTCTGTGGCAAAAAGACACCTTATAATTCGATTCCTTTCATCTTTTTTTTTTTTTTGACTTCACTGAATTTACAGGCTTCTGCTGTACATAAATTCAACCTGATTGCTTTCTTAGAAAAGAATACAAAATTTTCACATGCATTCTAATGGCTTTTTTTTTTTTGCTTTTGAGTGTCCCTAATGAGGAAATGATTGAAAATTAATCATCGTCATCCCTTCCCTACTAGTGGCTACCAGTTTAATATGCTACATTAATATATGATGCCTTATGGAAGTCAGGTGCCTTTTCAGCCTTGGCACCAGTGTCGTGTGCATGCAGAATGGTGACTTGATGAGGTGGTGTAATTCAGCGGCGCTGGGATTCATGGGGAGAGCTGCACTCGTCCCTGCTAATGTCACACCAGCCCTGCTCCTGCTTCACCATGGCAACGGGCAATGGAAAACGAGAGGGAGAAATTAAATCACGCCGTCGCAGGGGCAGAGGCATTAATTTTGCATAAAGAGTGGGTGAAGTGCATGCGCATGGAGCTGCTTTTGTTCCTGCAAAACTTGCACACAAAACGTGGACGTGTGCCAAATTCTGTTTGAGAAAATTTCACCAAATAATGTATTGAATAACCGCTGCACGATTTTATTATTATTATATGGTTATAATAATGGTTTTTCTATGGGGTTTATACTGGGACATATTGCCAATTATCACAAAAAATAGCTTGTCATTCATAAATTATGTAAATGTATAAAAAAAAACTTTTACACTTAAAAAAAACAACAACAACTGGTGGTGTTATTATTGTCCAGTAACGGCCTATCTTGAAGTGTTTTACTCCTCTTGTACCACAGCAAATTTTAATGGTTAAAATTTTTAATTTATTAATAATCGTCATACCTTTCATGCAATACCATCCATCCATCTTCTACCGCTTATTCCTTCTTCAGGGCCGTGGGGAACCTGGAGCCTATCCCAGGGAGCATGGGGCACAAGGGTGCCAGTCCATCGCAGGGCACAGTCACATACACACTCACACCCATTCATACACTATGGACAATTTAGACACGCCAATCAGCCTACCATGCATGTCTTTGGCTTGGGGGAGGAAACCAGAGGAAACCCCCGCAGCACGGGGAGAACATGCAAACTCCGCACATACATGGCCCCGGCGGGAATCAAGCCCCAGACCCTGGAGGTGTAAGGCGAACGTGCTAACCACTAAGCCACCGCCTTTCATGCAATTCTTTCAATACAAAACTTTACATTGCATTTAATGTTGTAGATGTCAGTGAAACGTCCTGTTTCACTTAAAGTTACTTCCTGCTAACACTTAACATTACAGCTGCTTGAAAAATTTGTTCCCTGACCAGCCTTTCTTTTATCCCCCTCTCTAGTAAAGTAACCAAAAAATTAGTCTTGTAACCAAAAATTCTTCTTCTTCTTTTTTTTTTTTTTTAACAGAAAGCACAAACTCATGAAGACTCTCTTGTAGTGGAAACCTGTTACTGTTCTTCTTACAGAATTGTTAGCCTTTTATAATACAAATATATACACAAGTACCTCTGAATGAGCTGTTACTATAGAACCAATAATGATATCAGAATAAGTATATTAATATAAACGTAGTCAATTCAATGAAATTTTATTTGTATAGAGCTTTTAACAATGCAGAATGTCAAAAAGCAGCTTTACAGAAATATATACATTTTAAATGTATAAATTTATCCCTAATGAGCAAGCCAGAGGCGACGGGGTCAAGGAAAATCTCCCTGAGATGATATGAGGAAGAAAGCTTAAGAGGAACCAGAATCAGAAGGGAACCCATCCTCATCTGGGTGACACTGGATAGTTCGATTATAAATAAAACCCTTCTATAACTGTGTATTACATGGTCAAATAGTGCAATTGCATAACCACGAAATTCATTACGGTTTTCACATGAAGCCAATATTGTTGAAGTTATCCACTGTTCACTGATGGAGATTGGGTGCAAAACTGTTCATATCAATTGCAGTCCAGAGTCATCTTCATGGTTTTTAAATGGTACCATTCACAGTAATCTCACGCATCTCATCGTTATAAATTGCAGCCAGTGCTTCTGTCAGAGATGCTGGAATAGAAAATGAATCACCATCTTCTGACAAATCAGAATCAAGAATGAAAACATACTGTGGTTAAAAAAAGAAAGAAAGAAAGAAAGAAAGAAAAAAATCATGGCTTATATGTGGAGAGGGAAACGTGGCATCCATTTTATATTTTTAAGCATTGTGATTTCTGTAACGTCTTTGAATTGAGCAAGTGTAATCCCTTATGAAATATCACGTCACAGATTAACTCATCAGAAACTGTGCAGATAACTTCAGAGAAGCTGTGGATGACAGTTAGGGACCGGGTAGAATAAAAATAACCACCTCCCTCAGTCAACCATTCGAGCACTGTGGCTGATGCTGCCATGATGTCTCACAACGCTGCAAACATGGTCGAGTACGCAGACAGACAGCACAGCAATCAGCGCTCACAAACTGCACCGGCTCATCAGTTCATCTGAAGATCCGGCATCAAACCAGATATGTCAATTTCTCCTGATAAAAGGAGGCACGTTCAATCTGCCTCCGCACAACACATTTTTACGCTAAGGACAGGGAAATGAAAAAGAGAGAAAGAAAGCCTACACACCACCCGACTACACAAGTTTATCATAGCGGTGTTGATTTGATTAGAGCCCACCGCCAGTTCCAGCACTGTCACAATATGCTTGTCTTTGATTTTCCTGGCGTGTCTGCGCACATCCACGCGGCTGTTCATCACAGTGACAGTAATGCAGCTTTTTGCTTTCTGCATTTCCTCCATTCAGCTTCCACCCCTGGTCTGCTACAACTCTCATAAATAGTTGAAATAACAAGGAAAGATGGCGCGTCATTTAAGAAATGAAAGAAGGCTTAAACATCAATGAGAGTGAGCAGGGATCAGGATGACAGGCACAATTTGCCGCCGAACCCAACACTCTATTAAAACACAACATCCAAAAGTCACCCAATCAAAAATAAGTCAGTGGTCTCTTCGACACCACAATCAGCAAGACCTTTCTGGCCCCAATCAGCATCCACATCCACAATAGCTGCTATTACATCAAATCCGCATGGGCTTTGCTGACACCAGAGAAACTGTAGCCGCATAACAAATAGATCATGCAAATGACCTCGCATGGATTTGGAAAGGAGCGACCACATAAGGTGGCAGGAGGTAAACGCTATCCATCAGCAATTGCTGTGTCCGAGCACGCTTTCCTGGTGGGGAAGCCACTCACAAAGGTCGCTTCTAACACAGACCTACAGCTGAAGCGCCCTGGATCCAGAAAATAACGCATCTGACACCCTCATTGAAGAATCTCAGGGCGAGACAAGGGCAAATAATAAACCAAAGCCATCATTCTGTCTGTCCGGACACCTTCTTGGCTATCCACACAGCTGAGCCAGGATCCCATCAATAATGCAGCATGAGTTCATGTTTATGCAATGGAGCACATATGCATCCTAGGACTGTAGACTAACAAGCCTGCAAAACCTACACACTCGTCTACCTGGAATAATACAACACTGCAAATTGAAACACTCACAAATGGTACAATTTAAGAGGGGGGGGGGGATGAAGAGAGATGGAAAGAAGGAAAATAGCTTTAAATACTCACCTTTTCAGTCCCTCTGATTCTGTTAAAGGCAGGTTCTTAGTGCTTCATGATAGCACAGCACACAGAAAAAAAATAACTGTAGTGGCATGGTGATATGCAAATTAATGGATCACGCCGAATAGGGGTGCATTTATTATTCATAAATTACTCATGTTTATGCAAATTAGGCTACACAGAGCTACTCAAATGGGGGTTGGTAATTCCTCTGTCTTGTTGCAGATAGAATCAACATGCAGCTCCTAGCAGTCAGGGTTTATTATCTTTTCATCATTGCATATGCTCACTTGATTTTCTATTTCAGATTTTTATTTTAATTAACTCTAATCATAGAAGATCTTTAATGCCTTTAATGCATCCTTTCTGCTGTGTGAAAATTCATTTCTACCTGCATTTCAAAAACATTATCCTGCATAGTGGCTTAACATCGTTACAGTATATGAATGATTTAAATATACACCCCAAACCTCCACTGTGTGCAATTAGACTTAAAAAAAAAAAAAAAGGCCACGATATGAGTTTGGTCTTGAAGAAAACATTGCGCTTAAATCATCCCTTACTATAACTACTGCAATACATCAAATCCCATGAATTTCCACTGTATGCTGAGCAATCTCCGATTACCACAGAGCGCCCCAGCAAATCCCAGACACTCAGACGATCTGAACAATCTGTTGTCATGTTTTGCAAACCTTCACAATGTAATAAAGTGCAAGTGCATGAAATCTTATAAGACAATGTGTAGGAATTTGGTGCAATGTCAATACTGTGGCCCTCTTTTAAAGACAGTATAGCTTAATATGTAAAGCTTTCAAATGCAACTTTTTTTTTTTTGCATGCTGCTAAATTTATACAAAAAGGGTTTGAATATACAAATAAAACTATGTGAATAAAAATGGATCATGGTAGAAAATTTTTCACTGCTACTAACAGTTTTTAAACATGTTTATGTCACTTTCCATATCAGTAAGGAGTGAAAAAAATACATGAAAAGCAGTGCCCCCATGTGGCCACATAAAAGAAAGCTTTATAAAAAATAAAAATAAAAAAGTCCTACAGCTCATTGGGCAAAGTGTTTCTTTTTTCTGCACAGGAAAGAAAGTAAGATATTTGGTAAAGAACAAAGTACAGGGTATCCAACAAAAAGTCTCCATACATAAGGGGAAATTAACACTTTTTTGCAAAATGTCTTCCAGTGTTTTGTCTTTTCATACTTAGTTTATATTATATATATATATTTCAGATAACCTTTAAGAATGCCTTGAGGAGAACGTATTGAAATCATTGTCATGGCTGGATCAGGAAGCTATCGCAAGGTTGTGATGGACTTTAAAAGGACTTTAACATGGCAAACATCTCAAACACACACACACACGACACTGCTGTCAAACCTATAACAATTTCAAAAAGAGTGGAAGTGTTGCGGACTGACCGAGAAGTGGACGTCCATGAACATCTGCTGATGAATACACAACCAACGTGGTGCTGGCAAACATATCCCTCTGTGTGTGGAGACTTCTGGGACACCCTGCACTTACTTCAAACCATGACTTTAAAAAAATAATAAAAGACTTCTACTCAATTATATACACACTGCTCTAGAGTGCAGGTTCCCAACCCTGTTTCCTGCACATTTCAGGGGTTTCCCTTCTATAAAACACCCAGTTCGAACCAGGAAGGGTTGTTAATCAGCTGGTTAAATGGATCTGGTGTGAAAACACTATGATGTGAAAGACATGACCAGGGAATGTCTACAGGATAAAAAAGCAGGCCAATATTTCACTGCTTCACATCAAGGACGGACAAGTGTGTTTTAATAGACTGCGAGGCATAATGCAATCACGGGATACAGCTATATAACAGCAGAGTGGGATTTTGTCCATGGAATGCAGCCCTAAACAAAACAAAAATGAAAGAAAGAAAGAAAGAAAAGAGAAATACACCTAATATAGGCTTTTTGGTAGCAGTGTGATATGATGTTTGAAACATTAGCCATAAAATACATCATAAAGTAGGCATTGCATTTTCCATCACTGTAAACAACTGCATATATTTGGAAAACTCATTAGAGACAGTTTAAGCAGCCAAACTAGGCTGACTAATTAATACATGAACTCCAGACTAACGCCACTGGTGCCAACACGGTCAGTCAAGTCCATCAGGTTACCAAACCCTATTAACTGTATAGTGCAATATGTGTTAAGTATCTCCATCTTGTCCAAAAACACTGAAGTATATCCAGTGTGTTGGTGTAATCCCACAATGCACTTCAACGGGATAGTGCTCAGATAATACGCCATCTAAGGCACGGAGTATAAACAGTGCACACTAGATTTGTAGGGAACAGACTCAGCACTCAGGCTACAAAACTATCATGGCAGCCTTGGGCCATTGATCTCTTCACAACGTTTGCAACTTCTTTCTCGAACTGATGGAGGAGATTAAAGTCGCAAAAGCCTCGATATAACAAGCCCGTGGCTAAAGTCTTCATGGCGTCCTGCATTTGGAGCAGTGAGGGCACAGTGACTGTCTGCATGTCGCCGTTCACTTTGCCGACCAGGACCGTGCGGCTGCTTCGGACCGGAAGTTGTTTGTCCTGTTCCGGCTCACGAACTGTAACATTTTCTTCTTGGGTTTCGTGCACGCTGTGTTCCTGAGGAGTCTCAACACCAGCAGGTGGAGAAGCAGAGCAGGGTACGTTGGGAGATCCGAGCTGATCTGGATGATTGTTTAGATCCAGTTCCGGGTAGATGCGATACCTCTCGCGCACGAGTGCCTCTCGTTTCTTAAAGCCGCTGTACCACCTCGGGCTCGGCCTGAAACTAACTATTCCCATACGCGCGGCAATATCCATTGATTTCCGGTGAATCATCAGATCAGTAACAGGGGCTCCGCTCTGCCTACAGTGATCGATCCATTTCCAGATATTCGCCTCGAGTCTCGGCGACCTGCCGCAGCCCACCCACTTATTCTTCTCACGTTTAATGATCTCGCCTTTTATTATGCAGTTCCTGTTATGAAGGATCGTCCAAAGCATAGACGGAGCGATGTTCAGTCTTTTTGCTGCCTTCCTTTGGCTCATCCGAGGAAGCTGGTCATACAGCTCAAGAATCCTCCGTTTATCGTCTATTGTGAATCTTCTTTTCAGTGCAGCCATGTTGCCTGAACCTCATGCGACCCACGCGGTTTGTTTTTCCAGCATCCTTTCCCGAGCTGCGATTGACCGGATGTTTTTCGCGCACTACTACTAACCAATCCCAGCGCTGGGGTCAACAAACTCCTAACCAATTCTAGTGCCGTAGGCGGGATTTTAGCACCAGTACAGCCTCTGTTATGACGTAGATTTCACGCGACATTTCTCCACATGATTTATACCTGGTTTTGTTTCCGCTAGCAACTTTGTTTATTTGTAGGTGGCTCGTTTATGAAATATATATTCTGTTTTTTTATTCCCTCTGATATTGTGTTGTTTTACGCTTTATTTGACAGCGCGAACGACACGCTAGGTGGCAGTATATGTGTTCATAACTGACGTTGTGCTCCGTTGACGAAGAAGTAAATGGTGCGTGGGATTGTGGTATGCAGTAGGAATTAAATACATTGCTTTTGTAACAGAACCGATAAAGTACAAGAGGTTATTTATTTAGTTTCAGAAACCCGGCGTTTTTCTCAGAGGTGAGATTTTGTTTACTAGCGTTTTACACTTTAACAGACGCAGTTAGTTATACTGATTGGTTTATCAGGCAATATGCACACAATAAATTACAAATGGTTCCCCAGTAAATACATTAGATACACCATGCAGGCAGTATTCTTAACGTATTCCTCGACCTAATATACATAGAAACTCAACAAGTGCCTGTTAATTACATACACACCTGGATCAGGTGTATTAAAGCAGGTAAACACATGTTGGGCCTCTCAGATGTTTGTTTATTATTATTATTATTATTATTATTATTATTATTTTCCATGACTACAAGCAAGATAAATGGCCCCATGTTCTGTGTGCACTGTAGGAGTAATAAGATAATCGTAATGGGACCGCTTTTCTGCACAGATGCTGCTAGTAGCCTCCTTTTGATTGCTTATTAAACTACTTGCACATTTGTATAGTCTACAAGATATGGT
>JAOUWY010000046.1:10493846-10509230 GCA_025728095.1 Prietella phreatophila | reverse complement strand
TAAATTAGCCGCATCATTGTTTAAGCCGCAGTGTTCAAAGTCTGTGAAAAAAGTAGCGGCTTATAGTCCGGAATTTACGGTACGTACAGGTGTGCATGCAGAAACCTAATCACTGTGATGGAGTTCATGTTTTTCCCTCATCTGTAAGAAGCACTCTGCTGCTTACTTAGGTATCTTACTGAATGCATGGGGCTAAAAGATGAAAAGGAGACACTTTCCAAGATGTACGATTCAATGAGACGTAAGGATTCTTATCACTTTCTTGAAATTGCTTTCAGGCTAACTTGTAAACGTATCTAATATAAAAAGTTATGAGTGTCTGGGATGGTCTTGTGCTATTTTAGGACTCACTACTCTCCTCAAAGAATATGAGCTTCCCAAAGCCGACGAAGTGAACGTTTGCAAACAGAAACTGGAAAGGATCCACGCCGAGTTCACCAGCAACACAAGTTTGTGAGTACAGCGCACGACAATGCCGAAAACATGAAGCCTGCAACGTAATACAAATAGTTTTATTCAGCCTGGTCAGTCACTTTGTCTCTTGTATCCTAGATACAAAAGTAGCTTTGTTCATCAGGTAGAAAAATGTGTAAAAAAACAAACAAAAAAAACCATCAGTATTGAGAAATTCAAAGGAGAAGTAATAAAGCAGTGTCGTGCTGTTTCTAAGGTCCCATCAAAGCTAAACTACAGTACGCTTAATAAAGAACATTTTGGTATATAATGAAATCAAGTTTGTGGAGGTAAGTACGTGGCAACCTTGCGTAATAATCTTGCGTTAATTTTCTCAAGAGTACAAATCAAACTGGACAAATCACAAATGATTTGACTCGTTGGCAAAGCTGTTTCTAAATCGTTTATCACAATATTTACAAACAAGTTGTCAGGAAGCGTACAGAGGTGCTACAAAAACGTAAATTAATGTCATTTCTTGCATAAATCAAAACACTCTACTTTTGATTAAATAGTATCCATGAACTGGTTAACACTGGGTGTCTGTGTTGACGTATCACACCCAGTCAGTATTGCATTCCTTTGGGGCGACAGAACATGATGCGATCCAGATTAGGTGTAAAAACGCGGGGGCAGTTTATCAAATGTAAACACATGCACAGCGGAACGACAACCTCGCTATCTGTCCTTTTCGGAACTTTCATCCATCTCAGCAAACCGCTCGTCCATCACACAGATGCCTGGTTCGGAGATAAAAAGCTGAGGTGCAGCTGCATTTCATCAAGGAAAGCCACTCAGGAGGAGGTACGATAGGATCAGCGCTCTTTATCAGGACATGTAGGAAGAGGTTTACACAGTGGCTTTTAAGTGCAGGTTTCTTAAGGCTTGTAGGTCAGGCGCTTGTTCCCTGGCTGAATTTCCAGAGCTCAGCGTATTTCCTAAGAGCTTGCTGAAGAAAAAAAAGTCACCAGTGGCGGCTGGAAAATAACGTAGTTCCTCAAAGCTCACAGGCACAAAGCTCCTGAATACAGTCCCTAAAGCATTTTGGCCTGGTTGAGGTTTAAAAAAAAAAAAGAAGAAAAAGTAGACTTGTACCCTGCCTCTTCAATAATGGAAATGTCTTCATTATAAACTTGTGTGAAGTGGATGTTCTTCAGAGCACCTGAATTGTAGCAGCCATGATGGTACATTCAGGTCTGTAAAATAAAGAAATGTCAAGGCAACATAGGACTGAGGATTAATGAAAATATCAGGGATGAAGTGATTGATTTTTTTTTTTTGTTAAGCTTCTCAATTATAATTATTTCCTGCATCAGTTCTGTGTTGCTTATACTGTGAATATACATAAATACAGATCAAGTTTGAATTCTTTTACTACCTACCTTGTCCTGAAGAGATGGTTGTCAGCTAAAAAAAAAAAATCTACGTGATTCATGGACATGAGTCTAAACCTACACATGGAGGATACTGAGGAAGGAATGTACTTGCATGCTCAGCTATGTATAGGCATGATGTAAAGCTAAACTACATCACTAGGGCATTTTGATGCGTTTTTCTGAAGGATATATTCTGGCCATGTTTTCCAGGAAAAGGAAGCATGGCTATGAAGATGATGATCACGTGGTGAAAAAGCCTCTTGTTACTGAAGAGGTAAGCGATAAGTCCTTTGCTTCTGTTGGTTGCTTTCGAACAACTGTTTATTTTTCCATCACAGAGAATCTAATAAAGCTTTCACTTTGTAGGAGTGGACAGATGAAGACCTGGATCTTTTGTAGCATTATTAGTACGTCTTGTATTTGTGAATACACATTTCTTAAATGTACAGATTCACTTAGCAGCTTTGTCCAGACGGAACGTGAAGCCGGTGCTTTGGTAACGGAGTCTATTTTGTTATTTTGTAAATACCCTAGGCAATATGTGCGTGGTCTAGGTGTGCGGCCCTATTTACTGACAATAAAATAACATTTTCGTACTCCATTGTTTATGGTTGTAGATTATATTTGAAACATTATTCTGCATGTTATTTACACAGGTACCAAAAAAAAAAAAAAGCAGAGAAAGACATTCATCAGGAATTAAGGTTCCTTTGCACTCTATTTAATCACTTCACACTCCAGTCTGAATCAGTCAGTACTTTATATAGTTTTAATAAGTGCATGCATTCCTTATACAGTCTGTACTATTGTAAATTTTAACTACTGTAAACATCTCATTTCTCCTTGCCTTGAGGACAAGTCAGGCTTAATCTCAGGGAAGAGTGGACCAAATCAAAAATATAACAAATAGAAGCAGGGGAGATAATGCAATTTATATACTCAAGATTCCAGCAAGAGAATTTATTGTTCTGATATAAAATAATCATACTCTCTTTAAAAATCCTGTCTACACCACAATCATAAGTAAATGGAGGAAAAAAAAACTAGTTTTTGCATCTTCATGACCTTGTAAATCAGTAACAAATTACAGTATAAAAAGCATTATAGCTCATAATCCAGTTATAGATGTCGCTGCAGCCTCGTCAGTTGAGTTTCTTATCAAGCAGACAAAAATGCTTTGGCAATGGCTGTTCAATGGTACACTGAGCTTTATGGGTCACTACTGGGACCCATTTAGGTTGAAGAAAAAGAAAAAGCAAAAACAAACCCAAAAAAAAAAAAGTACCCATATTATGGGGCACAGTCAAACTTGAAGTTGCTGTGGGAATAGCTTAAGAGTTGTCAGTGTGGGACTCAGGCCCCAGGCTTTTTGTTTCACTGCTCTAGTTGCATAGTTATCTTGGCATGGCAGAAAAGAAAGGGAAGGGGAAGTGGCTAAATAGTCAGGGATAGAGGTTGCCATGGTGATGAAGATGGAGCATGCTGGGATCCCACTGGCTACTCCATGGAGACGGAGACAGATGGAATGACAGACAGAGAGCAGGAAATGGAACTACCTGTTGCTGTTGGACATGGCGTATTGCACCTGTTTCTGCTGGAGGAGCTCTGTGATGGCCAGCAGCTTTTTCAGCACATGCTGCAGACACACAGAGATGGAGAATAAATATATATATATATATATATTTCACAGTTACATTTATATAGCACTTTACATGGTATGGGGTGATCTCAACCACCACTAGTGTATAGCATCCCCCTGATGATGGATGCAATGGCAGACATAGTGCGCCAGAAGGCCCATCACACACCAGCTATTGGTGGAGAGGAGAAAGTGATGTAGCTAATTCAGAGATAGGGATTATTAGGGGAGAATTTCACTAGGACACCGGGGTTATATACCTACTCTTTTACGATAATATTATATGCACCTAATATCATACACAGTGAGGAGCTGCTCCATCAGTTCTTTTTGCTCGTTAAGAACGAGTGTGTTTTTAGTCTCTCTCACACACACACACACCTGCTGTGCTCCTCTCTCGTTGCTCAACGTACGGAGTTCATCCGAGTGAGCAGAACAGATCTCGTGCAGGGCAGCAAGGTCTCGAGACAGATCAGTCCTAAAGTGCTCTGGAGCATCAGGCAAGTCCGGGACATTCTGGAGAAACCAGGAAGAAAACACTACAGCTTGAAAATTTTAATTACTAAGGGTTAGTTGAAAATACAGTTTGCAGTTAAAAAAAATAAAAACATTTGCTATACAGCATTTAATTATTACAATCTTGAGCAGCTGAAATAAAAATGTTCAATTACAAAGTAATGTAGATGCATAATGTATCATCCTAATTTTCACTTGATTCTGGGGGTGAAGAATGGCCCCGCACTTCAGAAAATTTACACAAGTAGGAGTGCTGTTATATTACTTGTTAGTAAACAGCAACTGTATCTTTGGGCTTATTAAGACCACTATCTTTGACCAAGGTGAAAGCTGCACTGGTTTTAGCTTAATGAAAACATTAAGCTGTAAATGAAGGAAGAAACAGGAAAATGCAATGTTCCTACAGACATTTCTCAATCTGATTTTATACAATGTTTTCACCTTCACTCTTATTTTCCTTTCTTGTAGCACTTTGTCCCAACTTGACCACGTTTTAAGTGTTACATTGGCATGTATTATACATACACTGGAGATTCATTAATACAAATCCTTTAGTGCATGTTGTTTTGTTCGGGATACAGAACAAATTTTTTGGTCAAAATTTGACACAACTCACCCCCAACTCATCCAGAAACATGATCATGCGTTGTTTATTATTCTTGATGAATGGATTTACTCCTTCCATGTAGGGCTCCTAGACCATAAACAGGACAACCACATAACCAGCAGTTTAATTCCGATGTCAGTAAACATGAAACAATGCACATATGTGTAGCAAAACAAACCTTGGCCCCAAACTCCACCAGATTGGCCAGATTCTGGACTGACTTGGCCACAAGAGTGAGTGTTCTAACTGCAGTCGGAGAAGGAGGATCTGTGAAGAAAGTCATTAACTATGTTAACGGTCCTTATTACTCTTCATCTAACTAGTGTCTCCAAATAAACTGAGTAGCCACTTGGCTTTCATGTTCTAATGTCCTTAAAGCTGTCAGGGTACAAAATGCACTCTAAATATGATGTTCCTGAGATGATGCGAGTCACCATGACAACTCAAATAATAATAGTCACAGTTCTGGCGTGTGGGGTCAGAATTTTCAGAATAATTGCACACATGCGCTAGCTCAGATAAGTCTAAAGACATTACAACCAACTTTAGACACAAAATAAGTGTGACTATTTTGAACCAGCAGCCACTCAAGGGAGGGAGGGAGGGGGAGAAAACAAACCAAATGCGAGTCAAAGTGACAGTGAGATCATCTGTTGAACATTTCATGCACGTATTTGTTCTCTAATTTGGTGGGAATCTAGGGAATGATCATCTGACTTATCATTAATGTAGAATTTGTTTATTACACAATGACTTATTATAATTTTTTTACCTACAGAACTCACAGTAGCGGCTAAGTGACTAACACGGGGTGTTTATAAGATGAGAAAGTGTACAATTGATATACTACTTAGTATGTGGTTTGGAATGCAGTAGTAAATTCGTTCTGAATGCGTGCTGACTTGGCCCTCTGAGTTGTGAAAGTAATCTGCTCAGTGGTGGAAGATCGCAGCACAACCCACATTAAAAAAAAAAAACATTCACAGATAGGATGCAGTAGCATTTTATTTTATTTTTACCACTGTGGGCAAATTCAAAAACCTGACATCCTGTTTCTTTAAGCGGTAGCTTTTATGTAAGCTGTGTACTCACCCGAGATGATGTTGAACATCCTGGGGTTGAGAATGGCAGGGCAGATCAATCGCAGGAAGACAAAACCACTGAACACAGACACAAACAAGAACTTCGTCAGCTGAAACACAGACCTATACACCTGAAAAGTGTTGCACATACAGAAAAACAGCTCGTGGTGGACTACCTCACAACTCTGGTCCGCATTGTAGTGTTAGTGGGCCATTTCTGCTGCACAGACTTCTGCAAGCACCCGTATATAAACCTCAAAGTTCTGACAATACAAAAGGAATGGTCTATAAGTGCCAAAGATTTAAACAACATATAAATCAGATCAGCACATAAGCTTCGAGTGTTAGTCTGCTCACGGAGGCAAGATCTCAGCAGCCATGAAGATCTTCTCAACTAGCTCAGAGAGGATGGTGAGCAGGTTGGTCAGGTTCAGATTTACATCCTCATTCTTCTCCAGTTTAGATGGGTTCAGCTTTAAAGCAGAAAGCAGGAAACAGTCAAAATAGGAGTAACATTCTGACTTAAAATAATCTAGTGAATCAAACTTATTTAGTGATTGCAGATCTATATATAAAAAAAGGTAGTCACTCATGTTTATCACAAGGCCTGTCAAATTGCACAAAAAGGAAAAAAGAGATACCTTAAGTACCCTAAAAAACGGCATTTGTATTTTTAATTATTTGAATGATTTATCATTAAAATGTTTATATACACTGGCGGTGTGTCAGTTTAAAGCAAACAGAATTATCATTTTTAAATATCGGTCCTTTATTTATTAATGCCTGTTCTAAACACATAGGTAGACCGAATGACAAATAGCTAGCTTCCTTTTCGCTTAAGATGCTCACTACAGAGTGTACAATGGAATTCTACAAGCCAAATAGTTAACCATATATCCAAAATTCACCTACAAAAATACTACCTCAAATAACGCCTGCTGAGTTTCAACTAATTAGAAGAAGCAGCCACATTATTTATCACATATACAGTCAGGGGAAAAAAGAAAAAAAAAAAAGACATGGAACACCCCAGTCAATTATTTTGACATATCTGGACAAACATTGGATCATCTTTGAAACAGTGCCCATTATTAAAAGTTGACACTCTTGATCAAAACCACAATCAAAATGAGCTTGCTCAATAATTTATTCAAGAGAAATATCAACAGATGTGATATTCTTCTGTGGAGAAAGTAAGTACACCCTTGTCCACCAGTCTCTGACGTCGGTTTACTGCCCATTTCAAACTGAAATCTTGAACACCTGATTCCAAGTTTATGGATTTGAAGATGTGATAAATGTAGGGGTGTACTTATTTTTTTCCCCATGTGACTAATCTGTTTTTTGTTCCTTTAAATTGTGAAAATTACAACAAAATGTCAATTTTGTGTAATTTCATAGAGTGTATAAACTTTATTAACTGTTTCAAATAGGATAAAATGTTTGTTTGGACATATTTAAACAAGCAGTCAACAATTTCCATGTGGTGTACTTTACAGCATAGTGAAATTCTATGATACAGGGCCTCTGAGTAGATAAGGTTAAAGGGCCTTGCTCAAGGGCCCAACAATGGCAAATTGGTGGTACTGGGGCTTGAACGCCCGACTTTCTGATCAGTAAGCCAGAGCCTTATTCTTTTTAGTATACTTTATTCATGTTTAATTTATTTTATTTCATTTATTCATTTAATTAGAAAATTTAAACAATTAGTCAAATGTAATAAATAAGTAAAACTATAAAAATTGAAAGCATGCCACAAATGACATGCATTTAGTCAGAATCATTTTCCTATAATTCCAGGGGCATTTGGTTTGGAAATGTGTTTCAAAAGTATTGCATTAGCATGGCTAAAATATAATATGAAATCTTGGATCGCTTCAACTTCACGTGTGTTATAAAAGTTTGAATAGTCTTTATGAAATTAATTCTGACAACCATAGTAGAAGTTAACACACCTTCAGTTAAAGTACTACTACTTACACCAGAAACAAAACACTAAAAGTGCCATACTAAAACATGTGACAAACCTCGCAGGACTGCTTGCTCTCCATAATCTTAAGAATGGTGTCTTTGAGGGCATGATGGACGAAGGGCGTTGCTGTAGCCTTCATGTACTGCTCCATCAGTGTGCTGGCCAGCGTGGTAGCACGGAACAGAGTGGTTGCTTCATCTGGAGAAAAATATCACAAACAAAATTTAATGTGCTCACTTCATTCGTTACGAGCACTAACTTAAGACTGACTTTCTTGCTCAGATAAAGTTAAGATGTTAATGGGTAAATATTTGCATATATAGTAAATAAAATGGTCAGAAACTTTACCTTCCATGTTAATCTCTCGGTCATTTAGAGTCCTGAGTAGTGGAGCCTCGGCTTTCTCGTGTCTGAAGATCCTGAGCAGGATGCTGGCCAGCAGAGTGCGGTCCTGCCCACATACATGAGCCAGTGCATAGATCACATGGAAATCTCTTTGTAGAATCACCTGAGAAGAATACCAAAAGGGGGGTTAAGTGAAAACCACAATAAAGAATGAGACTGTGAACAAAAAGATCAAATGCATGCAAATCTGAAGCACGTGTTGTGCAGAATCAGAGCAATCTAATTATATGTATGGCAAACAAATTCTTTAAAACTCATGTCGGAGATTCTTACTTCTTTGAATTCGTTATACTCTTCCTCTGGCATGATTTTCTCCATTGAATAACGTGCTCGCACACGCAAGGAGCCCGGTTCAATTCCCTTCAAAGGCACGTAAGAGCTCAATGGGAACCACTCATCAATCATCTGGCCCCTCTGCAACCGGCTCAGAAGGCAACGCATGAACACTGCACAAACATGCACATGCATGGTGTTTTAAAACAAATCAAATCCTTCAGTTCCATTCGTGTGGACAGCAGAGGGTGCCAGAGTGCAAAGAAAGAGAAGCATGTCTAAAACGACACCAAATGCAGCTATACTGCTTTATACACTGTTTGGTGTATTATCCAGGCAACTGAACTGTTTTTACTCATGACATTTATTTAAATTTTCTACTGAATACAGACAGTTTTTAATAATAATAATAATAATAAAGTAAACTTACAAATATCACTCTCTTTGCTCTTCTTAGTTTTGTTGCTTAGGCTGATTTCAAAACGGTTGATTTCACTGGATAAGTCACTGACAGAAAGGAAAAAGAAATCACTTCTTAATGAGTGCATCATTCAGTGACATCAGTTAAGGCTATAGGTTAAAGCATTCAATATTAAATATTAAATAGAAAATACATGTCTACTCACTCAAAGATGAACTCCTCTGTGAAGACTGGGTTCTGACCATCTCTCGGGTGAGTCCTGGCTACATGCACGCTGTTCAAGTAGATGTTGCAGTATGGGTTTGTGAAATGTTTGATGGGAAGTTTGTGGGCCTCTTCCACATAAAGCACTAAGCTGCTCACCTTATAGAAGGATTCAAATAAATGTATTTAATAGTTATATCGGTGAAGTTTAGATCATTAGTGACAAGCTCTGAGGTATAAGGGCAAAACAATCTGCTGTCAAATGAGCAGTGAGCACCATTGCTGGCTGACTGACAGCCTACCGGGCATGTCTGGCAATTCTATGCAGAAATCCAGGTAACTACAGCATATATTGAAAAATAAGACATTTTGTGCTCTTAGGTTTGTTAGCTATGGTTTCTCTTCTCCTGTACTAATTGGCTAGGATGCTCCCCAAAGGTTCAACTGCAGTGGTATGATGTACAATTGATATGATGTACAATTGATATGTTAAAGTTACCTTCTACACGGGCAGTGTTTAGAAGGAAATCAAGATTTGCATATTTTTGCATGGAACGTTTGTTTCTACCTAATACTCATGCTATATTTGGCACCAGTGTATTCCAGATAGCCTATAATAATGCCTTTGACAAAAGAAGTAATGAAATCATTCTCCTGGCTGGATCGGGAAGCTGTCGCAAAGTTGCGATGGACTTTAACAGGAAACATAGCAAGCACATCACACACACAAGTCTGGTGCCAAACGTATTAACAAATTCAAAAAGACTGGACGTGTTGAGAAGTGGACGTCCATGAACATCCACTGATGAAGGCACAACTGACATGGTGCTGGCAAACATAGTCCCCTACGTATGAAGACTTTTGGGACACCCTGTATAATTTACTCTGACTTGTTAAGATCAAATATAATCTTTAAATAGGAAAAGTTACCCATCTTCCTATGGAATAGGTATTTATTTACAGTGATGCGCTGTGAATTCTTAAAAGAGTAGGCCTATAATTTCTAATAATTGCTCTATAGGAGAGCGGTTATTGTGAAGATTATGAAGATAATAATGATGGGTGCTGGAAAATGGTAAATAGTGCCATCATCACTGACAGTCAGCTTGGTGTACCAGGTCCCAGGTAGCAGTATGTTACCTGACGTAGACGCTTGTTGGAAGTGGCCTGTGTAGGCTTCCTTAAGTTACTGCAGAAAGTTTGTAGGCATTTCATCCAGTCCTGCAAGTTTTCAAAAGAGTGCTTTAGAGTCAATGTTAATGTCAGGGACAAACTGAACAGCTGTGGTATTCATACATACCTGGGCCTGTTCAGGTGTGTCTCCTGCAAAGTAGAAAATGCACTGCTCTTCACTAAAGTGCTGAATAACTATCTGGAAACAGTTTGGCCTGCAAAAGAACAAATGATACTGTCATGTTCGGCCTGGTCCGATGATATAAACTACTGCTCTCTATAGTTCATCCAGCTTTTTGTAAATTGTGCTAGGAGACAGCACATGCTGGTTACCTGCCAAACAGACTGTCATGCACACAGTACACTGAGGACACACTGAGGTCAATCAGCCCTTTGGGTTTGGTGGCTCGTTTCTCGCTCTCAAAGTAAATAAGTTGAGCGTCGTTGCCCTCCAGGATGAAGTACAGATTCTTCCAGCGCTTTCCTTTGCCTAAGTAAACAATCATGTATTGATATCAAGGATGTAAAACACACGTCTACCAATGCAGGTATGTCAGATTAGTATAACAGCCTTGCATATCTTTTCTACACCCTTGCACTGAGCTGCTTTATTATATCGAATATGTTACAATTTCTACGTTTCCATGGCTAAGATAATTAATGTCATTCAGTACCTTTGTTAATAAGGAGGTATCCTTTCTTGACAATGTTTTTGTAGAAAGCATCTTTTGTTTTTCGCCGAATAGTTTTGTAAATTTCTCGATTCTCATCGACGGCGTTACAGAGTACTTGCTCTTGTTGCTTAAAAAATTAACAAAAGGTGATATTAAAATACAGATTCAAAATAATATGTAGTTAGATTATTGCTATTGAAATTTTACTTACCTGATTTGAAACGGGATCTTTCAAGTTATAGCCTTCTACAATCTGCTCTTTTCTGTAATGCTCAATGATATCATCAACACTGCCAAAAAGCAATTTGAAAACATTATTAAAGACCATCTGCGTGGGATGCTACTGATTACAGTAAATAGGCCTACTACATGAACATAAAGGAGTACTGATGGTTACTTTCACTTGGATAGAACACGCTGCACTGAAGTACAATTCTTGTGATTCGTCATGTAGATTTACATTCATGTCTCATGTTCAACAAAAGGAAATGTCCAACATACATACAACATACAATAGTATGTTGCACACACAGTACATAGTACACAGCTATAAATGTAATGCTTTACTCTTAAAGCTTTATTTCTCCATTTCTTCTAGCTTGACCAGAAAAGGTAATATATTTTGCAGAACATTGGCTAAAGCCAAATCTGTATATTTACGTGCCTCTTTTGTCAGCAGCTGTAGCGAATACAGTGTTGAATGTATTATTTTGCAGATGACTAGAACTATAACTACATGAAGTACTCATCTTCATTTGAATGGATATTAAAACAATAGAACCAGACCCTCTTACTCAGTTGCTCCACTATGGTATTAAAGAGTGACAGTGTGTAATGTACTTCATTATTAGTTCCATAATTAGCCGTTGGTGTTCTTGCACATTATTACTTTTCAGTACTTACAAGTTACTGGTTTTCTCTACGTCAGAATTCTCAGTAGAGAAATTTACCGCATGAAACCTTCAACCAGATTCCAATTGAAATAAATACACTTACACAAATAGACAAAATGTCAAATCTGTTCCTAGATCAGCAGCCCATTAAAAGATGGGTGACAAAAAGGTAAAGACTGCATTTATCCCTATCTCCTGCAGAGCTCTGGTGTGCTGCCTGTTAGGCAAGGCATTAAATATGAATGAGCAAGGGTTCCCAGTAATGTCAGAGAATACAGGGGTAACTGTCTGCCCTCAGGCATTGCCACTGCACTTTAAAGCCATTGCCTCCAGACATACCTGTTGTAATACCTGCCACCCATCATGTACTGGTTGTTGGGGGTGGGGCAGATCTTGAACCTTTGGATGTTTTCATTAGTGCGGAAGAAAAGTGAGTAGTCTCCCGGTGTGCTGTCCGACGGCCGCACCAGAAAGCTGCACACCTGGCCTGCTAATGGGGGAGATGAAAGCACAATTTCCATATTGTCCTCATAATGCTCATAATGCTATATAAACAGTTAAGAGGCAAACATTACTGTAGTAAAGAAAAGACAAAACCTAACGTCATGCTGCAATGGAATAAGGTTATGGTTAAGTTCATAATTTCCACCACTTTCTGCAGGAGATCATTTTTATTAAGATGATGCCATTTCTGAGCACGCAGCTATGAATATAATGCTTTATATTTAAAGCTTAATTTTTCAACTTCATCCAACTTGACCAGAATATTCTGCAGCATGTAAGAAATATTGATGAAAGTTTATACTGCTATACAACTGTACGTGTGCATCAATATCAAATGAT
This sequence comes from Prietella phreatophila, assembly GCA_025728095.1. NCBI lineage: Eukaryota > Metazoa > Chordata > Actinopteri > Siluriformes > Ictaluridae > Prietella > Prietella phreatophila. The sequence continues at coordinate 10,496,699 of JAOUWY010000046.1, read as the reverse complement.
ATACCTGTCATCAACAGATTGTATGCTTCTTGTTTGCTTATTTTCCCATGGTACCAGCTACAAAGACAGAGAGAGCATGAACAGGAATGAATAAACCACGCAACCATGGCAAAAGCAGCATTAGTGCATGTAAGTCAGTACTGCATCAAGGTAGATTTACTCATTTTGTGACACATTTGAACTAAAGGAAACAATCATTGGCTCCTGCCAGTCTGTTCGAATCAGTTTACATTGTCTGGTCAGATTTATGGCCTGTGGCTGCATGTCTCATGTAAACATGCACATTTAACAAAGCATTCAATATGCTTCCTTTGAATGCCTCTTTAACCTAAAACGAACTCAGTCACCTAACCAAAATCTAGTTAGAACCAGAAAAAAAACTCTTATTTTATGCAGATTTTTCAAAAACTAATGAGCATTATTTTCTACCATTTCCCTCAGTGTAGAAAACCTGATGCTGGTTAAAAATCTTAAATGTTCTCTCTTCAGCAAACTTCACATTAGCTTTGTAAAAGCCTGAGCTAAGAGTAAGGCAGAGAAGGTAATTAATTAAAACAGAGTGGCCTCTTCACAAAAGCTAACTATATTGTATAAGTAGGCCACTGGTGTTAATCACTTTCCCTAAAACAATCGGTTAGGCTGCTTCCCTAAATAAACTGTTACACTGTGGTTTCATCACATACATTCTGTAGCCTGCTCCCAATACGAAACAAGATAAAACATGGGGGTGGCTTACATTTTGCCCTCATGGGGATCCTCCTCTCGTCCCTGCAAACAAAGTCAGCCAGTAATCAGAGTAAGTACCACTTCAGAAGACAACAGTACTAAAGAGAGTGACCTAGTCTTTCGAAGAGCTCTTACAATCAGGGAAAAGAGGATAACATGAGACAACTCTTCAAGAGGAGGGAGAGAGAGACACAGACACTCACCACCTCCTCCACAAGATCATCCACTATAAGGCCCTGTTCCTCCGTTCTGACATTGGTCACCCACATCCAGCCATCTTCATGTTCATTGTGAACAATAAACATGTCTCCTTTCAGGAAACTGACACAAACACACACACGGGTAAATTCATAAAGGACCACAACAGACAATCTGAACTAATGATGGGTGTCAGTAGTCGACTAATCAAATACACAAGTCCCACTGGGCCGAAAAAGAGGAAAGAAAAAGAAAGAAGCAAAAACTAATCCAAAACCCCCACACACATTCATACAAGTCTTTCTTACTTTTAAGTTAAACAACCTCTTGCTTGAGGTCTGTAAAGGTCACTGAATAAGTGTTACAAGAAAAATTATAAATGTAATACATTGAATTTGTTTATTGTATTTATTTAAATTTATTACACATACATACAATATTCATGATAAAAATCCATCTTGTGATTCACTTTGCTTAAGAAAATACACTTAATATAATTAAGTAATTATATAAATAATTTCACTCTGACATAAGACTTTAATCATATTTTGCTTAAAAAAATATACTTTAACAATTTTTTTTTTTTGCGAGTGCATTTGAGTACTTAAAAGATAAGCATGTGTTAGAAGGTGGTTTACGTAACGTGACAAGGCAAAATAACTGATGCGGGCATAATGAGCCCCATCTGGTTTATGCTGCAATATTACTCCCAATGTGTACTCATGAGATATACCTGATCTCATCTGTATCTGGCACTTTGGTGTATGGAAGGATGGCTCTCACTCTTCTCCTGTCCTCCACAGGCTGGGTGAAACACACACAAACAAACCTAATGTCAGCATAAATCTACTGAAACACAAGCCCTTCATGCGTTACTGGCAAGTCTTGAGACTGAAGAAATGACTAAGGGTGAAAAATGGGTAGAAATATATTTTTTTATTGAGCAAGTTGTAGAGCAGCTTGCTTATCATACACTGATTCAGTTAGGTAAACAGAAATGATAGCAAATAAGATTGGTTTTTTTGAGTGTCTCAGCTGTGATATATGAGAGCAAGACATTTCCTGTAGCAGAGTCACTGCTAGCGGAGACGGCAGCATTACCTCTGGTGGAGCCACTGGTGATAGCAGCTTTTCACCTTTCAGTAGGCAAGACACGTAGCTGTAATAACCAATGAGGTCTGAAAGGGATGAGAACCGTCTCCCACCAATGTAATAATCCCCACACATAGCAATGATCCTGGAACACAAACACACCCAAGACTCATACACTGAGGATTTCTTTTTTTTTTAATATGGTATTGAGTTTGTGCATACAATGTCATTTCTCAATCATCAACATCTTTCTTTATTTGTCCCTTTAAAATGTCAACTGGTGTGAATAATTTTTTATTATTATTATTATTTTTAAAATAAATTTCAGGCTGCAGAGGAGGGTGACTGTTCATGTGAGAGCTGACACACTCCTTTCTTTTTTTAAGGTCCACCCACGCTATCGCGCCTCAGTTACCACTTAAACAAAAACACAGATGCAAGTACCTTGAAAAAACAACTTCAGCCAAGCTCTGAATTCAGTGTTCAGATTGGCATGGATAAACAAATTATCATTTCATAATATTTATTTACTCGCAACACACAAACATCCATATTCAAATGCTAAACATCCCAGATTATACTTCAAGTCATCTAACACAAATCTACTGAAACAAGTTTTATAAACATTCAGGAAACGACCTTTTGCTTGATGGACAGAAATACATGTTAATGTTATGCTTCTTTCAACAAAATCTATGCATAAAACAATACAGTGAGGGAAAAAAAAAGTATTTGATCCCCTGCTGATTGTGTACGTTTACCCACTAACAAAGAAATGATCAGTCTATAATTTTAATGGTAGGTTTATTTGAACAGTGAGACACAAAATAACAACAA